>JAFIDM010009631.1:317381923-317395570 GCA_023159025.1 Thereuonema tuberculata | reverse complement strand
TATATATATATATATATATATATATATATATATATATATATATATCCATGGTTGTTTATATGTAATATTGTGTACATTTGCTCATGTTTCGTAGGATTTATTTTTATCATTTCACATTATTCATTTAGCTATGTTACTTATTCGCTATAAATTATGAATACTGTTATTTGTATCTTGCTTGTAATCATTTATTATGTGAGGAAGCTCATTGATTGTTTTGTTAAAAATATCAGCAGAAATTAAAGAATGATATATCCCATTTCTACATGTTTTTGTAATGAATATGATCATTTCAGGTATTCGTGACGAATACGACACTCACATGATTTGCAATATCCCTTGTGCTGATAGTGTTAATATCAGAAAAATAAAGGCCAATACATGATTCTGAGGCTGCAATTGTGGCATTTGCAATTCTTGGAGGTTTACAAATATGAATAGTAAAACCAATAGAAAAATTTTAGGTTATTGATAGTTGTGTTATGTACAGTATATTTGGAACTATCAGTGTTAGCATCTACTACACACATCATTTCAATTGTGTTATTTGTTATTTCTTCCTTAATAACAGTTTATATGTGTGAGGAGGTTTGTCAATTGCATTATGTCCCATGTGAAAAGCAAGAGAGGTATTTGCCTTGTAGTGACATGGAATATGTTCATATGTAGTGGTAGATCAAGCACTTTTAGTTAAATAGACATTTATAATGTACAACTCAATAATGCCATCGCCTCTTTTAGTTGTTCTAAGTTTATAAATTTTGAAAAAAACCAGATATAGTACAAACACCTCTGTTTCATGTTCTAAGTTTATAAATTTTACAGAAACCAGATTTTTTTTATTATTCTTCAGTTATTACATTTCAGTCCTATGAGATTTTTTTTAAATAAATCTGTCTGTAGGTGCTTTGCATACATTACAGTTAAAATAACTACAGTAGATATGATAAAATGATGCCAACACATAATTAAGTTAAAAATAAATATATGTACAATTAAAAAATGACCAGTTTCACTAGCGAATCGTCTAGCATCCTCAGGTGATGGCAACAAAATGGTCCATGAATGTAAAGCCTCTAGAGTAAGACCGCATTACCATAAAGACAAATGATGTTGCTGCCAATCCCATACGACTTCAGGAAATCACAGATCAATATCAATAATAAGGGAATGGTATAACCATTAGTTACAATCTGCCAAGCAGTTACAATTGAGGATGAGGGTTATCCATTGAAGTTGGTGGGAACGCTGAACAGAACACAAAGTATTGTTAACTTTGTAAATAACAGCAATGATACATGTAATGGGGGAATGTTTTGAAGGGAATGTTAATCAACAAAAATAAAATGAATTAAAAAATAATAAATGTAATTAGAATCTTTTTATAAACAAAATGTTAGCCATTAAAAATCATTAAGGAACATTTGAAGCAAGAAGAAACCAAATTAATAAACAATTAAAAAAAAAAACTGCAAAACTAAAAAATAATAATAATTGAAATGAATAAAATGAGAATCTTTTTATAAAGAAATATTAGCCATTAAATAATCAATAAGGAATATTTGAAGCAAGAAGAAACCAAATTAATAAGCATTTCAAAAAAACTTACACAATAAAAAAAAAATTACTACAAAACTAAAAAATAACAATAATTGAAATGAATAAAATGAGAATCTTTTTATAAAGAAATATAAGCCATTAAATAATCAATAAGGAATATTTGATGCAAGAAGAAACCAAACACTTAAAAGAAAACCCTACTAGTAAACAGTCAACAATTGAAAAACAGAATTTTCTAGGGGGGTGGGAGAATTGTTCTTCTTTCTTCAGTTATGGCAATGAATTCCTTTTCTTTTTATCATCAGGCTTCTTGATTCCATATTGCGCAATTGTCACTGCTTGGCAGATTGTAACTAATAGTTATAACTAATGGTTAGCCTATTTATGTAATGCAAACGCACAATTGAAGCTTCCATTTTGACTTGTTTTCTACGCTTCGCGTCAACGCCATTAATTTCCGCTTCCGTTTCAGACCGGATCTTCCCCTCACTTCCTGTTACTTTCGCAACGATTTCGTTGGTTTATGTGCAATGGGCGACAAAACACATGCGAAAGACAATTCGTGCGATGACTTTGTCTTGCGATTTTCGTCGAACTTTCGCAGTATGTGCAATGCCCTTAAGATAACAGGGCGAAATGTATGAATCTGGCCTTGACAAGCATTGAAAACTATCTATATGTGTGTTAGGAATATCTACAAGGTATTATTTACCAATACGCAACCACAAGTGAAAAGTGTAAGGGACGATAGTTGCACATGTACTCTTTAGAGCATTCGTCCGCAACTGGAATCTCACATTCAAAATGAAACGAAAAGCGTTACGTAAGAGAACCGAATCTCAGGAAACTGATGATGGATCTAGCATAACTGTGGCCACTAAACAGTTGATTAGTATGGAATAAATAAATTTAGAATTGGTTTGCTTTGCAGATTGGACCAGTGACTCTTTATGTATTGAAGCTAAAGGGATTACCGGCGTCAATACATCTGATAGATAAATTTCAATGAAAAGGAAATGAGAGATGCCATTGCTAGCAAGTATCGTCACTTATGTCTTGCCTGTCAACAAGTTGGTTGCTCACAGCTAACCTATAATCCCGTCTACGACTTTTTCAAGTTTAGGCAGACAAAAAAAGGATATTCTAGTTTTACAATATCATCTGCCGATTGTAAGAGCTGCTAGATGGCAGTTCTAGCACGCCATCCATTACTGTAAATTCTTTGCCTCTGTATATTAGTCTCAACAGAACCATTACACCGTTTTCTCGTGAGTCTAGCTTTTACCTAATACAATGTGGTGAATGATATTTTGAGTCTTCATACTACTTCATAACACTGGACGTTATGATGCAATTATGAAGCACGTTTAACTCGTGCTTTAATTCAATCGTATTTCGGGACCTTGCAGCAAACAATCGTAGATAACATTTTGTGGGTGAAGTCTACCATTTCAGTAAGCGGTATCGTATCTTTAAACATGACTACAGGCAGCTCATGTGATGCGATTTGCAGATCAGGACTCAGGAGCAACGGAAATTCTGGAACATTCTCACTTGCCAGGCCATTTCTGGGCCTGACAGAAGCCACGTAACGTGAATCTCCAGCGTCTGTTCAGATAGCTGCCTAATCACTTATAGACTGTCGTCATAATTCTTGAAAGATTACACTAAGTATATTGGAATAGTTATTATTTACAGGTCTACATGTGATTAAAATCATTTATTTCCTTCCTCTTCAGAAATCGGCATATTCGATTCTAATTCACTGCTTCGTGTCTCTCTTGTGTTGCAATGTCAGCAAACATTATTGTATAGTCCGTCTAAGTCAGCTAGGCAGTCCCTTCAGGCGTTGGGACTGAGAACTTGAAAAAAATAAGGGATAAAGGGTATAAGATAAGTGGGGATAGGGAGGAAAGATTACAACAGTGTTGGCAGAGCTTCACCTCGTTATTATCGGCTTTAAATAACTATATTTCCGAAGAGCTGAATTCTCAAAATACTAAAAAAAGGATCACATAAGGCCTTTTTTTTAATTCCGTAATAATACCCTGATACCCTTTCACCCCTATTTTTTCAAGTTCTCAGTCCCAACGCTTGAAGGGACTGCCTAGCTGACTTAGACGGACTATACACGCAATTTTAATGAGATAAATATATATTTGTTAATCGACTATGTATAAGATAACTGAATAATACAGTATATAAAAAAAAAAAACTAATTGAGAACCATGTCCTCTTTTTACAGTCTGACAGTAAATTAAGAATTTTTAATTCTTATGCTTCTCAATGTGGAAGAGTCATGAATTTAGAAGGATCTGAAACAAATAATGTTTTGAGGTATCTACATAGCATTATAAGATCCAATGTGAAATACGAAATGGATTTCAAATGTTCTGTTTTATGTTCTAAAAAGTAAACAGATGAACGTTTTAAATATTAAAAATATTATAAACTAAAATGAAGAAAATATATGCGAAATTTTTTACGAGTGCTTTAAAACTGAATTAACAATGATTAAAAAATTCAGCCTACACACAAATTTTAAAAACTTTATTCTATAAGTAATTCCGAAAGCTCCAGTAATGTAATGTATAGTTTTAAATTATAAATATTTTTTAAAAAAGTTTTTAAAAATTATGTGCAAGTTGAATTTTTTAATCATTGTTAAATAAAAATACAACAAACCTAATAAATAATGTTATATGCAAAATTAAGTTAATAAGAATTATTACAGTATGGTATAGTATGTCTTTTAATAATAGCGTTGTTTCAAAAAAAAGCGTATACAATAAGCTTTTTCCAAGAGTTACAAATTTAAAAGCTTCACCTCTCTTAAATAACACTAATTTCCCTGCTTATTAAATAAAGTATTTTGTGAGTAGGAGTGATATATCTGTTAACTTAAAAAATCAGTTATATTTTGATTTTTAGATTGGCATTTATTTAAATTTTGTTATTTGTTAATTTAGAAATTTGAAAATCGAAACAAGGTTTGTATTTTGTTTGTTACAAAAGAAAAGAAACATTAAAAATTTCATGCCCAAATTTTTAATTTGAAATCTAAATAATAAAATAAACGAGTAAACGAATTCATGAATTTTAATTTATTGTAAACGTGAGTATTATAGTAAATCTGCAAGATGTAGCAATTAATATAAAAGTGTTAAAAAATATGAGTCTTACCTTCAAACTTATTTGTTATCTTAGGTTCTGTTATTCTAGGACTCAGTGTAGGAGGGTGTATTTCTGGAAGGAAAGAAAATATTATAAATATTAACGATAGGAATTTGTATTCTAATGTAAAAGGAATCAGGAAAATATATATATATTTTTTTTAAATTAGTGATTTTGATTTTTTTTTGTGTTTTTCCTGATTTTTATATTAAAGATATTTTTCTGATCGACACGTAGGATGTTCAAGAATTTAAAGTAATTAATTGTATTGTTTTTATTTTCTTATATTTATGTTAAGAGAGGTTAATTTAATCTTGAACTTTTAAAGATTATTCACAAGGTCAATTATTCACAAGGGGATCGTTCATATGTGAAAAAGACGATGTTGAAAAAAAAAAAAAAAAACAAACAAAAAAAAAACAGCACCTAAAATTGTAGAGGATGGTCATTTAGAAAGTAACTAATCTTGAGCAAAATGTCCAAGGTCTCTAAGCTGAAATTTCCCAGAGGAGTCGTAGGCGAATTGAACTCTATTCTAGAATGTCATCACCACAGACTAAGGACACTTATTTAGAATTCTTTATTGACAAATTCCATTGAGAGAGTCTACGAAATTTTAAAAATACTAAGGACAGTGGAACATAATTAAATAAGAAATATTATCTTCAACTTCTCAATAAAATTGTGATTCTGCAATTTTATTTGTTAAAATAGCTTCATGTCGTCAAGTAAAATACGTATTTTTCAACAAATTTAATCTGCAATGACTATTCTACATCTTAAAAGTCATTCTTACTTAAGTACTTATCAATGAGTAATTTAGCATTTACATTCTTAATACTAATAGCATTGTGTTTAATAACTCAGAGCATTAAAAGTGTCACCTCATTGTAGTTTTAAAATCTCATATTAAAATTATACAGAGAAGATAAATAATGAAGACTCTGTTGATGAAATCCAACTTAATCCTTTAAATTAATTATTTCCTATATGAAATTTTATCTAGCCATTAAGCTGGACTTTAATTCGCATATGAACTAGATAGTTTTACTGAACATAAGACTAAGCTTAACTAACTGATTCTCAGTAAGAGTATTTTCCCCCTCACCTGCGACATTTTCTTACATTCTCGAGATCACTCCTAAAATTGTAATTACTGCACTTAAATTACACTCGCTTCAATTAAAAAAGAATGAAATCTGGGGAGAGCTCTTCAAGTTTTTGATTAATGAATTAATTCATAGCTTCTAATTTTTTCTCTGGGCATCGTATAACCTGCTTTCCGCTTTCTTTCTTTCGTCTTAAGTAGACGAATTACTTAAATCACATAACTTTCCGTTCCAACTGTTTATTGTTTAAAAATGTCTTGTCATGTGACTGCGGAAAACAAATTCAAATTAAGGAATTAAAAATAAAGCTAAACAGATTTAACATTCAGTGATCGACAAAAAAGAAACCAAAATATATACGACGCCGTAAATTTAAGGATAATACCTGTGTTATAAGCTTTGAATTCATACTATTAGGGCAGAATTATACAAATAGCAAACTCCTGTAAGTCTAAGTGAAAAGAAACATAAACACCTTGTCGATAAATATGTGCTTTAAAAATGGATTAGATAAACATGTCAGTGTAATTTTTCCTGTAACACTTAAAGCACATTGAAGAGGTTACATTATGCATCATATTTCGCTTTTAAAATATTTTTCAAATGCAATGATATTCAGTTTTAGTTTAGAATTTCTGTTACAAAGAAGCAGTAATATTTACTCTAAGTAACAATTCAAATTTCATTATTTTCTTTCAATTTTCATTAACGACGTACTGAAACGAATCTTTTAATTAAGTGAATGTCAAGCAACAATAATATTGTGGTTTAACATTGCAATGGTAAGCATTTCCAAGTAAAAGAGATATAGGGTGCAGAACTTTATCTTGGAACAATGTTTATTTCCACCGTTTATACCTTATATTTATCTTTCTAGTCTTAAAAATTAATTCAGGAACTTAAACAATAAAATACTTGGGAAGAAATTAATTATAACAAATAGGTAATACCTATTTATTATATGCTGCAAAGAAATGCTACAAAATTTTCTGCAGTTGAAAAAATTAATGAATTCTTAAGAAACGTTCAACAAAACCTAATCAAACTTCATATAATCAAACCTATTTACCGACCTATAAAATTAATACAACATAAAAGATTTTGCAAAAAAAAAATGAATGTCAGCAATGCAATAAAACTGTTACTCTACAATTAAATTAAAGAAAGAAAATAAAGTGTTTATAACATTTCGATCGTGTCTACACTAACTCATACTGTTATAGCTTCTTTAATACATAATGTCATACCTTTTTAATTTAATTAAATCATTTTTTGTTTAAATAGCTTTGGAAGTGCTCTGATACAGATGACACTGAGAGCAACACAGCCAATTGAAAAGATTCATTTTTTTGTACGAAAACTTTTCTAAATTCACAAGATTTAATTCTCGTTACTCTAACATGATCAACTCTAAAGTGCATATTTTACCTCCAAAAAATTAGATTTAGTATTCTTAAAATTTCGGCGAACTAATATGGCAAAGTTTGGCACATCTGTCTTGCTAATTTTAATATTAGAATTTCTAAAGTGCTACTAATCCCGTTTGATAATATATCGTCTTGAAAGTTTTATTTAATTTAACCTCAGTTCCTTGAATATTTTGAATATCAACATCTTCGTGTTTCCCAAATTTGCATTAGGATTGCAGCTGCTGCCACCACTCGCCTCTGATAAATACCAGAGGCTGAAGAAAGGTCAAGCAAAAGGATCAATATGTTTATCATCTCACGGAGGAGATGAGAGATAGGAAACCGAGAAGCAATGCCTCTTTGCCAACATTGTACTTAATGGGGAAAGTCAGATAGATCCAATATAATAACAAGTGCGGATTGAATTACGGGTATTTTTAATTAAAATCAAGACCAAGGCTTGCTTTTATAGTATTTCAAATTTAGAAAGAAAAAGCTGAAAAAATTATCATTGGAGGATGTTACCTTTAATTAATAAAAATTAACTATGTTAATTAACAGAATATTAAGTAAAGAAATGCAATTTTGTGTCATTCTTTCTTTTTTTCTGATCATCATTACGTAAGTTCTGTCTTCAATGTCACAATTCTGATTATAATAATCACTAGCTGTAAATACAATTCCAAAATAACTATTTCTTTCCATTTAAAATCAAGCAAGCAATAAATGGGCGCTTCCTAACTTTCTCCTCTTTAAAGAATTATCTTGTTTTAAGATAATGAGAGGCGTATTTTAATTTATACATACTAAGGAAAAAAGAAATAAATTGCCAAGAGAACGAAGTACCCTAAGATGGGAACTATAATTATTTACATCCTGATAAATTCATACACTAATTGATAGCAGATAAAAAGCTATTGAAAAATTGAGAATAAACATTAAAATAATGATCATGCCAGTACAATGACAATTTCGATTATAAATCATACATTTTGTTATAAATTACTGATTATTTGAGCTCCTACAGGAAATTATCGAACACATCAATATTGGATTCAGAAAAGACCAATAACACGTCGATATGGCTACTAGACTGAATATCTGATATCAGTTGAGGAAGAAGAAGCAATAAATCATGATATCTACTGCGATAATTCAATTGTTGGCTTAAAATTATTTCGTTCAGTGCCTTTTTTATCGACTATTTCTATTATCGCTCTTTTATATTACGGAAGGAAGGACCGACGGAGAATAGTAATATATGTCATTGAGCAATTTTGTTCAATGACGAGTTATCCTTTCATCCAGACATTTGGGATAGGACAGTTCTCGCTTTTTCCATAAGCAAGATCAGCTTGCATACTATTTATTACTTATGTTATTTAAGAAATTTAAATTTCTTCGTCCACAATTTATTTCCATGTTTCTAAACTATTTATTAATTTGAAACTATAATAAACTTTTAAACAATTAAATAACAGCTATCACAGTTAATTAATCAATAAGACTTTTGTTTTATTTGGCTCATTTTAAAGCAAAATAAACTAATTCAAATTTAATTACAAAACCTTTATCTTTATCAGTATATCAATGAGGAATTCAATTTTTTAATAAATATATTGGTAATTCGAATTTCTCATTTAACTGTGAGCGAAATGTGAAACTATCACTTTCACTATTTTTTTTCTTATTAATATATGTAGCTTGATAATTTCATGCTAATTTACTTTACTATCGTACAGATAGCGAACTAAATGAACTTATTTTCGGTTTCTGAACCAATAGATTTTCGAGCTGTTGTACAAATAAACTACATGACCAACGAAATTTTAACTTATATTATGATTATTTATATATGAGGTGTTGCAAATGTGGAAATCCACTTTGTTTTTTTAATATATATTTTTTTGTTTTTGTTTTTTTTTACTGAAAATTTGCCTAAACTTACCTTGTAATCTCTTTCATGTAAAAATAATACTAATAAATATAAAAAGTTAATTTTAAAAGAGTAAAAATTAATTTTTTGATTGTACAACTTTTTTAGGAAACTACAAAAAGTGTGGGTAATGTGGAAACACTCTAAAATTAGTTTAGATTAAGGATTTTGAATAAAGTAAAACTATTTTAGCAACTATTTTATATACATTTCTATTACAAAAGAAACACAATCTTCAGGTGACATATCGGAACGTGCGAATCTCCGAAGTGTCGTCTGAGGCACTTTGAACTCTTTAACTGCTCTTCTTAATCCCATCTTCTTTCCCTAACGCCTATTACAGCCTTAATCATGTTTTCTGTATCCCACTTATTCAAAATGTTTCCCATCAATGTGCTTCCGTGGCATCTGAATAAAAAATGCTTAGCGTATTAGAAACAATATATCCGATGTGGATATTGTGGAAACGTTTCTACAAAACCCACAAGTGCATGTTTCCATATTACCTACACATTAGCCGTTTTGAATTTCAGAAATTTATGTTAAGAAATTATTGGTTTAGGTTTGATTTAAAACCGTCAGTACCTTCTATGCACGTCCCTTTATTAATTGCATGATATTAATTATGTTACCTAGGAGACAGATAGACTGCATAATGAAATTAAACTTGCCTCTAAAAAGTTCTGAAAAACTCGACAACGTAACTTGACACACCACGTCCACTGCTCCACTGACTGCCAGAGCGCTTACTAGAATAAAGATAAACAACTAAAACGATTTTCCGCTCATCCTACTAGAGCACAACACTCTACTAGCCAGATACTGGATGTTCCACATTACCCTCATGCTTCCACATTTACACCCCCTCCTCTACTGATTTTGAAATTCATCAATATTTGGAAACTTGATACATAACACTACGATTAGATATTAAATAAGAAAGTAATGGATAACTAGTCTGCTGATTTTCAATCATAAAACTTTTTTTAAATATCGCACAGATTTGAATGATAATAATCAAAAGCTTATATTAATTCTTTAGTGATGAATAGTGAAATTTCCCTACTCAATAGACACGTAATTCTCTGGCTTTGTTTTTATTTTCATCACTGAGATATATCTGACGGATGATCTGTAACCGAATAGAAATTATAGAGTCACGTCTGTAAGTAGGAAAGAGCAAATTATATTTCTAATATCTCAATTTACAAAGGAATAAATTCAGAATTTGGTAAAGCAGCCAAATCTCTGAGGGATTCTTATCTGCAGTATTTTCTTTCCTTGATGTTTAATGGATTACAAGGCATCAGCATGGAATTCGAATATATTGTATTCGATGTGGACACAATTATTCTACATAAACATCCACTTTGAATGAGTGAAATCATGCCGATAACCCCAAATTCTATCATAAAATAATGAACTTTAATACAATGGACCACTTGGAATAGGTGGGGCTTCGTAGTTCCAAAATATCCTACCAGGCTACTGCTTGGCTTGTGAGATAAACAAAGCCATGTACTTCGTTTTAACCCTAGTAGATATAGAGGCTGAACTAAAAGATTTGATTTGGATGAAACGATTGTAAGCCTTCCTAAATGTTCATATCGGATGTAGAGTTGATTATAGCATTATTAAAGAAGACGACAGCAATATATTATCGACGAAAGATATTATTTAATGGATCACTTGAGAATAGGCGGGGCTTCATAGTTACAAAATATCCCACCAGGCTATTGCTTGGCTTGTGGGATAAACAAAGCCATGTGCTTTTTTTTAAGTTGTATCGGTATAGAGGAAATATTATATTAAAGAAGGATATTCCAAGCGTTTTACAGAATTATTACAGTTAGGAACTGCACAGTACTGAACTATTCCGTCTTGAAATATCAAAAATCGACGATTTTTTGAGTAATTCACACTAAGTTATATGTTTGTTTATTCCACATGATCCCACATTACACGTCATACGTGACGTCGATAGGGGCGTAAACCTCAAGTGGTCCATTACTTTTTATATAATTATTTTTCTTTGTGTGAATGACGCTGGCTTATTTCCAAGAGGAGACATCCCTTTTTACAGCATCTTAAGGTTGCATTACTTTTTTTTGACGAAACAAATTGATTCTGGAAATAGTTCTGAAATATTTATCAGAGGCTGGTCACAGCACAGAATATGATACTTATTCATTCTGTATTAACAGAGAAAAACTTCTGTATAATAATAGATAGTAATATTAATACGTAGTAATATTAGTTTTGCAGGGTATTTGTAGATACCTTTTTTAAAGAAACTAGGGGAATGGGACCTGGTTCGCCTTGTGATACTGCAAATGCTTGGAAAAACGATAGACGATTCTAATAAAAATCTGGAGAGCTCCCAGCATGCTCAAGAAACAATTATCCAAGATTCTTGATTCAGTGCGCATTCCAGATAGCGATGTACTTGGTCTCCTTGAATGTAGGGGGTCATGCATTCTCTCAAAGCCACAGACATTTTACCTTCTTTCCAAAGCCCAGGACTGCAAGTACCAGCTTTTAAGTACAGGTCATACATGAAAGTCTGACTATTCTCTAAAAGGATGATGTAGATAAAGCTGTCGACCACCCATCAATGACCAGAATTTTCTTATGTCAACCAACTGTTGCCTTTCCATACGTTATATCCATGTAACCACGATATAGTCGACAGCTGGTCTGCAATGCTGCAAACATCTCCGAGAGTATTCTGTGTTCTGCGGCTGGAAAGAAAGCTCAACTTTGCTTCGTATGATTAAAGAGGTCTATTAATTTTTCAACTTGAGTATATTAACAAAAAAACGAATAGATAGTCAAACAAACTTGCGTAATTTCGATTTTTGCTTCCAACTGTAATTATCTGCAATATTTATTTAAAGTTTTCAAAACATGCTCATCATATCACAATAAATACTTTAATATTTATATTTGAAAATTCAATGATCAAGAAATACAGACAGTTTTTCCTTAATTATATTTGTGTGATAGAATGAATAGTTTCTCATAAAATAAATTATTATAAGTGATATAGGACGATTAGTTTATGTAAGTTTTTCTTGTTTTAAGATTATTATTTACTGCCTTTAGACCAGTGTTTCTCAACCTTTTAGTACTTGCGACCTAATTTTCAATCACAATTCTCATCGCCCCCCCCCCCCCCCCCCCACCCTTTTTTTAAACTGGATAAATTGATTCTATTTAACCAAAAAAAAAACCTCCAACCTATCTGTTCAACCAAATAAAAAAAAAAAAAACCCTCCAAACCTAGTTTTTTATACTCGCGCCCCCCCTTCAGTTTTATCACGCCCCCCTAGGGGGCGCGCCCCACAGGTTGAGAATCGCTGCTTTAGACAGTAAAATACTTCTAACTTCGTTAATTTTGTTGTTTAAAGAAAACATTAATTACCATACATGAGTGATTTTAGGTTCAGTTTCTTTCTTCTGCCAATTGAAAGATGTCTCGTCGTAATAACTGCATTGGTTGCTTCCAAACTCATCGTTCATCGTCATCGTTCCTTCCAAACTCATCAAACGTTTCAACGACTGTTGACTTTAACGTCTTTATTCCTTCAGTTTATTGCATACATTAAATATTAAATTTACATTTCCACTAAAGTAAATATAATCTCTTTAACAGATCCAATGAAGAGAAGATTACATAATCAAGTTGGGTTATGAATAAACAAAATGATTGCTGAATCATCTTTAGAAATTAATCTAGAGATATTGTTATCTGGGGGCACCGCCAAGATGAGCCGAAGGCAGGAAGGGCAATACGTACCTTTTCTGGAAGTGTTTCATCGTATTTTCGAACCCTTATAGCTTCGTCCTGGATAATACTAGAGAGCTCAAATTTTCAGGATAAGATGCATTTAGCAGACTAATGAAATACGCTAAGTTTCATTTATTTAGCTTTTATACTTTGGATTTTATTAATACCTAAAATACATCGATTCCGTCACTGACTGACTGACTGCCTGACTGACTCATGATCATCAAAACCTCTAGGGTACTTCCTGAAGTCCTAGAAAGCTGAAATTTGATATGCAGGCTAGGATTAGCACACAAACAACAAAAAAATTAAGAAATCCGTAACTTTCACCCTCCAACCCCTCATAAAGGGGGGGTCTGGTTATGTATTATCGAACCCTCATAGCTTCGGCCTGGATAATACTAGAGCTCAAAATTTCAGGATAAGATGCAGTTACCATACTAATGAAATACGCTAAGTTTCATTTATCTAGCTTTTATTCTTTGGATTTTATTAAGTTCTGAAATACATCGTACCCTCAATGCTTCGGCCTAAATAATACTGTGTAATAATGTGATTTCTTACAAAAGTGCAAACAGCTTGTACATACAAGTTGACCAATAGAAAAACAGAAAAATAGGGAATTGAAAAAAAAAATCCATTTTCTTAATAATCTTAAAACTAAATTTA
>JAFIDM010009631.1:317363960-317374146 GCA_023159025.1 Thereuonema tuberculata | reverse complement strand
AACAGTAGAAATTCAAAAACAAAAAGGGATAACGTAAAAGAAGTAACTTGAAATTGAGCCACTGCTTCCAAAATAATAATGAATGCTCGGATGGAAAATAAAAAAGAATTTGAAACAAAGAAAATTCAAAATAAAAATCCAAACTGGAAGAATAAATAAGTGTCCTTACAAACGTCTCTATGTAATAAGTTGAAGATGATGTAGGTCAACTGGATTCCACTAATGATAGCATATCTTATGTTTTCACATTCTTCACTGACAGTCTTCTCTTTCATTAGATCTTTGCAATGTGGCGGACAGGAAAGCCACGAACATCGTCCAAAAATATTAACATCAATAAAACTGTTAAAAAAATCCGATGCAATTCTCCAAATTCTTTAACGAAGGCTCAAGGTACAGAGCTGAAATACTGAACGAAATCCATCCGGAATAGAAATATAGGCCATCCAAATTTATAGCATTTGTATATTCAATAAACATATTGTACAGTAAAACCTCGTTAAGTCGTCACTCAAGGAACCAAACATTTTTGACGACTTAAGCGGAGTGACGACTTAGGGGGAGTGGGCATTTTTGAAAAAAAATCAAATATTTTCATGAATTGCTGTAGGATTTGATGGGAAAAATAAGGTTTTCAGAAATCAATACATGCAAATGAATGAGTGGAAAATAATAATAATAAAAAAAACTTTTTGTAGTTACCATATTTTAATCGTTTTAAAAGAAAAACAATGTCTGTCTTTGAAACGTTCCAGCCAACCATTGCTGCCTCCGAAATCTTCAATGTTCAACTCCTTAGCAATTTCCATGGCTTTTTCTTTGAGAATCACGACAGAAATCGGCACATTTTGCGATCTGCCATGTTTTAGCCATCGAACTAAAACCTCCTCGATCTCGTTAAACTTCGATCTCCTCATTCTCTTTCTCTTGTCTTTGCAGTCAGCTTCTTCAATTACTTGTTTCGATGAAAGAATATCGTTTAATGTAGTCTTGGGAATATGGTGTTCTTTGGCAAAAGCTGTTTTCGAAACATTTGATTTTTCAAAAAGTGCAATTAAGTCTTTTTTTTTTCTTTAAAAGATAATGAGGTAAGTTTTCGTTTCCCTGGCACGTTAAAAACGTAATCGAACCACGAAATTGCAAGAGAAAAAAAATAGCCCTTATAGCGGGGCTTACTCATGAAGTCACACTCATGAGCAGTCAAGAAAAACGTCTTCACTCGACAGAGTCGCAGCGAGAAGTGTGCTTTGAGTGATTAGCAGCAAACCCAAATCCTCCGAAGGGATAGGAATAGAATGAAGTGACAGACGTGGTCGAAAATTCCCCGTCAAGGCTTGGCTTTCTTAAAGTGAAGGGGCGGGGCTGAAAAGACAACACTATGGCATGCAAAATGGAGAAGAAAGATGCTTTTGGCCATTTTTGACGGTGACGCGTTATCCGGAGTAGAATTAAATTTGGTGACGGGTAAAAGAGGGTTATTTTACATTATTGTGTATGAGATCTTGTCGGGACGACTTAAACGGAGACTTATCCGGGAAAACGACGACTTAAACGGAGTGACGACTTATCCGGGTGACGACTTATCGAGGTTTTACTGTATATGAAAAGTAAGACGACCAAGTGTTTCAAACTATTGGGAGAGACACCTTCCTGATCAGACTAACTGAAAGTGGAAGTTAAATGCTTATTACATTTTATATATAATTTTTTTTAAATCACTTTCATTGTATGTTAGATTCTTACTTAATTAGAACTATATCGATAAAATTTTCTAAGTATTAATCTTATAGGTATTCCAATTGAAAGTATTCAGTGTAATCAGAAAAAGGTAATTTATTTCTGTTTAATTGTTCTTACATTTATATTGTAATATGATTGCAATTCAATTATTTTTGTTATTTGATGTTGTTACTTTATATAACGTATCTTTATCCACTATATATTCTGCAGATAGGTCATTTTTTTACCTATTAGGATATAATTGATAAATAAAAATATATTTGTTTTATTTAATACTTTCCTAAATGAAACTGTTTAGTTAAAATTTGGAGTAAACAGCTCAATTTCTTACTTCGAAGATTTGTTTCGATAAAAAAAAGGTTTTGACTAAAATATGTCCAATGTTCAACTATTTATATAATCTAATCCAAAAGTTCGTTATAATTTAATAATTTAGTAAATCTAAGCTAATCTCTTTTATTTATGTACACTTCAAAACAACAATTTTTAATTAAAGCAATAAATTAAAAAATTATTATATTTAAATATTGTGCAAAAAGAAAAAAATAATATTAGTGTAACTAACATAGCTCTTAGAAGGATTTGGATGTATTAACGTATATGATTTATTTACGATTATATTACACATAGACTATACAATAATTAAATTATTACAAATGTAATATTAAAAGGATAATTGTACCAAACGCGAACTGCAACACGACTCATAAAAGGTTTGGGATTACTTTATTCACGATTACATTACAATTGTTCTATTAATAAACTTCAAAAAAATAATGAAATCTATCCATAATGTTGTGAGAACTGAAAATTCACGACAATCAAAATAAAAGTAATAGAGAAATTGAGTTTTCAATTTAATTTAAATTTAGCAGACAATAATTCAATGGAAATTAGGCAAATTTACTTCACGCAATTTCATTGGAAAAATTTCGTGAAATACGATCAATAAGTATTTTCCTTCCTCTGTCTGTGCTGCCATCTCGGCGTAACCAACTGAACTACAAATGAACAAAAGCACAACGCAAATCTACTAGTCAGTTAGATTTAAATAAAATTTCTGCTGAATATTCCTGCACAATTTTGCTTGATACGATTTAAGCAAAAGAAAGGAAATGAATAGAAGACTGAAACAGTTTAATAGTTTTTTATGGAATACATTTTTTTTTACATATCCTTCAAAAATGCAAATGATTTATTACTTTTAATTGATGTTATTTAAATAAACTCTGGAAAGACTCATCTTGGAAAGACTAATTTTTTAAGTAAATTGTTTAATTTTCGATCAGTTGACTATTATCAATTCTGGATTTTTGAATCCATCTCAGTTCAAATAATAAAATGAACTAGAATACAGAGGAAGATAAGCATAGACGAAAAATAGTCGAAGGAATCTTGTTAGGAATGTCTTATGTTTAACGATTGCACAAGGGAAACTAATGTAACTGTGATTCATTTTAATTTTTACATTTACAAGTATGAAAAGGTTTTGTCTATATTATGACTATGTACATGAAGCATTTTTGTTCAGATTATTATCAGGTTTATTGCAGATTTTTATTGACAACTTATATTATTTTTACACAAGTAAACAAGATATACTGCAAATTAATCAAATTTATATATTTAGGGTTTTTTTGGCTATGTTTACAATTGTGTGGGCAGTGACTTCCAATTAGCCACTGCTCCGCGCATGCGCAAACTATTGAAGCTCTGCTGCTTTATCATGCGCAGATGCTGTGAAGGCTATTTAAATTTGAGGATGTTGATTGTTAGTAAATGTCAGTTTGAAATGATTTTGAGTGATTTTGAGGAGATATCCTTATTATAAGTAGCCTAATATTTTATACCCAGCATTCAATATCACAACTTTCTTCATCCGATTTGCACAAATCTCGAATGTCAACATCCAACAACAACAAAAAACAAAATAAATTAATAAATAAATAAATAAAATAAAATAAAAATAGAACTCAATGAGCTTTAGCTACCAAATTTTGAATTTGTTTATCTTTTATTTCAAAACGCGACCATTAATTTCTTTTTCTTCATATTTCTTATTGCTTAATTCCGATGTATAAATGAACGGAAAAAGGGGTTTTAATTGTTATAAATAATAGATGTTGATGAGGAAAAAGGAGGAACTTAGTCTGAGATTGCAGGTTTAAAACAAAATAGCCATAGATCTGGTGGCAACCAATTATCTTATGAAGCTGAAACTATACGCCATCAAATAAACTTCCCAAATGATTTTGCTACATACTAACCACATAAGTAAAGGATTAGTAACTAAAAAGCATCAATAGATAGCTTAATTTACTAAACTTACTTAATTTTACATTTTCCCATGATCTTAATCCACCTCATATCTTATAATGAATGCTTATCTTATAATTAGTTTGGTAACTTTTCTGTTAGTTGGAGTGGAAGTTCAAAAAAGCCCAAAATAGAACTATTTTTTTGTAATTTACATAGAACTTGGTATATTCTCATAAGAAAAGCTAGAGATACTATATGAAATGAAATCATAGTGCATAATTTCCATTAGTTTTCTCCTCTGTTCTATTTTAAAATAATTATTTATTACAATTCCAAGGTTTTAAAGTAACATCTTGTTACATGCAGAACATCTTGTCTTGGACCAATTTAATTCTCTTGATAAAGGGATTCAGTTTACGATTGAAAAACACGTTGATTATTGTTTACCTTTTTTGGATGTTTTAGTAAGAATGAAAGATAATCAGATTGAAACTGAGCTATATACTAAACCCACCTCAGGTAATGCTATTACTCCATATTTATCGTCTGCACCCAACAGTGCCAAGGTGAATTTGATAAGAATGAAAATCAGGAAAGCTTTTCATGTGAGCTCTACTGAAGATCTGTTCAATGAAAGCATAGTTAAGATTAAAGATTGTTTCTTAAGGAAAGATTTCCCATTTCAGTTGGTAGATTCGGTTATATCGACCACTATTCATGAAATATATAACCCCAAAATAAAAGAAGAGAAAAATGGAATAATATGGGCAGCATTTCCTTTTCACCCAGTGTTACATAAACGGTTGAATAAGATTTTCCAAGGCTCTGACATAAGACTTGGATATAAATTAGCAAATAAATTAACTTACCCGATTCAGCACAATAATAAAATAGAGGACAAGATAAATAAAAAAGGATGTATTTATTTAGTACCTTGTGAAGAGGGGGACTGTTTTTATATTGGGAACAGTGGTCAAAAGCTACAAAAACGTTTTGATCAACATAAGAGTTGCATAAACACAGGTAATTTGAACGGCTCTTATATTGCTAGGCATATGTATGACTTGGGTCATATAGGTAAATTCAAAGAGTATTTGGTCCTGGACGAATGGAAAAATAAATATGGAAGAGAGGCAATTGAATCTTTTTTATTCATGTTTTGGATTCTTATAATTATTTCGTACCGAATAGAAATGTTCAGCAATATGTATGTAATAATAGATTACAAAAGTATGCAAAATGGCAAAAAAGAAAAATCAAGAAAGAAATGGAAAAGAAGAGAAATGCTAGATAAATTAATTAACAAGAATTTCAATCAATTGAAAACATTTTTTTTTTTTTTCTGAAGTTTTAGTTTCTGCACAGAGGGCGCCTTCAGCGAGCTTCTCCATTTATTGGAGGGGGTTAAAGGTTGGATGGTCCTAATGACAATTTTCTTAATTTGAATATTTGCTTGATTGGTTAATTTTTAATGTGCTATAGTATTAAAATCGGAACCTGAAGGGAAATCTTGTGTGCTTGAAGATGAATCCCTGAATTGATGGATTCGAAAGTCTCCTTTTTTATTGTAAATATGTTTTATTTTTAATTGTGTGTAGTTTTTATTATTGTAATTTAAAGAAATGGTAACACACGTAAATTGTAAATATCCAAGGTTTTAAAGTAAAGCATTCATTTAATGTTGTTAAAACAAATTTGTTTGAGATTTTCAAAAATTATTATAATGAAGAAATTTTGTAGATTCTATGCATATTCGTTGAGCGTTCAGTTCATTTCGGAAATACATTTAACATCAATTGGAACATCAATTTTTTAAGAAGTATCAAACAAAATGATACCAAAACTGATTAAAACTGATACATCCATACTCACTAGCCCTAATTCGATAATTGTGCTCATTCAGATTAATTGTATCAGGAGACTGTTGGTAATGGTAGCAATTTGAATAACATGAAACTCACATTTAAAATAATTGTAAGTAAATATTGCAAAAAGTACCAAAACATTATATTTCTGGAATATCGACAACAAAAGTTTTTTAAAGTACAACTTACACCAAAATGGGCTTTAAAGATGCAATTCGTTTTTTGACATTTAAAAAGAATGTCCTATCAAAATATTAAACAATTAAATCAGAATCTGTTTTTGGAAATTTCTGCTTTTGAATACAAGAAAGCGTATAGAATAAATGAAACTAGCTTTTACATAAACTCCTGGCGTATTTATGAGGTTGGCAGTTGCAATTTTCTTATTTATATTATGAAAATTGTGAACATAAGAAAAAAATAGCATAAATCCAAACAAAAATAATAAGAAAAATAATAATAAAATCATACTAAGAATAACGTCATTTTTTATAGTAAACGAAAAAGAAAAGGCTAATGTGATTCGAAGAATTATTGATATAATCGTTTGGCTATAAAATTTTAACCGAGTTCTGATTTAAATAAGGACAAATAAATAATAGGATAAATACATCAAAAACAGCAGTAAAGCAATTATTTTAAAAATTATCCATTTATGATGTCATAAGTAGATAAGCATACTCCACTGTACGGACCTTCATTTCACGAACACTCGATAGTACGAATAAAGGTACAGTAGCACCGTGCCCCAGTTTATGAAAGTTAACTTCTCAAGAATGGACACTTAATATCATGATGCTACCGCCCGTTCTTTTCCAACTGCATGTAGTACATATTGTTTTCGCTGCCGGCAATTTGTCTGCTGATACGTTTCGCTTCATATATCTAATGTTTTGATTGATTGATTGATTATGTTTTACTGTTTTCATGTGATTAACAAATAAATATTTTAATAATACAAAATACTAAAAGTCGTAAGGCAGTCATAGGCCAGTCAATAAAAGCATCGAACATCGCAAACGCGCATGTATCTACGATTTTTTTTATATGTTGTTAGGACCCCTGAGAGTAGTTTATATCCAAGTTTGCAACCCTGAAAACCCTGTGCTACTCCTGTGGTGTTCGAAAAACTGCGAAATTCGGGCACTTGTGTCAGTTTTCTCGAAAAAAACACCGGAAGGAAGCGTTTCTCGGGTATCGTCACTCTATACTTATGTAAAGCAAACTAAATTTGCTACAATTTGAGCCCAACTCGAGCTCTCTAGGTCTATTGGTTGCGGAGATATAGCCAGTCAAAGATGGGCAAATTTTTCCAAAAAGAGGAGAGTTATCGGTAGGGTCATGTTCCAAGATACATACCGGCTAAACTAATGGTTGTAAAGAAAGATCATGAGAGAGGAAGTTGTAGGGAATTAAATTAGCTGTAATTTGATTCCAAAATGGTGCCTTTAGGCCTCATAGTTTCCTCAAAAACGAAAAAATAGTAAAACATCGGAATTTGGAAAAATTAGGAAAACATTATACTGAACCATGTTGGTATGTATTTCTTTAAAAACACGTACAAGAATGTGCAGTTAACATTGTAGATGTAACATATGGCTTCAAATAAACATACACTAAACAAATAAACATAAACATAAAATAAACAACGGAATCATAAATGTAAAAAAATTCTATGTACACAGTCAAGCATAAACACCGCAGTAGTTTAAAACTTCGCCCTTTTGGAAGGGCCGAGTCTCATCCAGTCTGGATCAGTGGGGGAGGGAGTGGGAGGATGGACGACGTTTTCTGGAAGTGGAGGCGGGTCGTCGTATGGTGTTGGGTCGTCCACATCTTCATCCTCCTCGTCCAGGGCGATAGGGGTGACGTTTGTGCAACTGCGCTCTTGGCAAAAGGAACATAGGATAGAGCACTTTTGCCCTTGCTTTCTGCAAGTGCACGACTCTAAGCACCCTTTCTTGAATTTGCAAGCCACCATTCTAAGCAGTGTCTGTGGAGCGGGCTCTGCGCACATTGTGATGGGCATAAGACCTTGTTCGCTGATGGCCCATCCCCAATCACAAGGGTTTTTGTCGACCCCCAACCATTTCTGCACCTGGTGGTAGGTCCTCCACGAATGATATTTTGCAGCCTCTGTGGTGGGGGGGAGGCGGGCAAGGTTGACTTTGGCCGTTGCTGTTGATTTTACAAATGCTGAGTATCGCAGGGTGTTCAGCGTTCCCACATCTCCGCCGTACAGGATCATCAAGATCTTCTCGCCAGCATTTCCTACTTCGTCCTGATTGGAGTTTCGATCAAGAAAAATGCTGGCGAGATCTAACCAATGGGTTTTTTTTTTGAGGACGTTGCACCACTTCATCTTGCCTTGCCAGAAAAGGGCAGAGGTCGTGTCACACCAACTGATGGCATGCAGGAACACAACCATCCTTCGTGGAACCTTCATTTCTCCACATGTGAAGGCATTTGCTGTATAGTGAGCGCACTCTTGACCCAACTCTGCCGCATTTCAGGAAATACATTTTGGTCTGTCCAGAGCTTAAGCCGTTGAGGAGGACCAGTAGGTCCTTCGGAATGATGAAAACTTGGTCGAACGATGAGCTCTTGGAGAGTGCAGTCATCACTATATCAGTATCGCCGTCTTCTTGAGATTGATGTACCTCGATACCCTGCCTCTCAAATTCAGTACGCATCATGGTGATCAAGCGGCGTTTGTTAGATTCATTAGAGAGCAGTTCTGCCTGGGGAACTTTGATGAGTGTTGATTCATCAAACAACATGTCACTACAGGAGAGAGAAGCAGAGCGTCGTAGGCGTTCAGCTGAATTTGTGCTCCTCATAGATACATCGTGTGGATATCCATCAAACACCACAGCTACGTTTGTACCAAAGTGGTTGAAAACGTAGCTAACATAACCCACCACAGTGGCTCTGACTGAATAATTGCGATGCCAGATCACCTTGTTAACAATGTTGGGCCAGATCACAATGTTAACTTCTCATTCTTACACGTATTTTTTAAAAAATACATACCAACATGATTCAGTACAATGTTTTCCTCATTTTTCCAAATTCCGATGTTTTACTGTTTTTTCGTTTTTGAGGAAACTAAAAGGCATAGAGGCATCGTTTTGAAATCAAATTGCAGCTAATTTAATTCTATACAATTTCTTCTCTCATGATCTTTCTCTAGAACCTTTAGTTTTGCCGGTGCGTGTCTTGGAACATGACCCTACCGATGACCTTCCAGTTTTTGGAAAAACTTGCCCATCTTTGACTGGCTATATCTCCGCAACCAATAGACCTAGAGAGCTCGAGTTGGGCTCAAATTGTAGCAAATTTAGTTTGCTTTACATAAGTATAGAGTGACGATACCCGATAAACGCTTCCTTCCGGTGTTTTTTTCGACAAAACTGACACAAGTGCCCGAATTTCGCAGTTTTTCGAACACCGCAGGAGTAGCACAGGATTTTCAGGGTTGCAAACTTGGGTATACACTACTCTCAGCGGTCCTAACAACATTTAAAAAAATCGTAGATACATGCGCGCTTGCGATGTTTACCTTTTTTTTGCGTCGATATTGACTGGCCTATCAGTGTAGCACTAAATACTATTTAGATGTGAGTGATGAGATGTATGATTAGTTGTTAAAACGCATCCACTAATACGTTTTAACCACTATACTAACTTCAAGTTACTCTCATATATGAGAATTGAAGTACACTATATGCATCGATAAGTGAAACAAAGATAACCTACTGCTGCACATTAAGTTTTCGGTTTACGTATTCGATCTGAACCCATTGCGTAAATTAATGCGGGGAATGTCATTATTGTGCTTACTTGTATAGTTCTTATATATCATTTATAAAGAGGCAGCCTTTTAATATCTTCTTATTTCTGATCTGCATAAATTAACAAGAGCGCAATATATATTGAAATATATTTTGGCATATATGAAAAAGAAAATTCTTTATTCGTGCCACAGTTATCTGCTATGATTGCAATGTACTAGGTTTCTCAATCTGTAGCAACATCTAGCAGCGATTCTCAAGAATCCTTGGCACATGATATTCCCATTCAATTTCAGAATGTTTAGTAAGTAAGTATAAACATGTTCTAGAAACGATATATCGGAAGCGCAGTGGTGCCTCAAAGGTTAAAAAAACAATGAAAAACTGACCAATGAACCATTAGTGAGAAAATTCATGTGCCATCAATGTACAGGCGCAATGAATTTTTTTAATGCAATAAAATTCAAATTGCGCGTTTGACTTATTAATAATAACAATGGATGAGACCAAATTTTTTACAAGTGACAT
>JAFIDM010009631.1:317330326-317363950 GCA_023159025.1 Thereuonema tuberculata | reverse complement strand
TTTAATGCAATAAAATTCAAACTGCGCGTTTGAATTATTAATAATAACAATGGATGAGACCAAATTATTTACAAGTGACATCCTGGAACAGCTGTTTCACGCTCGTTGGCGATCATCACCCAGGAGTAGTCACTGTAAATAACAAGGTCTCGCACTGAGGCTGGTAAGAATGATATATCGGAAGCGCAGTGGTGCCACAAATATATCGGAAGCGCAGCTGTTCCAGGATGTCACTTGTAACTAATATGGTCTCATCCATTGTTATGTTCTAGAAACTTTCATCTCTTTCTATGTACAGTTGATAAAAAGTGGAGGGACAAAAACACAAAAGAACACATTATATTTCATTTTCTTTCGTTGTAATACGGAATGACAAAAACATTTAGGCACAAACTATGTACTAAAGTATTTTGTTTTATGTTCAAGTTTTGAAGAAAACAATATAAATGTAGCGCCCATTTCATGTAGTATCAAATAACGAATCGTCACAGGCAACAATGGGTTTAGAAATCAATTGGTTTATTAATCATGGAGCGTTGGTCGAGAGAGCATCGGGCGTTTGCCGTAGAAGTAGTTTATAAAAATAACGAATTATCATGAAAACTATGCGAGAAATGTTCTTGGAATATGCCATGTTGGGTTTCGGAGACGAAGTCTGGCCTCCGCGGTCGTCCGATTTATCAACATGTGACTGTTTCCTATGGGGATACCTGGTCGAAAAAGTGTATGAAAGTCGTCGACACATAACCAAGATTTGAAATTCAACGACTTTCACTGGACATGCTGCGCAACATCATGGACAGTGTAATACTTCGTGCTCAGAGTTGCATGAGATCGATAGAGCTCACCAAAAGGACATTATCTTCAACACTTGAACATAAAACAGAATGCTGTGCTTTGTAATATATGTTTATTCAAGTATCTGATATTTATTTTTCAAATAAAGTGTTCTTTACCAAATTATAAACCGCCTAAATGTTTCTGCCGGATCCTGGTACATTCATGTTCTCAATGTAAAAACTTTAACTTGTACTTTTAATTTTATACTTTAATCATCATGATGTGATATCGTGACAAATTCAAAAGTAATTTTCAAATCAATTGGATGAATATTCATTGATTTTCCTCAAGACTTCGTCGAAAAAGAATGGGATTTTCAATGAACTCAATTGGTTCGGAAACATATATACGTAGGTTGGAAGGATTTTGGAAAAATCGCAGTTCCTTTTATGGCTTATAGTAGTATATTATTTTATGTAATTTTCTTTATTTTGTAGGTAGGGATTTTCTTTATGATTATCTGATGTATTTTAGTACTTTCTTTGTTAAAATTTCATTGTTAATACTTTCATTGTTGTTTAAAGATGCTATTATATCTTTCACTCGATTAAAAATAATAGATTATCTCATATGAATAACAAAAAAAAAATCAGCAAATAAACAGGATTTTTTTGTTGTGTAATGTGAAGTTTTTTGTTGTTTACTTTGGTAATGGGTTGTTTGATTTTTTTTCCTATTCTTTTTCTTTCTCTACTATTTCAATGACTTTTCCATTAACGGCGGTAGATAGAGTGGTTCATTGGATTGGTAACCAGAGCAACGGTAGTTGAAAGGATCGTCATCAGGTGGAGCTGTCTCAAGACGACGTTAATGCTATTCGGCAATTTCAATCTCCAGCATTCAATTGCCTTAAATTAACAGTTGTTTTCTTTAATTATTTATCATTCCAGTTGCCTATCTTTCAGAAGCTTCTGCTTTTAATTCTAGTGACTTCTTTCATGTGTAATTAATTGACTTAAAAGTTCGATTCTGATATGTAACTATTATTATGCAATATTCTGGCATACTAGGATAACGTTTAGATTTCCAAAGGGTATTGGGACTGAGTATTAGCGATGGGCGAGGGTACGACTAAAATGCCGATATTTAAAGTTGGATCTTTAAATTTTGGAACTAATTGTAGTGTATTAAAATTAGTTCAAACGAAGAGATCAAGTAAGGTTTTGCATCCTTCCCAAGCTTCGTCAGTCAGGTACTTTCATCAAAATTTAAACTTTTTTTTTATAATACAACACAAGGCATTACTTTCACTCAAAAATTTTGTTGGATTTTTAAAACATTCGTATTCTAAAAATTTCAACTGTTCGTGTTTCTTCTGTACTCTAAGAATAACCCCAAACATTTCTCGGGTCACTACAGAACTAGAAATAAGCTCAGCATGAATTTCCAGGGCATGGGTATGCAGTAATCGGAGAGAGCTGATCAAAATTACTGTGCTCAAATTTTGCTTAAATAAACAACGTACCAAATTTTAAGGAAGTCAATCCAGTCATTGACTGGGGGATTTTGGGGTCATTTTTTGAGAGATGGGCTGAAGACGAATTTAATCGTACAATTAAGGAAAAAAAGAGTTAAATTGGATCATAAAAGCAATGTATCAAATGTTAAAGAAATTTCTTTAGAGTGATGCAAATACAGACAGACAAATAGAACGAAAATCTTTAAGTTGAACATTAAGATTGCGTAATTTTCGCAAGGTAAAAAAACAGAATATAACTGAAATAAAGAATATTGCTTTAAGTAATAAAATAATTGTTTATTTTTGATTTATACTTACTTTGATTTACAGTTAATTTCTGAAAATTGTTATAAGATTTTACTAGCAATGGTAATTCATTTTAAAGATGAAACCATTTTTATTCTTTCATTTCCTTTAGCTGATAAAATGAAGAAAAAAAGGTTATACTTAGTAATCATGTTGTAAAAATGATTCACTTAAAATCCACCTGCATTTATATAAATTGATGGATTGATTACGAGCAACCAAAAAATCTAAATATATAATAGTGGAAATCAAATTTTAGACTATCTTCCTAGATAACCAAGATAGGTTCATCAAATCACTCAGTCTCTATGTGTATCCATGTGTGTGTGTTTCCCTATGCACAGGCTACATGGATCTTCTTGAAACTTGATACGGATATTTAAATTTAACAATTAAAAGTTTTGAGATGTGTTAACTTGTATATTTGAAATCTTTTGCAAGTAGTCCCTTGACGAGAAATTAGAGTGAGAAGGGAACCAAAATTGCCATAAAAAACATTAAAATTCTAAACAATCATTTCCATTGATGTCCTAAATAACGAATATTAATCTTTTAAGATAATTCATTGCTTTAAGCAGGATTTGATAAGAATAAAATTAATCCGATTTAGATAATTTAAGGAAATAATGCGGATTTAAGTAATTTTTTAGAAAACTGAAAATATGTACTGTTTAATATTTAGCATATTATAATTTTATAATAAATGTAGTCTTTTCGTTTTTCATTTTAGCGATTTTAACAAAAATAGGGAATAACATATTAAAGAAAATATACGTTCTCTTAGTAATTTCTTGTTCAAATAGGAAATATGAAGAAAAGATAAGAACATACAATAAAATGAAAATTATAATTATCATATACAATGATAGGATAATAATAATTTTATTTTGGATATCGACGTCACAGAATTTTTCAGCAAACGACTGAGAGTTTATTACAATATAAATTCAAAACTGCCAAACTAATCAGATAGTGAAACAAAAGTCTAAAAGCTGGTAATCGAATGACGTTGATTATTCGTAATCATAGTTTCACAGCTGATGAAATTAAAAAAAGAAAAAAATCTCAGAGTAAAACGCTACTGAATTATCGACGCTACTGTTAATTCCGCTCCATCGTCTACTAACGGACCGATAGTTTATCCCCTATTCGAGAATGACAATTCTTTTCTTTTAATATATCAATATTATTTTCTATTTCTTTACTAAGGTATGATTAATCAGTTTTGATTTTTAATTCAGGTTTCTTATCTATGATCGAATCTGACTTATCACCGTAAGGAAATTAAGAACTCAATTGTTCAAACGTAGAAAGGAAGTTGTTATAAAGGAAGTTATTATTTAATAACTTAAATGTTAACGTTAAAAGGAGCATTATTCCAACAATAATCATGTCGAATTTAGAATGAAGGATTAGCAGAATAGATACTTTAAGGTGAAGTAAAAAGTATTACATGATGATTCCGGGGGGGGGGGGGGGTTAAAAAGGATTTACCAAAAAGAAAAAAAAAAAGCTTTTATTCTTTTTCTATACAGTTTGGAGTTTGAATCCGAGTTGTCATCTAACATCTGACTCTCAGATTTTCTTCCCTGAAGACCTACATTTTATTTCTTTAAAATATTTATTACGATGCATTAGGTAAAGACCTTTTGTATTATAATAAAACATTTTAAAGAAATAAAATATTTAGAATCCGAACTTAGTTCAGCATTTATGAAGCAAATGATTTTCCGTATTATATTTTTAATAAAAACAATGGATTATTATGTAACTAGAATATGTTCTGTTATTTAATTGTTATCTGCTTAGAAGGGACTGAAAATAGAGCGCAGGGGATGAGAGTGGTCAATTTTAGGGACGGGGGATGCAGAATCATTCTTTAAGTTAGTTCATAAATAAGCATTGCATTAAATTTTTAAATAAAGAGAAATTTTAACGAGAGATTTCGAGGTCACTTTTGAGGGATGACGACCAAAATAAATGTGCCTAAGTTTTAAGTTGGACAGTAATAATCAATTTACCAAATTTTATCCGATCAGTCATCCGATCAGTCGTTTTAGAGTGATGATGTATAAATGTACATACAAACAATTATCAAACAAACGAACAGAATAATTCAAGGGAAATAGTGAATAATCGCGCAAATGCTCAGTCACTTAATAAGATAATATCGAATTTTTAAGGTTTCAGGGTCAAAATTTATAATTTATATTACTAAAATCTTTTATTTTTCTGTCTGTCTGTCCGGCGCAATTTCCATTCAGAATGGAAAATAGAAATAATTTTTACAACGAAACGACCGCGACGGAAATCGAACCTGCAACCGTCTGATTCGAAGTTAGACGTCTTATCCATTAGGCCACGAGGCCTACAACTCACTTAAAATTGTTTTTTGACTTATGTGTCCTTCCCCTTCCCTCCATCAATAATAAATGTATTCAACCTTATTTTTGAATCTCAAGATTGTTAATGTTCAAAGTAAAATAATTTGGCTAGCACTAGTCCTTGAAAACAAAAACAAAATTAAATTTCAAAACTTCTGCAATTGCATCACCTTAGTCGTCTGATAATTCTGACTTTCAGTTTTAGCTATAAATTTTATATAAAAACCTCAAAAAAATCATTAAATTAAATCATTAGAAATTAAATTTTCATAAAATTGATTTTTTTTTAAATCATGTAAATGTAATGCTTTAGCAGAGAAATTCACATTCAGTAAATGAATAGAAATTCCAAAGCATCCGACATCAGTAATACAATAGCAATTGATTGACTAACAAAATGACTAAAATCAATAATCTATTCTATTCATCGAATACTATTGTTAGCCTTCGAAATTGTAGCTAATTATAAATTTCGATCTTTTAATTACGAGAACTTCAATCATTTTGATGTTTTAGAGTTATTTCAAGTTAGATTAAATCAAAAATCATCACTGATTTTCCGTTTTACACTTCTACAGTGATTTCTATATACTCTTAATATTTATTATTGAACATACCGTTTCTTTCAAAGCTCTTTGACCTCAATTACCATTTCAGTCTTGAATGAAAAGATGCTTATAAATCAGTTAATATTTAGCAACTTGAGACGTAGGACAAGAATAGAATGAAGATTATGGTTTTGTTCATGAAAGATATTTTTTTTTTCTGAATGAATATAAAATTTGGAAATTAATATGTACTGAGAAATCCCTCTTTACGATTAAATTCAATCTAAATTAGTAAATTTTGGTAAATTTATATTTTTAATTTTGTATAACGTTTAGATAATTATAAATTATTTAATATTTTTAATTGTTAATTTTAGCAAAGTATTTTTAATAAATACAAAAAATTTAACGTGCTGGAATAATAGTTGAAAATAGGAAAAGAGAAAAAGAAAGCAGCACATGAACAAAATAGGAAATTGCCTTTCTGATTTTAGATTATGGGAAGGAAAAATGGAAACGTCCGTTTCGTCCTTCTGCGGACTCATCAGCCCAATTCCCGCCTTCCCTTAACCGAATCAGAAAGGCAAGACCTAGTTGGTGTAAGCCACCGCCGGCTTGGCAGTGACCCCACAAACAACAAAAAACAAGAAAACAAATTGCTGCTTCTCTCGAAGTCAGCGCAAACCTTCTCCTAAGAATGAATAGGCTGAAGGGAAATCTTCTCCTAAGAATGAATAGGCTGAAGGGAAATAAATGATAACGAAATGTTCAAAGAAATAGTAATACAAAAAATTTAACGTGCAATTCATCTTAGCAATAGATCTTAATCGTTTTACCAAATCCATTAATTAGCTTTTGGCTCGATACGATTAACATGAGTCCGATTTCGACAACTTAGATGAGTTAAAATGACTTAATTTGTTTTTACAAATTAGAAAATTGCTAATGTTTGTATTCAGCAGAGATTGTATTTCCCCCAAAAAAATGTAGGCTTCTCGTTATTGTTAGTTTTACGACTTTAATTTTTTTTAAAGAAATAAAATCAACAATTTTAAGAAAAAGCGTTTGAACGAAAGTGAGTTTCAAGCTATTTCAAAACTGCTTTGTTGTTATTTCCTTGAGATCATCTACCGCTTCACATCAGTTTCTAATTCATACATTATATTCTATTGTAATAATTATTGTATTTATTATTTGTTATTTCTTTTTATTTTGTTTGTAAATGTACAAAAAAAAGATGAAAAACAAGAGGCATAAATTGAAATTACATAACTCACCATAGAGGCGGATTGCGCCTTCTGTACCGCCCAGAGAATTGGTAGCAGAGCATTTGTAGGAGCCAAAGTCCTTTAGTTCCAGTCGACGTATTTTTAATTTCATATGGACCTTATAGGCGCTGTCGATCTCCAGTGTCTCATATTTGTCGTTGGAGATGATGACGCCTTGACCTCTTGTCCAGTAGTTGATGGACTTAGGATGAGCTTCGGTATGACATTCGAGGGTCACTTCTTTGCCAATGGGAGCGCCCACTAACTGATTCGGTATCCAGATCATGGGAGAAACTGTAAATAAGAAAAAAAGAAAAGATATACTCCTCGGATTTATCTTCGATCACACACACAAAGTATGTAGCAAAGAAAAACTTAAAAGAGGTAGGATTTATTGTTTTAACTTTTAAAGGACAAAGAAAAGGAAAGAAAATGATAAGAACATTGTAGTTGAAATTCCAATCTTTGAATAGCCATATGAAAGATTTGTTTAAGAAAATGTTGTTTTGTTTTTTTTTTTCGTTTTTTAAACCTATATCATATTCGTTAGCATTGTAATCATTAAAGAATTTATGTGAAGTAATTGTTTAGTTGCTCAAATAAACTGCTGAGTTAAAGTTATCAATTCCTTTTTAATGCCAACATTTGTTGCTGGCTTTTTCATCGATGCTTACAAAACACCAAAAGCAAGAAAGTATCAAAATTAGATAGCCAACATTTTAACTAATTGTATATTTTAATTTTAGTCTATGAAAAGTCCTGAGTACCATTTGCTAATTGAATATGAAAATTAGACATTCCTATGACTTCAACTTCTTTAATTTCAAGAACAAAGATTAAACTAAACCATTCAATGTAGATAAATGAGTAAATTTTTAAGTTTTCCTAAAGTTAGAGTATATAACAATGTTAGGAAAACAATAATTCTGTAAACTACTGGAAACCATCAGACATTGGAATTCATGTCAAATAATTTATCAGCGAAGCTTCGATAGTCTATATCAGAGGAAGAGGATATTTTTGGTGAGCAGCGAGAAATTCTGAGTGTACCGGTATCTGAAATCAACAATTAGCTTCTTATAAGTCAAATGCTTTAGGTTTCATTCTAAACACGAAATCTTGCCGTCTAATAACCTGGACAAACAGAAATATGATCTACTTTCAGTTTCGTTCTAAAAGTTAAGATTAATAAAATATTAAAGCACATTCAAATCAACTTTAAAAAATATTTTAGTTAGTCTTATTTTTAAACATTTAAAGCTTTTATATTCCTTTGTAAATCAATGGTGTTTTTCAAAGGATTTTATTAAAGCAACAAAAGCAATGAAAAAGTTTGGTGTGCAGTGGATTTTAAGACCAAGATTTGGTGTGCCACAGTGTCCTACAGATATGAAAGTGTCGTGAAGCAAAACAGCTCGAGAAACACTGATTTATATAAAACATTCGTATTATATAAAAAAAAAAATGTGTATACGTGTCCTTGTGTATGTCCACCAACAATTGAATTCGAAACAATTCGTAGGCGCGTTGCATGGGAACAAGAATAGTGTTAACCAACCCTATCCGCAACAGTGTAATCTCGCAACAAATTTCTGACTGTTACAAATACATTTCAATATTCTATTGCATGTATTTTTTAGAATTTAAACTTTAATTTACTTTTATTTAGTTTGAAGTTTTAGGTTTTACTTGATGTATTTTTTTAATAAATTAAATGTTTTTTTTTCCCGTTACGTATGCGAGGCTTCCGGAGCGAAACGATGGGTAACCATCTAGTGTTTGTTAAGTTACTTTACTTGTCATTATACTTTTTGAATTTGTTTTCTTTGACCATTTCTACAGTCGGTTGAAAAACTCACGAAGATGGTAAATTCAATAAAACAAAAGATAAAAAGTCAGTTATCAGAGACAAGAGCACTAGCAGCTCTGTCATGTACCTAAGATTTTCCATTTAAACTTATATTGGTTTAATACTTTCTTTGTCTCTGTTTTATCGAGGATTAAAAGTAATATCCGGAAAGCTATTATAAGAACAGTCAATCAAGAGTCAATAATTAACATAGATAATCATATTTTTTCTTTTTTCTCCTATGACGTATACGAATTTAATAAATAAGGGAAAATGTTAGAGAAAAAAAATATATATTCCACTTTCTTATATATTTAAAAATAAACGACTCACGAAATTGCTTACAAAAATGAAGATAGTACTTAAAATTATTTATATTAGGGTTAACGTTTGGCTTTCAGTCGATTCACCATCTGCTTCATTGCCACATCTGTCAAGGGTTACGCAGCATCAAATAAATCACTTTAGCTCACGTCTTGAACAACAAACTGATTAGTCAATAATTGTGAACAATACCAAACCTGTGGAATTATGTCTAATTTCCTTTTTTTTTGCAACTAAACGATTTCTAAATACATAGTAGGAATGAAATCAATGAAAAGCTATGGTGGTTTTTTTGGTACTTTTTAAGAAAATTCGAGATTTACTTGGAACTCTTTCGCGGGCGGCCGATGTGGACATTTTGAAAGCAAGAACTTGTAGCATAGTAAGGAAACGAGCAAGCAAGAAACCACCTGGGGGGAATTCGTAAGATCCATTCTATCACGTTTCAATTATAAATAAAACAGAAAAGGAAAAAAAAAAAAAAAAAAAAACATTTTCCCTTTAATCAACACTAGATTATTTTAAGTGAGGTACTCGTATAATCGGTTTCAGGATGTTTCCTTTGCAAATACAATAGAAAAAAACATACTTTCCGTTTCGGAATGACCCTCAATTTTGCAACTTTTTGGTCAATTTCAAAATATTTCTGAGACCGCCATTTTTCTTATTTCTTAGAGTGCTTCAAAAAGAGTTCCACCTAAATTTCAAATTAGTAATTTTTTAAACTATTGAAGCATTATAAGATAAAATCAATTTTTAAAACTAAAATATTTATAGATATGCAATGAAGAAATAATAAAAGCTCAGTTTTCCATCGATTTCATTCCTAGTTTTAACGATTTATTTCGTTCCCCCCAAAAAAGAAAATTAGACTTGATTCCACTGGTTCGGTATAGTTCACAGTTACCGATTAGTCTCATCACATGCAATACTTTGAAAGATTACGAATTAACGTATTTCATTTAAAATTAAAGAATAATCATTGCAAATTTATTCAGTCTATAAGGCAGCGCGATTGTAGTTATTGCTAAGACATTGACCTCTCACCTCTTGAGTGTTTGGTTCTGACGTAGGTTTCATTGTGGTGGACGACCCAAGCCGATTTACTCGGAGCTCTCCCATTTTCCATGCAGTATTTTCACCATTCTTTCTTCATCTGTCCTTTTTTCCACGGGATAGTACAATAGATCAAAGATCGCGGTACCTGACTTTCCTACATTCATCTACATTCACTACAATCTAATCACCTCTAAATCGCTATGTACAATCAACCTCTAATCAACCTCTAAATCCCAATGTACAAGTTAAGGTTCGTCCTAGTGTTAAACCAATCTGTTCAACATGACTTAAAATTACTCTTATAAAACATTTAATTAATGGTAAATGCATTAATGTATCAAAAGTGCAAAACTAGCAATGAAATTATGATATGAAAAGCTTCAGTTCAATATTCAGCTATTTTTAAAGTGAGATTTAGACTAGGTTAACAAATTGAATGGCTAACATTTGATTTAATTAATTTATTATATCCAAAACTCCAGGTGATTAAGTCATTTCTTAAATAAACTTTTTTTAGATTAGTCAACCTTACAATACATTTTAGAAAACACGCCAAATTAGCATTTTTAAAATGATATTTTTAGTGCTGTTTTTAAAGTAACTATTATTTTTAAGTCACAATGTTATGATTATAATTATCATTATTAAAATCTTTAACAATTATTATCTAAACAGTCCGTTATCGTTAAAGCTTTGAATTACATTAATCTGTTAATTACCTAATTATTCTATAGATTAAAGGTTTATTTACAATGTTTGAACTTCTATAACTATTACATATTTCAACTAGTTATTGTATCGATTAACTAACTTCACTATAGATTAACTATCCTAATCCGTTAGACCATTAAAATTAAACTGGATTTCGGGTCATTCTAAAATAAAATACATTTTTCGAAGTTAAAGTTTTCTTTTGAAGAAAATGTTTATTTTTTTATTTAATCACATAATTCTATGAAAATGGAAAAAGTGCATTAAATAAGATGAAGACAATGATCTGAAAGAAATGCTAGACAGTATTTTAATAGTATTGTTTAATTTGAATTTAATATTGATCAATTTGAGTCACTTAAAAACCAAATGAAGTTTAAAAGTAGAAGTAACTATCTCAATAAACAACTAACCATTCAATTGAAAAACAGATATCTGTAAAATTCAATATAAAATTGGAAAGAAGAATAAGTAATGCCTTAAATCGTTGCCTTAAATCGTTGCAATTAAGAAAGAAATCAATTTCAAATCATAGTTTATAAGCTATATTTATTTTTTTAATTCTTTAATTCATTGGATTAATTAAAAAATATACAAATGTTTCAATGCCTTTACCTACTGGCCAAATGCCAAAATTTCGAATCTACGAAATTGTTCATTTGCAAATGAAAATATATTACATTTTTGTATCTTATTATGTATCTGATTTTTTTTTCTAAATGTAAACTAAGATGTGAAACTGTTTTTATCTATACTTGTTCCTCTCCTGAAATAGAGCATCACCCATATATTTATGACTTTTTTTCCTACATATTTATGGATACAACTAATAAACTTTGTCCTGAGCTAACGTTTTCTACAATCTGACAATTGCATAGATTGTTCTGAAACAAATCTTCGTTTTTTGTTTTGTTTTTACAGTTACGTTGATTTTTAAAAACACCAACGCACAAAAAGAAAAACATTCATTGAAATTATTATCTTGCTATGATAAAGAATTACATTCCGGAAGACTGGATAATATACCAAAGCAATTCTTCCAAAATTTTTGTATTTTAAAATGGGAAATTCAACAGGATATAAAAGATAAATAATCTGATATCTATACCCCGACTTTATTTGATCGTCCACGCTGTGGTGTTGTTGTAACCTAGTATCAAGGTTAGCTCTCATTATTGACTGGTGATGCTATTTAGACCTAGTGATGTATCACAAGACCAGCATAATATCGATGGTATTAGTATGATGCATCAAATTAGAGAATAAAGTTGATGAGCAGAAGAATTGTTTTATTTCTTCTCTGCATGATTAGACTTACTTCAATTTCTAAGTTAGAAAAAATAAATTCTTAAATTCCGAAAAATTCTTTAGGAGGTCTACGAGATTACTTCTTGATTCGTGGTTAAACAAAGAAATAAATTACAATATTAAATAAAGATGAACTTTAAAGTTATTTAGATTTCTTAAACTCAAAACCTAATAATTATAGATTGATAATGGACTTACATCTTTTTTTAAAAGTAAAGGATAATTACACCGAATTTTTAAAAAGAAAAAAAAATTATTATAAATTCTACCCTAACAAAACATTCTCTGCATCCTTGAATCACAAAGCATAGCCACTATAACAATATTAAACAAATAACACAATATCTCCATCAAATAGTTTATTTAAAAACCTGTGCGAATTTTCGGGATGATAATATTGACGCCATCCCTTCTTCAAGCGAAATGAACAATAAAAAAATTCTTCGGAATAACCAAAAATACAAAATAGTAATAAATAAATAGTAAATAAATAGTAATAAATTACAAAATAGTAATAAATAATAAATAGTAATTTTTTTATTGTTCATTTCGCTTGAAGAAGGGATGGCGTCAATATTATCATCCCGAAAATTCGCACAGTTTTTTAAATAAACTATTTGATGGAGATATTGTGTTATTTGTTTAATATAGTAAGATGAAAAGGAAGAAGTTGATAGAAGAATTTGGGAATTTCACTATATCAATAGCTTATTTAATGATTTAACGTGTGTCGATCTAATGATTGGTTAAAATCGCATATGAAACACATAAAATTAAAGACTATTTACAATAAAAATATTAAACACATTACAACGTTACTAGTTTCAGCTCCACTACGGCAGGTTTCATTAGACTGAAAAACACTGTGGATGTGCTCAGTTATAAAGCCGTTAAACCATGGGCGAACCAATGGTAGCAGGGAGCAACCACAATACCGAAAGGAGAAAGGGATGGAATTTTCTTTCACCCTTTTTCCCTCTTGGTATTGTGGTTGCTCCCTGCTACCATTGATCCTTCCTTGATTTTTCGGCTTTATAACTGAGCACATCCGCAATGTTTTTCAGTCTGATGAAAGCTCCCGTATTATTGCTGAAACCAGTAACGTTTTAATGTGTTTAATAATTTTATTGTAAATAGTCTTTAATTTTATGTGTTTCGTATGCTATTTAAACTAAGCTTATTTAAGTTTTATTTAATCTTAATGCTTATTTAACCATCACGAAATACCAATGTTGGAAATGTTGCAAAACAGAAGTAAGAAAGAAAAAAGACTTTTGAAAATATCGATAATTTGAGAAATTAAAAATTGAATGTAGATTTCAACCAACTTATCATTAAACCGAAATTTTATAAAATTCTAGCAAATTCGTATCAAATTTGAGCAAAGTAGTTTTAATTAGATTTTCTACATATATACTGTACCAATCTCTACTGTAAAAGTTCTTAAAATTTTGTATTCCAGTCAATTTATATTATTTTAAACCAACCTGACCAATTACGCTAGTTAAAATTATAATTAATTTATCAGAGGATATAATTTTATTTGTTAGCTTTTGTTCTGACGTTTCTTATTCAATTGTAGTTTCTTCGATAAAAAATTTGGAAATAGATGACAATTTCTATTCATTACATTGATTTTAATGCTTTCTAATTATAAAACACAATACATTGAGTTAATAAGAAACTTCACTTTTCAAACGCTTGATGCAACTGTTTCTAATTCTATTTCAAAGTTGCATGAGGCGTTCATTTCGATGGAGATTTTTCTTTCAAAGTTGTCTAACTGATTGCTCAATCTGACATGATCTGTTCCAAATCAATACCAGTTTAATTACTAGGATTTGTGTGTTGGAAATGTCAGCGTCGCGATTTCTATGTCTTCTCTGTATTTCGGCATCAACTGAGATCCTTCGATGAGAGCAACTAATTTCTACTGAGAGTTACATGTGGTTTACAAATTAATTTTCCATGCCAACGATCCTAACCAAGTGGTAAGTTTCAACCAAATTCCACATACCGATGCCTGCCGGCCAAACTGCCAGTGTGATTAACTTGATTAGATTGTGGAACCAGTTGACGCAATGCTTCAGGATAAGTGGAAGCCTCAATTCACTGAAATAACGAAATGTGTCCAAACCAAATTAGAACTGCCTTGGTGTTCGCTTTCTAATAATAATTTATTATTTCAGTAAGTGCATCTGTTTGAGTAATTCTTCATAAAACATTAAATGATTAAAAAAAATAATAATCAAATTATTAATCTGATTAATAATAATCAACAAATTTTTTCCCCAAAAAGAACTTGGTATAAAAAATGAAAAACCAAGAGTAGTAAAATAAAGGACACAGACACACTGTAACATTTCAATATTGTTATGTTTTTCCTTCTTTCTCTTTTCATTGATCCATTTGTTAATTGGTAACACTTTTTAATAAGTAATAGATTCTATGAAATTGAATTTACATAACTTTCAGGAATGTAGACATCGATGATAATTGTTGTCAGATATGATCAAGATAACACTATATATTCCAAAAGTAAAAAAAAACGACTTCTGGCAATTTTCAGTGTAATCTGAAATCCAATTCCTTATCAAGTGGGAAATTTCAAAAAAGTTTATGAAGGTATTTCTTATAACTTATATTGTTACAAATCCTATTTCGATATTAATGATTGGGCATATTATTTAAGTTTTCTAATATATATAACATTTTGAATTTTTTCAACTTATTATCTAAAATTTTACATTTTTTGATTTTTGATTTTGTTAAACCTTCAGTATATTTCTAGAAGTATTCTGAAAATAGTTTACAGCTTATTTCGAAATACAGTTGATGTTTGAAAATGAATAATTTTTTTTAAATTTACAAACAGCAATGAAGTTAATATTTTGTAATTTAGAAACTTATAGGAATGTTTTGCATAAAATTTTATGTTAAAGTAACGATGATGATAATATAATAATCCATGATGGTAATTAAAAAAGCAACACTGAAGTACAATTCAATTATTAATTAAAACAAATTAAATGGCCTTTTAAATAAATATATAAACCACAGAATTTTGATATAGGAAACACAAATTATTCTCCAAACATTACTATAATTCGAAGAAAGTAACTAATTCTGCTTCTTTAGGCATAACTTATCTTCTAATTTCGTACAAAGCGATTTAAACAAACATAGGTAATTTAAACAAACAAGTACAGGCATTATCTATAATTACCGAAATGCTTCATCATTTTTACAATGGTCCTTGAATAACTCTTTAACAAAAATACTTACTTCTGAACCTTTTTTTTTAATGAAACAATCAAAGCTATTGACAATACAAGCTTTCATCTTAAATCTTGTTGTTGTGTTAAATATATTATTATATAAGATTGTTATTGATAGGTTTTAATAATATTTAAATCGCTTTGTACGAAATTAGAAGAAAATATGCCTAAAGTAACAGAATAAGTTACTTTCTGCGAAATAAAGTAATGTTTGGAGAAGAATTTATGTTTCCTATATCATAATTAAATGGCCTTTTTATATTTTCATTAATGCAAAAGATAAGTAGCGAATAAGTTTTAACGTGTGCAAAAGTAAAAAAACTGAAAAAACTTCTCTACTTATTAAAACACACACAGATTAAAAATACGTTAAAATATAACGGATCCGAAACCAGGTTCGTTATATTTTAACGTATTTTTAATCTATTTGTGTTTTAATATCTAGAGAAGTTTTTTTAGCAAAAGGTAAGTGTTGAAAATGGTATCGTTTTATCTATTTCTAAATTTAAGTACAAAGAAATCCTTGTATCCTTCTTTCTTAGGTCATTTTGTAACCGAATTTCAGAAATTCACAACAGCAGAAATCTCAAGTGTATTACAGTTTCCTGAATAGAAGTAAATATTTAAGCTATTTATAGTTTAATTAATGAAATCCTCATTTTCTTGGTGAGGACAAAAAAGAAGAAAAATTCTATGTGAACTGCACATATGGTTACGAAACTGGACAAATACCTGGCAGAAACAAAGACAATCTTCGAATGTGAAAAGCACCAGCTGTCCTATTTTCTGGCGAAAAATTAAATGAGTAAATTGAGAATACTTAGGGGAAGCTAAGCAAACGACAACTAAAAGGAGAGAAATTATGATTTTTCATTTTTTTTACCTATTTTAAATATAAGTAATATGGACAGTGTTAAAAACTCTTACACACATTTAATAAAACTTAAATGTATTAATTCATCTTAAAAAGGTAATAAAAATTTAAAAGAACTTAACAAGAACAGGTTCCACCCACTAAATATCTTAACCCAGCAGATTTAGTGAGTTGAAACTCTCCTAATTAAGTACTTTTAAATTTTTATTACCTTTTTAAGATTAATTACTATATTTAAGTTTTATTAAATGTGTATAAGAGTTTTTAACATTATCCATGTTAACTATTTCAATGTTAAATTTTGATGCTATTAAATATAATTTAGAAACTATTCTAGAGCATAAAGTAGCGAAGTCTAGGATAGAAGCATTATAAGAGAGTCCCTTTATTTTTATTTTTTTTGCAGTTTTTTTTATTTCTAAGAATTGTAGACGCTCTAAAAGTTTTCTTCAAATTGGCCAAAAAATTACAGAAGAGCATTTTTTTCTTATTCTGAATCAACGGTATCATACAAAGGATATTGATCTTTTGCAATGGCACAAGAGATAGATAACTATATATATATATATATTAGTCTTAGATATTCTTATTAGGGGTTATGTTGCTGGATTCGTTTAACAACACACTCAAATCAGAATTCGGTGCAGGATTTCACAAACAAGCTGTACCGATGTACATCTCATTTCATTAACAAAGTTCAGGAATTAGTTATTTTTTATAGATAGTGCTTCTATTTCAGAATCTAATAAAGAATTCACATAGCACAAACATTTTAAGTAAAAGGAAAGCTTATAGTTTTTGCATTTTTAATAATACCCTTACATGAAATCGATTTCAAAAGGATTGTAGATAATGAATAATGGTACAGTTATGTTAGTATTTTTATCAAAACGAAACAGAATATGAATATCGTTTATGATTGTCAAATAAGGAATTATAATTAGCAATCTCAAATTATTTATTTTTCAAAATTTTAAGATACTCATTAATTATGATGATGAAATTTAAATAAGTTCTTGAAAAATCACTTAATTTAAATTGATGAAAACATTGGCAAAGCTCTTTATGGAGATTCATTCATCTCAACCATCAAAGCTTAATGAAAAGAGGTATTGAAAGAAAAAAAAACAAATGATTCCTTATAAATTCAATAAAAGAACCACAAATAAATTGCAAACCATCGGCTTCTCCATCGACTTACAAAGGAACAATAGAAATTCGACTGCAAATTAAAAAAGAAATCTTTAGGAATCCAAAAATAATTCCCTGTGAATGAATGAAGATAAGAACTCTGAGCGTATTTATGAGTTGTCAGTTGTCTTTTCTATTTTTAGCATGCAATGCATTCACTGTTCTGTTTTGAATCAAAGATAGGTGAACCTCGTTGATGATTCTCAAGAAAAGGCGAAACGGCCATCCTAAGATATACAACTTGCCTCAAAATTTGACCCCAATGATTACTTTTTAAATGTTTCATTCCTCTTATACTTTTCCTTTTGTTTTTATTCATATTTCTGTTTTGCCACCCAAAATATAAGTCCAGGCTGTGGATAGGTTTTTTTTTCATTTTCTTACTAAATTAAATGAGGAGTCAGTAATATTTTGTTTTTAGGATGAGATTTAAATAAATTAATATACAAGGATTTCTGAGTACAGTAATCGTATAGTTTAGTTTTTGTTTCCCTCGCTATGATAGCACTGGAAGAAGCGCTTATTCATTATTAACAACTTTTTTTTGTTTTTAAGAAGCATCTCAAAGTTCATTTAATATTTGTAATACAAGGACATTCATGTCTGCAAAAGTATCAAGTCAAATTGTAGTCTATTTGAAATCTTTTCTTTCTATTAACTTTCAGTATTATTGTTGCATAATTTACTTCAATATTATTGTTTAAAAAATGCTTCTTAAAATAAAGCACATCCGAACAGCTACATTTCTTTTGATATATAATTTCTAAAGTAATTTGAAATCTAATAGAGTTTTATAACTTCTTTTTATATCATTTATCAAATCAAAATAAATTGTCAATTTTAGGGTGACTATAGATGCTGGAATTAATTGATATTTGATAATTTAAATTTGGAGCTCACTGGACAAATGTTGCACGGAGAAATATCAAATGAAAAGCAACCGTAGCCACATAGACAACTTTTTCCATAAATTACTTTTACCAATTTATATATATGCTTATAGATTTTTCATGTAATGGAAATGTTTTTCCTACTTGTTACATTGAAAATATTTAACGTGTGAGGGTTTTACAATAATATTTACTTTAACGATTATAAATAGAAGAGACACATGTTAAAAAATAAATTATCTGTTTTGATTAAAAAATTTTTGATTAAAAATTTAAAAGATTTAATGAAAACTTTTTAAATCAAAACAGACGTTTTTATTTTTTAACCTGTGTGACTTCAATTTCTTACGGCTAGACAAATTATTGCATGTTTTCTTTTCTTTTTTTCTAAACGCAATGATAATTTCGTTATTTGGATGTTATATATCAAATTTCGCTTTATAAACAAGCTTTATAAGAGAATCAAAAGACTATTACGTCTTGAAAACACATTTGTTATTGACAATAAGGTTAAAAACAAAAGAGGACATATTTAAAGAACTTCTAACATAATTTAAACTATCTTTGTTCCCCGATTATATGTTCTATTTTCGTACGAAATGAAAATAAGTTCTTATTAAAAAAAGAAACTTCTGAAAATATTTATCCGAGAAATTCACTACAATCTGAGAAATTTTTGAAATTTCTTAAGAAATTCAGAGCTTACAATTTTCGAGAATACTCATGGGTATTCTCAAGACCTATAATTTTACGGATACAATTTATTCCTCAATATTCCCTTTCTTGGATTCATTTAGACATTTACGCAAGAACATAAGATATATCGCTAATAACAAGGAACTATCCAAACTGTCATAGTAAAATTTATCAAGACAAAAATAATTATAAATGGCATTTGAACGAGAGATCCGAAACTTTGCGAAACATTGCTACCAGAATGTAAACATTCCCATTCTCGAAAATTTGTATATTTACACTGAAGTATTATGAATGAATATAAAAAGCCTGTTCCTTTAAATCTTTTAGCACATTATTAATGTCGCAAATGTTAAACATTTTACTAATTTTAATAATATTAGTCTGAAGCTGAATTCACACGGAATTTATGGTTGACTTAATAATATTCAAGCTTTTATGAAAAGAATTTTAAAATTTAATTGATATTACGTAAAAGGATAACAAATTATCAGTATAATAACGAAGCCATATTTAATATCTGTTGAAAAACATAATACGCTTGAAATAGTTTTTTTTTTCCTTTCTTATATCTGACAACTAAGAACACTTTTTGTCCAAAAGGGTTATATCTATGTCTAGAAAGTTTCTTGGATTTCTATTAAATGTATGCTAAAGTTACGAAGCAAAAATTAATTAATAATCAAGAAAAACTGTTGATTTTTTTTTTCATCTTTACCAACCAATGGATATAAATACAACGCCCATGAAATCCTTACTGGATTTAACAAAGTGTTAAAAACCCAACGGAGATCAGAATTCAATTGAGGTAATATTGTTCCAATATGTCTTCGACCTGAACATCGAAGATTTCTTTCGCACTTGCTATTGTTGCCCTTTGGCGACTCCAGATAATCTTCTAGAAACTAGTCTCTGTAAAACCTGTGCCATCAGGTTCGCAATTTGTCATTTTACGAAACCTATCTGTGCCTGTCTTTTATTTTACCAATCGTCTGCTTTCTCAGACATTTTGTAAGTTTAATATCTATGTTCGGAACTAAAATGGCCCTTAAGTTAAGAATTTAACTATAAGGCACAGAATGACAGTCAAAAATCATTTGCATAGCATAAGCCTAATTAAGAGGAATATTTTGGGAGAAGATAATGCAATGATTAAATAAGAGGGAGCCAATGAAACCTGGCCCTCCCCCCCTCTCAAATATATGGAATAGGTTTTATTCTCTTCTTTCCTTCTGTTTGGATGACCCTTTGTCCCCTCGTCCCCTTATACAAAATATTCTATACTTAGCAAGGATGGTAAACACTTCAATGGCTTTGCATACTTTAATGCGATATAGACTATATTAGACTTATATGAATTCTTATTAGAATAATAGTAAAATATCAACATAATTGTATTGATATAATAAAGCAAATACGTATTATAGTCAACTGATTACATAAAAGATTATATCAAAAAAGCTTTTCTATTCTGGAAGCAAATGCTCCATTTGTTTTCCATCTGTTTTTGCAACACCTTACATGTTTTGTATTTTTTTATTGAAATGTTTTATTGAAAATGTTTTATTGCAATTATTATTAATTTATTTATCAATATTATTCCTTGGAGTTTCTTCTATTTTGGTTGCACAAGTTGACGTTTCAACTCTGTTCTTTGCTGTACTATTGTTTCTGTAGTAAGAATTCAATATATTGAAATTCCGTTGTCGGCGAATGTTAATTTTACTAAGCTAATTCAAGTTTGGAAAAATGGAATCATTAGTATCTGTAGGATGATGGAGTTTATGACAAAAGACTAATTGATTGAAATAAGAACAAAGAAAATTTACGAAAATGCATTAATGGAGAAGATACAACAATCAGCAGTTTAATCAATAAATTAGTTGAAAACTATTCTTCAGTTGGTAATCTCTGTGTGTCTAAAAAACAAAAATATTACAACATAATAAAACTATTATACTTTTTATGAAAAATGTATTCTCGAAAATGAGCAGCATATGAAATATAGCCTCCAGCGATTACATAATCAGAACGAAGGCCTAGTAGTCTTCCGACCAATGAAAGTCCTATCTTTCATTACAAAATATAATCTATCTTTTTATGATTTGTCTAATATTTATGAAAGGTAAAAAGAAAAGGCTCTTCTATTAATTAATGGTAATAACAGTTGATCGATTGTATCACTAGATTTTGCTACGGAATTTAGATATAAACTTAAATTAAAATGTCATATTAATACGAAGGAATTGAGGTATTTCTTCCTAAACCTTTTCTGAAACATGAAAGCTAATCTGATAGACCGAGAGGAGATCCAAAGAAAAAGAGTTCTGATTGGTCAGTCACCATATCGCACCGGCTTTAAGGGAGAGCTTTTCATTCCCATGAAGTGTTTAACTATAAACATTATTGAAATTACAATTCCAGTTAATGCTATTTATATTTCTTTTTGTTAATCTTCACCAATAAAAATGTAATAATATCTCCTATTTATTTGATTTTCTTAAGACTCACACTTCAAATCAAGTGTCCACGATAATTTACCTGATGTAAACATTAGAAATGTTGTAATTATTGACTGAATACTTGAAAATTGTAGTTATTGAAAATTAATACTTTGAAAATAGAAACTAAAACAACTGTGCTACTAAGGAAGTCAATCACGATAGACTCTTTCAAGTATATTTACAATCTACATTTGGCATAGGTGTGTTGAAGAAGTAGGAAGAAAGGGATTATTAGCTTTTTTATACTGTAGTTAGATAACAATCTTTAAAGAAACTGAATTCTTATCTTAAGTAAACAAACAACTTCTTTTATAGTCATACGGTTCTAAAATCACAGTGATATGTCACAAACATTAATACGATACCACAATTATATTGTTTCTCTTTGTGAATAATTCATTCTTTACTAAAAAACTAATTGCAAGATAAAAGTGATCTTTTTTTTAATATAAAGAACAGTTATAAAGAAAAATGTTTAATTAATGAATATATTTGAAAAGTTGTTTAAAAGTTTTTGTGTATTACAAGGTTTCTGTGTATAATGTTAATTTCTAAATTCCTACGTACATTTGTCACGGAAAGTGTGTGTGAATAAATAATAGCAACAACTTACATTCCACTTCCAGTGTTATCCTTTTGCTTACAGAAGGAGGTACTCCATTCGAGGCTATGCACAGGTACGCCCCCATGTGGAGACGACTGACCTTCGAAATGTTCAGTTCCTCGCCTTCCACTATGGCTACACTTTCTGAAAGAAAGAAATCAATTCCAAAAATTACAAACAGTACAATCCTGAGATTCTACAAACAATAAAATATCATAAAATTGTTTGGTAGTTCCATTGAAAAGAAATGCAACTTCGAGAAGAATGTGGCAAGTATATTTTAAGAAAATCATTTATTTCAGCATTACCTAGGGATTACAAAATTATTTATTTATTATTTGAATCAACATAAAAAGAATAAGTTATTGAGACTTGTTATTACTGGTGACTAATCACAGCTGATGAACGTAAAGAGCTATCATGGAATGTCACTTATTAAAATACTATGTCAACCTTTTTAAATGAGTTACTTAGTTTTTAAGGAAAAAGCTGATTTGATTTTTAAAAATCAGTCGTAGCAAATGGGAATTTTGAATAAAATTAATAATGTCCAATTTGTCATGCCTAGATTTTGGCGTCCCTGAAGTTTAAGTAATTCTGATTTTATAACTGGCAGAAAATTCCCTAATTAGTTATGTAAACTACTTATGTTGTTTGCATAATCTTTTTCCACATTGTAGTTCTGCGTTTCCAGAGAGTGCGACATAAATTGTTTATTATTATAGATGTAGCACTTCTCACATCATGTTCAGAAGTTTGAAATGCAACAAAAATAGAATTGAGTATTTTTTAGAATCGATTTTTCTGTTTTCAGGAAATTGAAAAAAAATTCAATTCAAGTTCAGTTTTATCTTTCTTATATTTAGATTCTCAATATATTCTCATCATTTATTATTTTCATTTCGTCTTTTATGTTCAAATTTGAAGTTTTTTATCAGTGGTGCAGCTTATATGCAGATGACATTAACAGTAATTTGAAGGGCGCGGTCTACGTGGAAATCGCTGTGTTGTAATTCCATGTGACCTAATGACCTTCCTTTGTAATAACTATCCACCTTCTCAACCGAAATTCACTGTGATTTCTTTTTATGAGGTTTAATTTCATTAGTAAATAACTGTACTTAATAAAACATTTCAGAATTTAGAGTATTTTTTATCTTTAATTTTCAGTTTAAGTTTTCACTCAAAATTTCACATTTAACTTCGTTATCGCAAATAAAAGAATAAGTTTATTATTGGTTAAGATAGTTCTTATTTCTATTTTTGTTCAAAATAACCACACATTTTAATGTAATAATATTGAATTTAATAAATATAAAATTGCTTCATCGTTTATAAAAATACAGGAAACATCATTTTGAAAGAGCATTCCTATTCGAATTAAATATTATTTTTAATGAACCTATTAGTATTGAAACTATTAAATGAAGGTCACCATTATTGAAGTAGAATTAGTTCAGCAAAATGTAATATGCGTTACTACTGAATGAAAACTTTATTCGTTTGGAGAAATACAGAAGAAAAATTAAAGGCGGTGAAATAAGAAAGAGCTGTTATTCATTAGTGTTTAAGTTCAGTTCCACAGCGCAGCCGATACTTTATTAGCACTAATAAATCACACATGCTGGAAGGTTTCCAGTTTAGATATTAGGAATTCATAGAATACACCCGAGATACATGAGCTATATTCCAATTTTGTTTGAATTAAATATTCAGAGAGAAGTTTCCTGAATAGATGCCAAAAAGGAATTTCTTTTTAAAAGTCAGAAGTTTAATTAGCTTTGGTTGACTTTTTTTTTTCAACAATTGTGGTTCCATAAAAATAATAATAAACATTGTTAATAAATCAGAGAAATATACAGAAAATAGTAATGTAATCTTTCAACACGAAATTTCAAAGCTCTTAGTTAGCTACATTGCAGTTGTTGTTCTACGAGAACATGTTTCCAGATATGCTAGTTATGTTTAGGCAATAACGTCACTTTCTCACGCACCTTCGTAATACAGTTTTTTGAAGAAATTCTTCTAAGGAGGATCACAATCAAGAAAATACTTGATAGTTCAGAAAACTGCCTGTAGATGATCTCATGTTTCATTCTAAGCTGGAAATAGTTAAACGTAACAACTCGAACTTTGTTTTCTTTAATGTGGATTTCTTACCCTTACAAACTTGTTGCTATGTCAAAGGACAGTAATTGTTACAAGAAAATATACATAATAAAAACAATTTTTATTGTAATAAGAAACACCATTATAATAAGAAACACCGTTATAATAAGAAACACCATTATAATAAGAAACACCGTTATAATAAGAAACACCATTATAATCAGGAAACACTTGTTTTACCAAAAAGCAGACATAGGCAATAATCTTAATAAAGTAGAAAATAGAAAAAAAAATCTTTTAAAAAACAGCCAAAAGATAATTGGACATCAATTCTTATTTTGGTGTAAAAGTACTTTTAAGGAATACAACGCTCAAAAGTAAGTTTTTATTAAAAGAATTGTAACATGGTTTCATGTAATATTTAAATTTTGGAATTTAATGACTATTTTTCCGTTCACGATATATTTCAAACTGCAACATGTTAGTTAATTAGTTGGTTAGTTGAATGGGTTTAATGGCGCAATAAACTGCTAACATTTATACAGTGTGAGATAAGTCACAGTTTAATAACAACCCAGGTGTCACTTCGATTAAAATTAAGGTCAAACATTTATTTGAGAAAAACTTTTTTTTCTGTAGAGCTTCTCACACGATAACAGTGAAGTTGCCTTCCTTTCCAGAGGATTTTATTCTATTCTTCTTCTTGAGAAAAATCAAATTTTGGCATGTGGGGTTTGTATTCCTCTCCTCCTAATAAATTTTGAATCTCAGGATCTAACGATCTAACTTTCATATTTGATATCTTTTCCAAGTTGGCATTGTTGAGAAATTATCATGAGAAGTTGACAAAAATTCTTGTAGAAAACACTAGTAAGGAAACAATGATATCTAAAAATGAATGTAGTGTTAAAAAAACAAGTTTCCGTTCGCTTTGATATGATTAAAATCACTAGACTTATTATTTAAGTTCGCTAAATTATTTAATTAATTTTTTCAGAAATGGAAATTTTCCATTGTTTTTATTTAGCAGGTATTATAATTTTATCAGAAAAAGTAGGCTGTACGTTTGTATCGTTTTCCCAACTTTAAAAAAAATACAGAAAGTAATATGATGCGGTGTATTAAGAAATAATAACATTTTTTTTTCACGAAAAATATGTCTTCAGTTCTGTGATTAACTTCTTATTTATCCATACTATAAGTCGTGAAAATGACATTAACGAAAAGAATCTAAGTATTTTTAAATTATAATATCTGCCTAATTCAAACACTAGAAAAGGTTTATAAAATCGCAAAATTACCTTAGGTCGCCTAAATCCGATTAATTTTAATTATACCAAAACCCAGAAAATTAATGGATTAGTTAATAGATTAATACTCGTTGTTAGATAGCATTGTTTCGTTTCTAAAGCTTTTCTTTGGAATGTTCTGTCACTTTCTGTTGCAAATTTCTCGGTAACGTGGTCTATAAACAAAGCATATTTTAAAAATAAAATTTGATCGTATCTTATACATGTCCTTAAATACTGATGGCAAGTTTCAAGAAGTTCAAAAATTACTAGATTTCGTCACCCACACGGATACACATATTTACACAATCTGAGTGATGTGATGAGTTTCAAGTTCCTAAGAGAGCAGAATAAAAACAAAACTATTGAAAATGAATAGAGTGGAAAGATTGAAAAAAGGCAGATTATGCCAATACACTGACTTTGAAATGAATGAATGCAATAAATATTTTAGCAGAATGTCACTTTTATTTCATGAGATTGCTGATCCAAAGCGAAGTTCTATTATCATGAATTTAACATAAAGTCAACCTGACATATAGATTATGCATTTTAAAATATTGGATCGTATAATTCCACATCAACTTCAGTCTCAACATTAACACATTTAAATAATAATAAATTTAAATACTTAGGCTAACCGGAATAGAAAACATTTCTTATTATTCGATTACATATATTAGCAGTCATGTTTATTTGAATGAATTTCATAACATCATCTATTCATTTCTGATTCTCAAAAATAGGAGTTATCATTTGTATAGGAAACTTTTATATATCTAAAATTTATCTTTTAAAAAAATTAGGAATCAATTTACTAAAAAAAGTTAATTAATTGTTCTAAAAATCTTTTGAATGATTTCAAAATCATCAACTATTCCACAAAATGCATTATTACATCCATTTAATTAAGTTCATTTAATTATTTTTATTATTTCAGTAATTTTTACAGTTTTCATTTATTGACAGCATATATTAACCTAACCTCAGCTGGACTCCTTTCCATTACTTTTCATTTTCAAGAAATCTTCCTGACAAACGCTCTAAAAATCCTGATCAGACTTAAGAAATAAAAAGTACATAAAATACAATTCGTGATATTGTATTAAAACTGAATTCAATCGAGTTAACGAGTTACAGTGAACTTCATAGAGAATGAAGTCAAAAATCCTGTCCATAGATGGCACTCATTAATGTTGTTGCAACGTGCTGCCATCTCGTGACAAACTCTGGAAATAGAAACTAAGTATTTGCGAATTGTAATTGAAAATTCGCCAATTGAAGATTTTGCTGTATTTATAATTAAAATTTACATTTTTGTTAACAGCAATGTTGTTATCGGATTTCCGTTAGGAAGTTTAAACGAAAACACGATGGATGATTAGATGAAACCGAAACTTATATTCTTCGCAAATATACGAGCTCATGTATGAAACTTACCCACTTGAAATCAAGCAATTTAAGCTTTTTATACTACCACAAAAGATTTTAAAAACAAAAGATATTACATTCCCTAACTTATTACTTTTGTAAATATTTTTCCAGATATAATTTATTTATTTAGTTAGTTATGTTTTTTTTCATCCTTTCTTTTAACTGGGAAGAAGAAAATTTATCAATATCTATCAATTTATCAATTTCTGATTCGATTCGAATTGATAAATTTATTATTCAACACGGAAAAGTTTCTAGAATATAAACAGATATTCAAAAATATTAAATTTCAGTACCTATTTTTTTTTAATAATCTTATTATTCCATTGATGCGTGTCCATCATATTTAAATATAATTTGTATAAACTGTGCGCATTTCTTTAATCTAAATTTTTGGATATTTCCAATATCAAAGTCATAATATTAAACTTCTTCAAAATCTGTCCATTTGCTCTGGAACGAAAACAGATCAATTAATATTCATTTTTTGTGTGTAAATGCGAGGATTACATGAAAAAAAGGAAGACCAAATTCACAAAACGACGATAGCTTAAGGTCATTTAAATATACTGCGTAACTTTTCTATTTTGCTAAACTGCTACCTGAAGATAGCAGTAATTTCTCCAGGGAAAGTGAAAAGAGTCTGATCTCTGATATTCATATGTCAAAATTGTGGACAGTAATATTTGATATTTGATATATTACTTGAGTTAAGTTTAGAGAACTTACATTTAAATTTCATGATTATAAACTGTATTAAGTTTCATTAAGTAATTACAGTTCATTAAGAAGATTAATATTGAAACTTAAATAAGTACAAAGTTTTTTTCGTTGTTTTAAGTTATAACATAATATTTAATAACCATATTTAAAGCAATAATATTTAGATGAAAATATCTAAATTTATTCAGATGATGGTATAAGATACCAGATTGTATATATAAATTTTTAGGTTTACGCTGCTGCTGATGTAGAATGGTAAGTTCATACTTATTCTAATATATATAAGTAGATTAGAAACTTTCTTCTGATGGTATATAAGGTTTCATAAGGCAATACAAGATAGGATTTATTTAGCAATAGTAATTTCATTAATTACATAAAAAAAAGTTTTCTTTAAATTTTAGAGCAGTTTCACAGTGTTTTCAAATTGTCGCTTCCATCCATGTTTATATGATTTGGCGACTCCATTCTCACAATGGTAGCAAACCTAGAGATTTCCCCCCCCCCCCAATTATATATAAAAAAAAGAAAAAGGAAAAACATAGCCTTTGTAAAAATAGTTTGTTTTCAATTTCAACCAGCGCGCTACTCATCAAATCCTTCAAATTGTAACTTAGATTTCGAATCTGAGACTGACAAACTAGATGATGGTAATGATTATTAAAACTTCGAATTTATATGTATTATTTTATTTTTATACAAGCAAAGCCGTAAAAGTTTGTGTCACGTGACCTTGGATTCTGAAGTTACATTGCCATGTGATCTTTGACAGCGACAGGACTACTTCTAAAATGTTCATCTCAATGAGAGGAACAATTTGTCTTTACATTTTGGCCATCTAAAATGAACAGTTTAGAAGTTAACCTTAAGTCACGTGACTTCCGGTTGACTTCCGATTGCACGTTGATGAAAAATAAAACGTAGGCATCCCCAATATGACATCTAAAAGTTGGCCTAGCAGTATTTCTATTTCTGTCTTATGGTTCCGGAGGAGTTGTGCCCAGAAAAAAAATATTTCCTTTTTATTTATATAGATAATTTATTTTCTATAATTTTGAAACTTTTTATAATGTATAAATAGAAAATTACATGTTAACTGAAACTAATAAGCATAATTTGAAAAAGGTTTCGAAAGTGCCCTAAAAGTATCTATTTTTTATAAGAAGCATAAGTTTTGTTTTGAAACAAAAGACAAAAAACTACTTTATTTGATAAAGTAATTTTAAATGACTCACCCTTAAGAAATATAGGTATACCTACCCTTAAGAAATAGAGTGGGAAGGAAAAGAAAAATTAACTTTCCAACCTCGTTCGCCTTAGAAAGGCTTAGAAACCTGTAGCACTCACCCTGTTGCTGACCCTGTCGTCTACCCAGAGAGATGGCTTGGTTATCCTCACGCCGCCATGTGATCTTGGGGGCGGGATAACCGGACGCCCTGCATACGAGACTCACATTTAAACCTTCTTTGACAACCATTGTTGAATGGGAACTCTCATCGTCTAAAATATCCGGTGGAACTAGAAAAGAAAAACAGGAAATAAAATTAACATTTAATGCTTTTACATTTCGTTCGATTGTAATTTTTCTAATTTATTACAAAAGATACCGTCCTTCTTTATAAAAAAAAGAAGTTCCTATAAAAAACTGACTGATTTAAGTCATTTGATAGTTAAAAATGATACAGTGTCAACACAATATAGCTTTCTCACAATAAGATTTTTACAACAACAATAAAGGAAAGTAAATGAAAAAGGAAAATTTAGTTTAATGAAAATTGATACATTTTTCAGATTTCTATGAATCGTCGTTAAGCTGAAATGTGCTCTCATTCTGTTAGATCACCGTTAATTGTTATGGCAATCTTAGAAAAAAAGCACACTTTAATATGTACAATATAAAAGCTAGCCACATACAATGTCTACAGCAATCTCAGATGGAATGCGACGTTTTCATTACTTTTTTTTTTTACACAATAGAAATTTTTATTCTGTTAAGCCAAGTCCATTTTAAATTGCATAAGCTCATTTCAATATACAGGTTTAACGCTTTAACCCCAACTTACATATTTTTTATTTATTTATGTCTTTATTTTTAGCAAAAGAAAACTTGAAACTTTGAAATCTAACCTTGAAATTATAGGATGGACGAAAGTTGTAACTTATTGTGATCACAGATATAGACAGACCGTACGATAAACGAACAGGCAGAAAGATGGACTTACTTAATTCTGTTTAATATTATATTCTTAGATCAGTAGTAGAGAATTTTTCCTTTACAAAGTATAGATAAAAACATAGGGACAATATTCCAAATAAGGATTTATGGTACTGTAAGGATCAATAACCGTTTTAAATATAATAGGTATATAACTATTATACATGCAGCGTATCAAGTATCTAAAAATAGGAAAAATAATTTTTTAATGTATCGGAAGCGCAGTGGTGCCTCAAAGGATAAAACAAACAATCCATTGGTCTCATCCATTGTTATTATTAATAATTCAAACGCGCAGTTTGAATTTTATTGCATTAAAAAAATTATTTGCGGCCTGTACATTGATGGCACATGAATTTTCTCACTAATGGTTCATTGGTGAGTTTTTCATTGTTTGTTTTATCCTTTGAGGCACCACTGCGCTTCCGATAGATCATTCTTACCAGCCTCAGTGCGAGACCTTGTTATTTACAGTGACTACTCCTTACTGATGATCGCCAACGAGCGTGAAACAGCTGTTCCAGGATGTCACTTGTAAATAATTTGGTCTCATCCATTGTTATTCATAATTTTTTTAAATTTGTACTAAGGATATGTTATCGTTATTTTCTTTAATGAAGCTGTCACGAATTACGTAATAGGGCCCTAAAAGTTTTCCTATCAATAGAGCAAACATAAGAATAGTGCAGAGCGAAATTATAAAAAAAAATAATTTATTCTTTTATAATTTGCTGTTAGGTTAAACTTTGCATATAAACTTTTAAATATAACCAAACTCAATTAAATGATGCAACGATAATATTCGGTTCTTTTACAAATCACTGAATCTAACTGAATGAATGAAAAATGGTCGTGTGATGTTAAAACAGCAAATCACGAAAAGAAATTTCCAAAAACCACTCTTTAACCAATTACATGAATAGATGTTTCTATTTTTTTTTCTTTAGAATTGCGTTTCATCCGCCTCCACTTCATAAAGATACAATAAAGTGATAGTAAAAATGTCATACTGTCTAATTCTACCGAGAACGCTATCAAACCACCAAATGAAAGCCATTCCTCTTTGTTCTGAGGGCAGCCAACGGAATCCATAGGATTACAACTAATGAAAAATGCATTTCACGTATCAGGCTTGGAAAGGACACTAAGTCTTGCTTTGGTAGAGGAAAAAAAAAGATAAAAAAAGTGAATGGAAATAAACCTCTCTTTTTTTTTTCTCTGTGTAAGAAATAAGTTTATAAAGTTTTGAAATTCATGAAAAAGAAATTAAAAAGGCATCAAAATTTACGAGATGATATAAAAAAACTACAGTAAACGTGTATCGGGTTGTTTCTTAGTTGGTTTTGTTTAAGTTCGTATCTACAGCACCTGGGAGAATTCAAATGGCATCGATAAATCTTTGCTTAACCCTACGCTGCACGCCAGGTTGCTTGTCAGTATATTCATTATTCTTCTGAAGACAGGTGAAGACTAAATGGCAGCACACAACGCCTTTAAGAATAATACAGGCATCAACACAAAACCACAGTGAAGAGGCTGGTCTTTCCAAAGCATATTTATGACATGTAGGAAAATTAATTTGAAGCTATCCATATTAACGATAATTTAGTAGCAGGAAGTGATAATTTGGAAAAGCACAAGTGGGAATGGAACATACAGTATTAACGACTTAAGCTGATTAAAAAGAAAAGATAATTATATTGTATGACGATGTTACATTCAAATCAAAGTACGAATAAATATAATCCCCATGACAATTTAAAAAAAAAAAATATAAATAGGTGCTCCCAGAATTTTTTTTTGTAATTTGTGGTTACTTTAATTAGTGTAAGTAATATTTTTGTAAATTATGGCCTGAATTTTCTTCTTAGTTAAAAGAAAATTAAATATTTATATTTTTCTCTATGACTGATCGTGAGTACATCCCAGTAGAACATCCAAAGAGATACATCAGGCATGGACGAGGGATTTAGCGACTGACCAAGTAGTTTTGAATAAAATGCCTCTCTACTATATCTGAATGTTCAAACCTCAGGCCTGCCATGGATGTTTTCTTTCCTTTCGGTATTCTTTCTTTATAGCTTTCTACTGTCATTGCTAATTCTTAGATGCTAATTCTAAGCCTATTGACTTAGAGGTTTCAGTGTTACTCGGGTGGTATTGATATTTCAATTACTAAAAAATCGAATGTTAAATTAATTTTATAAAGCGTTTAATTTTTTCTTTTGTTATTTTTTTAATGATTTATTTATCGTGGATTACATTCCTAGTACCTTATGTTTATTTGGGTTTTTTTTTTTAGTTTTTTTTTTTTCATTTTTCAAAATCATTCAAAAGAAAATCATTCAAAAAATTAACGAATGATTTCAATAAACATAATTTTCATTGAATTGCATATTATTTCTTGATTTGCAACTTTTCTTATTTTATACATTTTGAGCAACATTTTAGCAACTTGTATAGATCTCTAGGGTGAACAATGATCAAAGACAGCCTAAAGGAAAGAAGAGAAGGAGGAGACAAACAGAAGAGTGAAAGGACACAATCCATGCCTGCCCCGGGATTCGAATCCAGATATTGAATATTATCGAGCCACTAGATCACCAGTTAAACCGCTCTTCTCAGCGGCCACTGTTACATTTAGTGGGAAATCAATTTATGTATGAATAAACAACAATTTCGAACTATCATTTCAAATTGGTCAGTTTACATTATTTTTAAGGATATATAGTCATATTTCAGTGTTTATTGTGTAAGATTTATAGCCAGATGATGACCACTGTTGTTCTATTACACGAACTATCGTTATAAACAGGAAATGGAATAAAAAGAACATTCAAATGGGTGTAGTACTAAATTTCAATAAGATTTGTAAGGAAAACTAGGATTCCTTAAAATAAAAGAAATATATTCATTATAAGGGATAAATAAGATGCCAATTTTCCATCACCAATATTTTGTATCTGAAGAAAAGATCTTCATATATAAAACATACATTTCTGTTATCATATATTATTTAAGACCTACATCAATTAGCAAGCCTTCCTTCTCATCTGAAGTAAAAAAAGGTAGATGTCGAGTAATCAAGTCAGAAACATATTAATAACGTCTGTTTTGACAAATGCCATTAAGGCTTTTCACATCAACAAGGAATAAATTTTCAAGGAAAGAAGATAGATAATACAAAGCCAAGACTTAAGAGATTAAATTAGCTTCAGGAATTATAGAAGAGGGATAATTTCATTGCAGCTAACACTGTTATGTCTCTTACAATCAAAAAGGAGGCTCATTGTGTTATGTTGTACTAATGCGGAATAATTTAACTTTGTTAAATTTGCAAAACTAAATAAACTCTAAAGCAGAAATCTAATACGTTTATTTTTATCATTGCTAATAATAAGCTTCATTTGTTATATTTCTGCTGCTCATTCGGTTTAAAAACATTTGTTGACGGTCATACTGGAAATGTTTAATTTATTATTCTGACATTTTTTTTTGAAGAGAAAGGAAATTAAAAATAATCAATAATATTCATGAATGCTGCATTGCAATTGAAATTCTTGAGCAGTTTCCTGATCATTTTTAATTAAATCCCAATTACGAACACCCAAGAAAAAAAGAGAAAACAAAGCCTGCACATATCTAACAAGCAACAGATACGCTATCAGGATTATAAGTGATAAGAATGGGGAAAATAAATTGCTTCTATGTAAAATCCATACAGCTCAGTGATCTCAAGAAACATATAGGGTGAATCCAGC
>JAFIDM010009631.1:317288886-317318312 GCA_023159025.1 Thereuonema tuberculata | reverse complement strand
ATAATTATTTACGATAAATTTGCAAATTTTATAGCTAACATTTTACTTCCACGTTAATTAAGGAATCTATTTCTATCTATCTATCTATCTATTCCTATCTATTAATCTATATACTGTATATATCTACATCTCTTCAAATTTTAATCAAGATTGGCTGAACAATTTAGATATTGATGTTGACTGTTGATAATAGCTTACTTAATTCTCCTTTGCCCTTTTTTTATATATTAATATTTTATATTATTTTCTTATACATCGTTTCTGTCCTTTTATTATATTATATTGTTGACGTACACGCTAAATAAAATAAAATCTATTCCAATACTTACAGCTCCATTATATTTTTGGTGTTTAAATCAGTGTTTCCCAACGCGGGGTCCACGCCCCACAGGGGGGCAAGATGATTGTTAATGGGGCAATTCGAAAATTCTATGAATCTATTTGAGTGGTCAGTATCGTTTTTCCATTTTCAGTGCAAATGCACAGATTTTGTTTCTTATTTATAACATCGAGGAATTGATGATATGGAAATATTATAATTTTTTTAATAGGGGGGGGGGGCAATGTAATAGTAATGGGGGCATAAGAAGGCTTAGATGGGGCTTAGCATAAAAAAGGTTGGGAAACACTGGTTTAAATCTTTTATGGACATACTGACATTTGAGTGACAGAAATCATAGTGAAACTTTTAATATCAAAATCGAAAAATTACGATTTATGAAAATTTCCTTGAAACTTAACTTTTCTTTCTGTCTGTTGAGAACCAAAGCTAGATAACTGAGTTATTTTGATAAAAAATATTTTTAAAAAAATCACTAACTATCAACCTTAGTATTTTAGAAATCAAAACTTGGTGAACATTTTCAAGATAATAAAGAGAAAATAAATAGAAAAAAGGTAAAGTTTCATTAGAAAAATGGAAGAGCTTAACTTACCCACTACTTCTAGGTAGCCGACCTGGCTCTTCATGGGAACAGTGTTGATTTGGCACATGTAGTAACCCCGATCCTCCTCTTGCACATTGTTGATATGCAGCATCCAGTTCTTGTGGTTGTTATGGGTAACACGAAATCTAGGATTTCGTGTGATCACATGATGATGGATCGTCAAGATCATCTGTTTGTCGATGTGAATCCATGCAACCTATAGAAGCAAACTCACACTTCAATAAAAAGACAATTTATTTGAAACAATTCCTGATATTTCTAAATGTTGGAAATTTAAATATTTTGATAAGATTCCATCCTTTTAATTTGGATTTGTATTTTCAGCTTATTTTTAAATATCGTTATTTTTATATTCTTTGATGCATTATAACATCTGATTTCTTATTTATTTTTGTTACTTTGTTGCTTATATTTTATTTGATATTTGAAGCTTGTCTTAAATTTTGTTTTTTTGCTTTAAGTTTTCTGTTATGTATGTTGATTTATTTTTCTAGGTATTATTTTTAATTGATATTATTCATTTGATATTATTTTCACTTTGGTTGTGTGTTTTTTTTGTTAGAGATTTTACTATTATTATTTTTACTTTTTTGTTCATATGTGTAATGTCACTTATTTATGACAACATCACACTTCACTGTTACTAACTAAATAAATCTTCTGGAACAAAATATAGGAACAAACTACACCTACCGATATATCAGTTATTTCTTTTATCAATAATCTTGTTCTCTTGCAGGTACAACTTTAATTGTTACTATAACGCTATATTGATATAAGATATATAACATGAACTAATTCATAGCTAAAAATTTCTTCTTTTACAGTATTTTAATCATTTAATTAAAATAAAAATTTTAATCATTTACTTAAGTAAAGCAATCTTATTCTAACTTGCGATGAAGTTAATGTATATAGACGTCATTTAAACAAAATGATATTTCAAATGTAGACAAATTATTTTAGTAATAAAGAATTTAAAAAGTTCGATGCAAAAAAAAAAAAAAAAAAAATATATTACCACTTTTTTAGCAAATAGCAAAACATCTCTAATAATTAGGCCTTTCATGAATAGAAATTGGATGATAATGTATAAAAGGCAATATTTGCAAAGCTATTTTTTTAAAACATTTGGGAGAAGATTTACATTGTCTACTAATTCCTTAATTATTCTATTTTAATATTTACTCTTCTTTAATGGATCAAAATAGGATCCGGCTGTAACCATAATAAAGAGTAATTTCATTGTACGCACCAATGAAAAATGAATTGTCAAATATTGACTTATATCTTTCATCAGTCCATTGTGGAATTATGTGGTCAAACTGTGCCCACATCCTTGTCATATAAATCGATTTTAACAGAAACAGACCATTTCAGATGAAATATCATGCAGATACATTCTACTTTATTCAGCATCTCGACAAACTTCTTTTTATTTATTTAATTATAGAAAATTTGAATCTTTGAATTGCGATCAATTTGTTTTAGATTTCATAAATGTTATACGAAATTAATGTACGTCAATTCTAAAATTACTAAAATTTCAATAAAACATCTGAACAATAGCTAAATTTGTAATGAAAACTTGTACTAACCCAAAAACAAATCCGAGTATTAAATATGACAAACGATAAACGTTTTATCAATGTAGTTTCTTTTTAATCAATAAACCATTTGATTCTAAATTCTGCAATGAAAAAAGATAAGCGACCGTGCGCAAAATCATTTCCACTTTAAATATTATCGGCTATTTATTATTTGTACCCATTTTAATTTTCAATGGATGATCAAACTTTTTTTTACTATTAATTCGAATTTAAAATAAATAAATAACAGAGTTAGGACTTTTCTCTCTTGTGATTCATTTCCAATGGGTTCATTTTTCCATATCATTTCCGTGAAATAAACTAAGGATTCGAAGCCATGCAGGTCTCCGAGCAACTGAGGTACCACTAATGACGTTAAGGCTGGTCTTTGGAGCTAAAATTACTACTTCGGCCGCTGACAATGACTTGTGATTATATGGTAGAAGGCGTCGAAAAGGGGTCTTTCGTCGGGGCGATAACCAGTCATCAACCTTCTAATGCAACACACAAACTGTTTAAAGTTTCATGAACTCCTCCACATTTAAACAAAATCAAGCCCATAACCCCAAATTGCATTTCCAGAAGTGGGAGATTTTCTCACGTATTTCCAGCCCCTACGATTTGCATAATAGTTACGCAGGAAGCGAGCGAAGAACTGTATTATCAAAGAAAATTTGTATGGTATGCCCCAACTCCTGCCTGTGATTTGCAGTTCCCTTTGCCTTTTCCGATAAACGGCAGCCAACTGTCTCTCTCTCTCTCTGTTTTCATGAATATTTGCTTATACGGCCACAAAAGATGAACAAGGGCAAGTTCCGAAAAAAATCCCAACAGGGCCAAATTATTGGACAAATGGAAGATAAAATTTTAAGAGGCACAACTTCTTATATGTAAATCTTTGAATACTCATTTCTTTTGAATGTTCAAAGTTAGGTGTGGGAAATGGGATACAGAAAACAAAAAGATGATAAAAGTACAATCCAGATACTTTCATTTGAAACAAGAAACAAATTACATACAGTTAAAAAGAGTTGTTTTTAACTAGTTAATGATGCAGATTAATAAACTTTGGTAAAGTGGCTTCACTTACATTTCTTGTTAATTAAACTTTTAAAATAAAAAGTAACACTCTATGAAATCTCTTTGAAATAGTAGAATGCAAGTTGCTTTAAATGCAATCGTTTTCAGTTCGAACAAAATAGCAAATGAAATTAATAATTGGGAATCGTAGGAGACAATATAAGTAAGTATTAGTATTTTGTCCATTTACGAAACAAATTTCAGATAATATTAATTGTCAAGGGGTAAGACGATAGTCTGGTACCAATAATCAGAGCCAAATTCCCAAAGAATAATAGACACTTGTAACGATAGAGTTTCTGCCACAGTTTTATAACATGAAATAGCAAATAAGAATATAGTAATTAATCTTTAGTTATTCTCTTCAAATTATGAAATTTCCTATTACAAATTTTCTTTGTCACAGGATATTTTTGTAGAATGTCTAAGTTCATAGTCAAGAAATTACTGTGTGTAAGTGAAAAACAGAAAAATTCACTAAGCCAATTTTTAAAAAAAAAATATATATTGAAACAAGAAAGTTCTTAAAAACATCCATTCCAATTAAGTAAATAATTTGTTTATTCTAAGCAGAAAAAAAAACATTAGGAAAATGAACAATTCCTAGGATTCTTTTTTTTATATTATCAGCATTTGTTTTTTGTTTCAGCATAAATGATTTAATTATTTAATGTGTTCTAAAAAATCTAATTTAAACTCTACCTTAAAAGCTAAAAATTGATTAGTTTATAAATTTTATAAAAGGATTATTATTTGGCGTCAATCTCTAAAAATATGTAAATATTACATAGATTAAATAAAATTATATACAGTAAGTTAGATTAATATCAATTTTTAAAATACAAAAATAAAAGATAAAACTATAATTTAATATTATTCATTCCGACACTTTTGTCGAACGAAACTACTTTACATTAAAGAAATGCATTAATAATACTCCACTTACCTTGTGTGTTCCTAAGTGCTCCACGACACATGGCAGCGTCGCATCTCTCCCGACAGCCACTGTCACGTTCGGGATGGGTTCGGAAAACTCCGGTTCCAAAGCTAATGCTAGAGAAATAAAAAAAAAGTAGATGAATACATGCTTTCCTTAGCTGTATTAATGATTTATAGAATTAGACTATCTTTTTCTATATTAAACTAAAATCAACTTTCATTAAAACAATAAAATGTTGCAATTTTAGTAGATATACTTAACTTTTAAAATTTATATAGAATTATTAGCAGTTGTAAACAATTTTTAGGAGCAAAGATTTCACATTTATAAAGAATTGCTTTATGAATTATTAAACTCAATTGTTTCGATTTGGGTTCAAGGATAAGTCAATTTGGATTTCTTTTTTTTTAAATGTTTTTAATTTAAAATTTTAATTGAATTTCAATATTTTCTTATGCGTTAATTTTTATACTGCTTTTACAGATGCTTTTTGAAATACAAATTGTTCAAGCAATTTCAAGAAAAAATATTGCTGATTTTAATTAAATTCATTTAAGGAAATCCGGCTATAGCTGTTCTACAAAACACTGTGTTCGCTTTCCCCCCTTTGAAATTTCTACCAATGAAAACGTAAATGTGATAGTGCCAAGTTATTATGTACCACTTCTCATTTATTATCTTTAAAATGTAAAATATAAAATAATAATCCAGATATTGTTCGACTTCAACGGTATCAAATAAAAATGGATTTAGAAGTTTAAATTTCACTATATTCAGATAGGAAAACATCTGATTTATTTAAAGTTATTATGGAAAAATATATTATTTTTATATTTCAGAAATCAAATACTGATTTCATTTATCGATTGATACTAATGGGTGTTATTGATTACAAATTATTAGGAGTTTGTTTTATTATTACATGTTATTATAATTTGATTACTGTGTTATTCTGAATTTAATGTTTAAATGAGATCAGAAAAGATTGCAGAGAATTACAGTGTGATGACATAATAAGGAAAAGAGTTTAATTAAGAAAATCTTTACTAGTTTTTTTTTTCTTTTAAATAAACCTGGATAAATTATTCATCTCATTCTTCCTCGATTTCTCATTTAAGTTAAAATAACAGGTTTTGAAGTGTAATTCCTGAATGCAGTTAAAAGATGAGATACTAACATAAATTGATGGACAGAAAAACATTTGTTTTTGTTTTGTTTTGTTTTCATTTTAGGTTTAATGATAGAAACGATAATTTCATTGAAAATTAGATTACTTTTTTCTATCATAATAATGTTTCCCTCCGATGAGATAGATAACAAATAAACTTAAGGAATTCATAATACATCTCTGTTACGGTGCAAATTCAGATATTCGGAATATCTATAGCTTTATAATATTTGTTAAAAAAATTATCTAGATATTTTTAGCATTCATAAATGTTTGACATTATCCTGATGTCTATATTTGTTTATCTATTTGATAATCATTCACCTTGAATATTCCATATCTAAATTTTGTAGCCCAACTTGCGGCTGTGCAACACTGTTTTCATTTGTTTCTGGACAAAACAGCGCAACTTTTCCATTAGTTGGTTCGAACATTTCCATTTAATTGAGTTGGCATTAATTCTCGTTCCAAATTGACTGTTGGTTCCCGGAGCTTATTTACATGCAGCTACGGTATCAGCGTGCGATGGCACGTAGCACTTTTCATTCCGCTTGTAACTCAGGTCTGGCATCGGAAAGAACTTTCTCATCAATGGAAACTGATCAATTTCTTTCCTTCTCCAAACAGAGGCAAACAAAACAGTAGACTAGCACAAATGTCAACAGATGGTTTTGCAAAACCAACGGGTCTGTCTTTGCCACATTCTCAAAACTATCATTTAGAAGGGAGAGAATAAGTGTCTTGGGCTTCTCTTTCTCTTACCCCCATCCCTTCCATTCCTTCTTTCCCCCCAAGAGGCGAAGGCGGCTCTTCGCGGCCCCTATTAAGTCGGCACGGGCTGAATTCCGAGCTCGGTGCAAGTCATGTATCTTTAATGGCGGTGGTGTTGCCCCGGCCACCGAAATCATTCATCTCATGGCGAATTTGCCGCTGAAGGCTTCCTTCTCCTGCAAAGCAGAATTGGCAGAGGAAGACACAGCTGGGCCTTCTCACAGAAAGAGCCCAAGAAAACGCTACTTCCAAGAACAGCTGCTTCTTCTTTTGGGCGTTGATACTGCCTATCTTAAGAATTCAGCAAGCGGTTTGTAAAGAAAATCATCTTTTCGGTGGTTTCTTCTAATGCGGATTTCATCAGTTTTATTTCTGTCTTTTGTTGTTATTTTAAAACGTTAAGCCACACGTAAACTGGTATGTTTACAAAGCCAATGTTTTCCCTACCCTAAAGCTATAGTACGTCGCAGAATTTCAAAATTTGAAAGAATATCTGATAACGAATTAAAATAAATGTGTTGTAATTACCATAGATTTTCTTATTTAATTTTATAAGACTATTTCTTTATAATGGAAAAAAAATAAGAAATTTGAAAGTTTTATAAATAAAATTGCAACCTCATAGCATAATACAACCAAATGAACGTATCAGAATTTTTTTTAATTTAGTATATGATTTCCGGGTAATATTTAATTTTTTTTTTCATTGGCTAATAAATGTATTGGTTCAGTTTGAAGGCTATTATTCAACATTAACATAAAAAGTCCTCTGTTGAATAGGTACCGGATTTATTTCCAGAGAGTTAAAGGCGGGCGGGCGTCGGGTTAACCACCCGACCTCAACTTAGTCCCGTTGCTCATGAAGCGCCGGGAGCCTTACCTCCCGCGACCCCAAGGACATAGGCCTGTAGTGGAACACTTTACATATGAAGTCTTTATAATGATGTATTTTTAAATGAATACCCTGTCACATAAACCTTTCCAATTACAGACGTGGATATGTGTTGCCAAATTAGATTGTCTCTCGTTTTTTTAACAAAAGATTTATTTTGTCAAAAAAAACAAGAGACAATCTAAATCTAACAAAAATCCAACAATAACAAATACCTCAAAAAATTAATTAGTCCGAATAATTTTAATGTTTTTTGATTTGTTTAGTCTCATTACAATTACATAATCTCCTTTTCCGTCTCTGACCTAACAACTTTCTATATATCACAAAAGAAATTTTATAAATTTGATGTTTCAATAGTGTGAAAATACTTGAAGAATGTTATATAAGCAAATGCCATTTTTCTTCATTCCATAAAACTATAAATGTAGAAGCAAATGTAATGAGCCTTAACCTGAAATAACTTAAGTTTACGATTTGTTTTTATTAATAAATTATTGAATTTTACAGTTTTTTTAAGCTTTTTTTTTAACAAAATGAATGTCACCAAATAAATATTTCTGAAATACGCCTTGTATCAACAATATTCCACAGATGAAAAAAATTATAAATTACCGTCTATTCGGGAAACTATCTCTGAAACTACAATTTCTAAAAGTTTTTATTGGTGCAATTAGTCCATTTTTTTTTTATTGGTGCAAAGATATTAGTTTTTATTCACAACTTATATGCAAGTTCATTTTCAATATATGTTCAATAAGTTGAAAAAAAAATAAGATAAATAAAGAAAAAGACAAAAATATAAAATAATATATTTATATTATATTTTATTTATATATTTCCATTAATATATTACTTTAGTCTAATTTCAATTGTAGAAAACAGTTATTTTCATTGATTTATTTCTGAGTAAAGGAAAAGTCATAAAAAAATACGAAAGTGTATTCTGTATATTCCCAACTTGAAAATGGCTTCTCATGTACAAAGTTGTAACCTTGGTTCTAATTAATTTTATTAAATTTCTTTGTGTAGTAACGCAGGTGTACTGGCTTCATTATTGCTTTCTAAATATGTTCAGTCAGTGCATATAAAATATTTTGGTTTATTAAGTATTCTGTATACATTAGGTATTTCTGCTTTGAAACTTTTCATTTGTTCATTAAATAGGATGAAATATATAATTTTACTTTCTATGTAATGAAACATTTACAAATCAGTACTTTCCGTAATTCGAGTTTTTATACAAATTGAGACAAACAATTCAAAATATCTTCAAAATATCTATCTAGCTATTTAATGTTCCTTTAAAGCTTTCGGTTCGATCAAAATTTTTTTTTTAGAGATAACGTAGAATCAGTATGCTTTTCTTGTAAATAATAGTATTTAAAATATAAATTTTGCTCCCCAATACCATTTTCCTTGATTATAGCTTTGATATGTTGCCAAACAAGTTTTCCTTATTTCATTTTTTGTCCTACTGCCTTGGAAAATGAGGTTCATAAAAACAGACAGTCTCTTGTGGATGTGTCTCTCTATTTTTGAACCATTGAATGATGTTCTTCCAATTTGTTATGAAAATTAAAGAAAAGAGACAATCTAACTTTTATATATGATTTTTTTTTTCTTGTAAATTTTTGTTGAGAAATTAAGCCGGAATGAGTCGAAAATTTTCAAAGAAAAGCAGAAAAACGAAACAATGTTATCTAACAATGGATATTATTCCGTTTAGTAATCCAGTACTTTCAGCGCGCTTTGACAAGTAACATTTCTGGAATTTCAGCAACGTAAACAAGTAACATGGATTTTTTAAAAAAAATTTTCTTCAGAAAATGGAATAGTTATACTCTTTATATTACACACATCTTATAATTAAAAAAGTAAACTGGACTTAAAAAAAACCAACGCGCACACATACACACCCAAAAAAAAATAAAAATAAAAAAAAAATAAAAGAAGAAGTTATAAGTCATCACATTTTTAAGGGAAGTAGACTTTAAGTTCTTTCGGAAACTTCTTGTTTAACATTTATGAGTACATAATCTATTTCATTTCCCATAAACAAACCTTGATTAATCTTTAAGAAAAAAAATACCGATCTTTATTCATTATATCTTTAGAAAAGGTTTCAATCTTTCCTTTCCTTATTTTACGGAACTCCAATCTTTATTAAATCATTGATGGAAATCACTATGAATTCAGTGTATGCAGTTGTAAAGAAATGCGTCGTTGGTTCGTTCTCAATCACATTATTACAAGTAATCAAAAATGAAAGAAAATCTCAAGAGAACGTTTAAAGAATACACGGCAAATAAAGAATAAACAGTTGTCTTTTCTTTCCTTTTTTTATTTTTAGCGTTTCTTGTATCAGATGAAACAAGCTGTTGAAACTTTTCAAAAGAAGCCTAAGATGATTTCCGTATACAAAAAGCCTATTAGCTCATTTCCCTTTTGAGCACATTATGACTTGGGCCATCTTCTTTACAGAGAAAATTATCTTGGAATAAGATCGTCTCGGGTAACGTTTTCTTCATTCCGGCAAATGAGTGCTTTGCTTGTTTCGATTAACGTCCAATGACGACTGGCAAGTGCCGTCCCCGATGGAGAACCATGATAAAAGCTTTTGCTCCGCCATCGCATTAAAGTCAGGCGATTTGAACCAACGGGAGAACGACAGCTCGACTGAGGAAACAAGACGGCCAACTTCATGTCACATTTTAGAACTTGGGACGGTCGTATTCGACGCTGACGAAGTGCATAAACTTGGAGAAGCAAGATTGACTTCATTTCGAGAGGGAAAAGAAAATACAGGAACTATAAACAAGGCATCGTGCAAGGTTATTTTTTTTTTTTTTTTTTTTTTTTTACATTTATTTTAGTCTATTTTTTCGCGAAATTCTTTATGTGGAATAAACCCTAGTAACGTTTAACTCTGAAGTCATGTGTCTCTGTAAAACTTTTTTCTTTCTTAATAAAAATTGCAGATTCAAGCTTTTTGCAGCAGACGATTACAATGCCAGTATTTAATTTTAATTAAAATTTTCATCATGCAGATCGCAATTCCCTATCGAAATTTCAAAAAATTTGTATTTCTTATTTATTTGTATAAATAAGAAATGTCTCAATGAAGCTTACTTCCCCTAAAAGTTTTAACTTTTTTAAAAAAACTTTCTTGTTTTTTTTTAAGTCGCGAAAACTACATAAATGAAAATCATAACATCTGCTGAAATTTTTCACTTTATGAAAAAAATTATTAAGTCGGCATTTCTTACTTAAATCCGAGTAATTTTAATCATATAAAAGAGCGAGTAAATTAGTGGGTTACTAAACGAATTGATATCTATTATTAGTTATCGATATAAATCCATTGTTTCGTTTCTAATTCTAAGGGAGCTCCACAAAAAATATATATATTTAAGTCTTTTGCCCCTAAACTCCCGCTAGTTTGAAGATGATGCCTGGAGAGGTTCAAGAAATATCAGTATAAGATACAAATACACACACACACACATACTACACAGACACTGAATTTTGATTTGATGAGGTTTTTTTTAGGAAAGCTGACTAAAATTTGCTAAAGTTAGCTGCTTACTCTTTCAAAACAAAAAAAGTGATAGTATCCCTTTGTAATAAATAATAGCAATTCAAGGGAAGAAAAATGTTTTCTACTGAAATTATTATATTCTATACAAATTATTTATTATATACTAATTATAGGAAGTATATTTTTATACTTCCTATAATTAGTAACGAAAACGCGATGTAAAACATTTCCTACTTTTAATTAATTATTGTTATTACTAGTGTTATTATTATTTCCGGTGCTTTATATATTTTATTAATTTCATTTGTCTAATTGCGATTCATCTCATTTTGATCCTTGAAATCAATATTCGTTCCGAGACACTGCTGTAGAGTAAAAGTACCAAGCAGTAAATTAAATTGCTTCAAATAAAATGTATTAAAAATATTTTCTTATCAGACATTTATCTGAAGACCTAAATAATTATTTTTTTGTTATTGTAGTTGTGCAGAAGATCATATTTTTGTAATGTGAATCTTGTCTCGGATTGAAAAGTTTCAACAGCGCTGTTTTTTAGAAGCCTTCCAATAACTGTAATTTAGTAGAGAAGAAAAGCTCATAAAACATTGAAGTTTTATCACAATCGTTATGTTAATAACAAGGTTTTTAACATTAAATAAAAAAATATTCTTCGAGAAATCTTTCTCAAGGTCGTTAATGCTAATTATTGAAGATTTTATCAAAAAACTTTAGAAACAAGATTAGAACTCATCAAAATCTAAAAATTCAAATTTCTACGAAATCAACTCTTGGATGTTACAGCTATTCATAATTGCGTAAGAATGTTTGTACAATAGTTATCTTTTGATAAAGATACTGACTTTGCTGATGTCTTAATCTAACGATATCAGGTTACTTTCATTGGCAATTTGCCTTCTAGCTACTTGGAAAATACTCTTTGTACCATCAATAATAATGATTCTTAACTGTCTAATAAAAACCTATAATTTTATCATCTAACTATCAAAGATTAGAGGTTGAATTTTTGAAGAGAATCACTATTTTATGTTACGACCTTAAGTTATTATTGCTTGTTTTTATTTGGGGGTGACTTGCGAAATGCTAATCGATGTTACGATATGAGTGATTATAAGGCCCTTTTCCCCCTATATCCAAGGAGAAATTTCTAGTTTCTGATCTTCTAGAAAAGGGCTTGTTGTTTATTTATACATTTAGTTAATAAATAAAGATTTGTTGACGGACCCAGTTTACAGGCCGTGGTGGCCCTTCCGAGGTCGTGGAAGCTATAGATCCTAACAGTTATGCGACCATCGGGAAAAAGTTGGATCAGATGGTCTGTCCGACGCCCTCCCACATTTAAACCCCATTTTAACCCCATTTTACAGAGAGCTCGGTTAATCGTAGGACCGTTTAGAGGAGAAAAGCCCAGAGAAAAATCCTCAACCTCCGCCGGAAATTGATGCTGGTAATGTAAACCTTTTATAGGAATTGAGATTGGTTTCGATAGTTACATTGCTCGCCCGCAGTTACATCCGGAGAAAGAAACCCAGTTGGGATCATAGGCTCCGTCCGGAGGAGAAATTAGTAGGGGAAGTCCCAACTTCTGCGGAAGAGTTAACCAGGCTACTCCACCCGTAACACCGTGCCTATACACCCTTCCTATGATAATTTATAATTTTTTCTTAAAAAAAAGCCAGTCGGAAAAAACCCAATATGATTTCCAATGTTATTAGTTTTATCTATTAAAATAAAGTCAGGTTTACGACATAATAATGGGAGATCCTATTTTCTTTACAGATTTTGTTGTAATCAGCCATTACAACCTCTCTTATTCGTTACTATCTGTCAATATTTTTTTTATTCTGATGTTTGGTTAAATTAAAGAATCTATTGACTGCTATACATGTGCTCGAAAACTATCTAAATCGGCAAGGTGCTTGGAAACCTGCGACTTCTCTCTTAATTCAGTATGATGTAAGTTCAAGTAAGTTTAAAAGCAACTCCACACTAGCGCTCCTAGCAGCAAAAAAGTTTAATTGAAAACTGCGACAATGCTAACTTCACGGTGAAATCTGCATGGCCTTTGTTCATGGTTTCCATCCAAGGGTTCATCCACCATCTTCTCTCCTTCGGGATCTTGTTTTTTTTTTCCTTTTTCTTAATCTTTGCTGTAGGAAGAGTCGAGAATTAATAGCAAAATGCAAAACCAACCTCTTCGTCGTTTCACCACACGGCATTTTTAATAACGATATCAATGACAGCAAAATGAGACTTCGCACAGGAAATTTCTGAATTTCTTGTTCGCGTAAGGCAATTCCGATTTCGTCAATCTGCGACTGGCAATGGCACGTTTTCTAGCACGTTTTGGGCAAGTTTTCGATCTCGTGTAATGTAGTCATAATAATCAAATTTTTAAAAAAAAAGTAAAACGAAGTATTTGATTAAACAGATTTATAAATTTGTCGTCGTAAATAGAAATGTTAAAATATTTAGTAATTGAACAAAAATCTTGAAATATTTATAGATTGCATAAACTTTCCTTCCCTCTTTGTTTCTACCCTTCTCAAAAAATAATAATAATAATAAAAAACCTGTCCTTTATTAATTATTTCCAGAAAAGTAATTAATAACTCTTATCACTCAATTTTTTTTTGAGGGCTACAAATAAGGGAACTAATTGAGCAGTTAATTCAAAATCATTTTCATCAGTTCGTTGTCAACTCATTTACAACGTTAGAATTGCATGACTTCATTACTAACTGTTAAAACTTGAACTATTAAATACTAAACTCAGATGTAGAGAATTTTGAGAATTTTTTTTTCTATTAGCTGTAAGAATATGGGGAAGTGCTTACTTTATTACAAAAAATAAATATATACTCTCCTGAAAACGACCAATATTTCGTTAATCGAACAGATCAACTTTTTCGAGGTCTCAAATAAATAAAAAATATACAAAATAAATAAGAGAAGAGAAAGAAAAGAATCTTACCTCTCTCTAAAATAATACAAAAATATAACAATACAATAATTAGTCTTCACTCTACATCGTGTCATTTGTTACAAAACAAAATTAAATTAACAACTATAATAAAAGATATTTATTGGGAATAACAAGTCATTGTTGGGAGAATGTGATCATTAATTAAACTTTAAAATTTCATTTAATCTCTTATTTTTCTTTAAAAATTTTCTAAAAAAACCTAATGTAATTTCATTAACTTTAAGATACTTGTTTTTATTGAAACATTTACAACAATTGATTGTGCATGATTCTAAAATTTCCCTCATATGTCTATCCGTAGATTCAAAAATGACATATACCAATGGATCTGGGTTATGATTAAAATTTGAACAGTGTTCCGCCCAGTCAGATAGATTTATCTGGGTATTTTCGTATGCTTTGATGTGTTCATTAAGCCTCGCTTTAAGAGTCCGACCTGTAATTCCAATATAGTCCCCTATCTCGTTCTCTTTGCAGTCTCTACAACGTAATAAATAGACAACACCCATCTTATGTAATATTTTCTTTTCAATCAATCTTTTCTTAAATAAAATATTATCTTTGTAAAATACTAAATTAACATTATTAATTTTACAAACTTCTCTGATGTTTTTGTTGATTTTTAATCCTATCGGTAATTTTACTGTTCTAAAACTTTTATCTTTGGATACATTCCTATCTTTGATAATGTGTTTCTTCTTGAAAAATTCTCTGACAGTGTTATTTATAAAGTTCATAGGGTATTCATTTAAGATAAGACGTTCCTTCAAACTCAAAATCTTGTTATGCCATTCTTTTTTATTTTCTGTGTTGTTGACAATCCTTCTTAAGTTGTTATAAATTATTTCCTTTTTGGTTGAAATTTTGTGGTTTGAATTATAATTAAGTAGATGATTACTCTGATTAGGTTAACATTTTGTTCATAAGTAATATCAAACTCAGCTTTCTTAATCAATAAATCCAGGAAAACTATTTTGTTATCACATTCCTTTTCAGTTTTAAAATTAATTTCTTTACGAAAACTATTAACATAATTCGTGAATCTAGAGAATTGTCTCTCTGTTCCCTCCCATATTATAAAAATATCGTCTACATATCTTATGTAATGAAATTTAGATTCCTTCCATTTTAAAATGTAAATATCTTCCATCCAATTTAAGAAAATATTACACATTGTGCCTGAAATAGGGCTTCCCATTGGAAACCCCTTAACTTGTTCATAGATATTATTTTCAAATTTGAAATATTTATTGTAAGCATTTAAGTAAGCATTTCATATGAAATGTCTAACAGTTTTTGTGAATATGGGGAAGTCTTATGATATCAGCTTATCATATGGTTTTGTTGGACTTAATGATTTAATCGTCCGTGTAAATGACATCACCTCATATTTTAACATTAGCTTTAATTGCAGTCGAGGAGTTCAAAGATCAAAACTCTCACAAAAAAAATAATTACCTATTTTCTAAAAAACAAATTCTTCACTACGAAGTATTGGAAAGTAAAAATTTTCGTTTTTGAAATAAAAATATAGTAAAAGAATAAAATTTTGCCAAGTTCAAACCTAAGACCGCGGCACCAATTTTTAAATAAATTTGCGATATTCAAAACAAATCAAATCTAAATACTACAGTTCCGCCTTAGTTTCGTTTAATCAACCTTAAAGGTTTAAATCAACCTTAAAGGTTTAAATCAACCTTAGATTCTGTTTCTCGCTCATTGCGGTCAGAAAGTTTGAAAGTTACAAATTAATCCATCTCTAATCAGTCATGACGAAAACATGAAATACTGTTGAACTCTGAAACTAAACGTTTCTACTAAAGTAGTTAAATGATTGCTTTTGTAATTGGTCTTAAAAATCCTAATAGTAGATGAAATCACATAACTTACCAAGTTGTGCATTCAGAAATTGTTAGTTTCAGTGTTTAGGAGTTGTAGCCTATTCATTTTACAGTAACTAGAAAATTTCTAGATGGGAAAATTTCTTCGTAATCACAGAAACACATCTTGTAAAACTCGGCTATCATATCTCAAAGCTTACAAAATTAAAGAAAATATTTCTGTTAATAGTTCGTTCTCAGTACAGAAGCCAGTAAGAATGCTTCTGCTGTTTGATTACGATTCCTCGCTGTGCATTTGCATTCCACATTCATATTGTTGGCACTGATTATTATTAGGGATTTGTTACTTGCCATTTTAGAGAATCACTGAAGTAAAGTGATGTATATTTACCAAATGGTTTGTTTTATAAGATCGAAACTACGAGGTTAACTTCAAGCAATTTTGTAGATATTTAAGTAAATGTTCTTTCGCACTTAAAGCAAGAAAATATACGAATACAACAGACCAAAACAACAAAGCGGATAAATGGATTTTGTGTAGACATTAAGCAATCTCAGATTTTTTTATTAGAAGCAGCTATTGGCTTTATGTACATACAGGGTGTTTCAAAAATACACGGCATAATTTCAGGTATGTATTTCCCACATGTAGACAATCAAAATAGTTCATTACAACATATGTCCGGAAATGCTTCATTTCCGAGTTATGGCCTTCACAACATTGAAAATCACCGGAACGTTTTTCGTATTTACAGATGAAGCACAGTTCACACGAGATGGCATAACAAATTTCCACAATCAGCATGTATGGGCGTATGAAAACCCAAATGCAACTGTTGTATCTCATCACCAGGTGCGGTTCTCCCTCAACATGTGGGCCGGTATCATTGGTGATCGATTAGTTGGACCCCATGTACTTGTAAACAGACTTACGGGGCAGGCGTACACAAACTTCCTGGAAAACACCATACCTCATGTTTATGACGACACTCCACTGATCGATCGTCAGCACGCTCACTTCTTGCATGACGGCGCTCCTGCACACTTCAGTCGTACGGCTCGCCGGTACTTGGATCGAACGTTTCCTGATCGATGGATAGGTAGAGGTGGCCCAATTGCTTGGCCTCCACGCTCACCTGATCTGAACCCTCTCGATTTCTACTTGTGGGGCCATTTAAAATCATTGGTTTATTCGTCTCCGGTGCCTGATTTGGAATCCCTTCGGAATCGAATTGTGGCACGTTCTGAGGACATACGCAACATTCCTGGAGTGTGGGATCGTGTTCGCAGGTCATTGAGACATCGATGTGAGGTCTGTATTCAAGCAGGAGGTGGTCATTTTGAACATCTTCTGTAATGGCAACGACCGGCGGAACGAAAAACGTTCCTGTGATTTTCAATGTTGTGAAGGCCATAACTCGGAAATGAAGCATTTCCGGACATATGTTGTAATGAACTATTTTGATTGTCTACATGTGGGAAATACATACCTGAAATTATGCCGTGTATTTTTGAAACACCCTGTATATTGGCTTCAATAAACAGTAGAAAACCGAAGCCTTGAGATTCGTGTATTTCATAGCTAAAGAATATATTAATACCAGTAGTGATGTAGATTTTATTTTTAGTAAAAAGCAATTTTAATGATTTTCGCCCAGTTCCAGCATAGCCTTTTGGCAAGCTGCTGTCCTCCATGAGGCAGATGTGTTGGAACCTAGGTTCGAATCCCGGTGTTTTAACTTTCTCCGTCTGTGGTTTGTCCGTTTGTTATCGTGTAAAGCTAGTTCACTTCCTCGTGATGCACTCTGGGTAAGGTTAAATAACTAGCAACAACGGCAGTCAGTCAATCGCTTCAATCTCCTGAATATCGATTGCCATATGATAAAAAAAATAAAATAAATAAATGATTTCCGCAGTTCTGAGATTGCTTAGCAAAAAAAAACGACAACCTTTAAGTGGGAAATCAAAGAAACGTAAATACCAATAGGAAAAGGTTGAGGTTGTTCTCAAAATTCTATAGAAGCCTTATGAACTTAGATATTTTGTGCCAAAGACATTCATGTAGGACCGTAGGAGGCAAAATGACGCCCCTGGCAACAACAATTTCTACGTTCTAGCATCTACTTATCATTTTCAAAACACCATTATCATTTATACTAATTTTACTAAACATGCTATTAATGCAATTTTCATCAAAAAATATTCAAATAATCGATCAATTTTGAGCGGAAAAATAGATATAATGTTAATATCAACAGCCGTTTTGCACCCCCTTTAATCTTGCGCCCTTCGCGACTACCCAGTTAGGCCCTGGGTTCACAGTCTTGATGATATGTAAAAAAATTCTTGGTATTTTTACACTATTTTTATCTTTAGAATCTAAGCAAAATAGCATTGAATTAATAAAGAAGTTATCATAGTATCATTTTCCTCAACCTTTGCAGCAACAGAATTAGAAATGTCCTTTTCCAAAAGAAAAAAAAAATCAAAAAATATAAAGAGAGATCATACTGGATGAATTTGACTTCTATTGGCTGCACTAAACATCGCTGTCATTTAAATCATAAGCTTTATATCTTATTATCATCTTCTTAACTTGAAACATTCTACATTAGCATTTTTATTTTTAAATCCTTCTAGCAGAATTTTTCTTTCTCTTTCAGATGTAATCTTCTAAGCAACTTACCTGGAATCTTAATGTAGACCTTTCTGCCATTAATATTTGATGTTAAGGATTGGTGAATTTGGGAAATATGCGGGACTATGGAATATAAATAAGCCTGCAGGAAAGAAGATTATAAACCATGGATTCACCTTTACGGAGTTTCATTACGGTATAATTTCGTGTAGAAAAATTGTACATTTAATGCTCCTAAACGCTTAACTCCGCAACGGAAGAAGACAGATTATTGTTTCTATTATTAACCAGTACATCGATGAAATGCAATATCTTAAAAGTTAAAGGGAAGAATGGAATTGGCGATGGGCAAAGACCAAGAGTCATATCCGATTATCATGAATAAAGAACAAGTAATGTTAAATTATTTATTTCTGAAGCGAACGAATTTCTCTTTTTTCCACTATTTAGGCAAATCAAAAGCGACGGGGTGATTTCACATCATTTTTATAAAAAAATTTCAAAACCTTTTTTATAATCAAGGCTTATAAAAGTGAAATAAAAATGGAATTTATAAGTTCTTCTGAACTTATTACTACATTTGTTATTTAGATTTAACAACTGGTTATTTTTTCTCAATTTCGTGCATATTTACACAGTGAAGTTGGTTTTTTTATTCAAAGCGAATCGATAAGAAATAACAGGGGTTTTGTTTGTTTTGTTTTGTTTTTTTGCATTGGGAGGCATTTTGCTTTCCTTGTTTGTGTACTCCATGACAAAGTATTCATATCATCAATTTATCTATGAATGGATACAACAACATTAATTACGATTTTGAGTTCCAACAAAAAACTTCATCAATCTTTATTTCCAACTGGACAAGTAAACATCAAGGGTAAATTCTGCTGATGATTCCTAATAAGGATGAAACAGCTGTTCAGAATTCCCGTTGATGTTGGCTCAGTGTTCGAAGGCATATTTATTGTCCAGTTGTGATTTTTTTCTCTCTACTTATATATTATTATGGACGTTAAATTTGCTTCTCATCTTTATTTCTACTTTATTTTATTTTTTATCTCTGTAAAAGCACAATTGTTATGCAATGTTAGTTTTGTTCCATGTAGAATGTCAAAATTAATAATAGATTTGTTTCATCAATAAGATATATTTATTACAAACCTACAATCAGAATATCATATGTTTCTTTATTATTCATATGAAATGATATAAAGGAACAAGAAATCAAACTGTTTTTTAACATATACAAAAATTTTATGAGATCATTCCATTGTTTGCTTGTTTACTAAATTCAATACATTATGCTTACTTTGTAGTTCCTGTGAATTTTCCTCTATATTTAAATATTTTATTAGGAAACGAACAACATTAGGAAATATAAGAACGGTTTCATTTATTCAGCAATTACTCCTGTGTTAAGATGAGGAACCTGATAACTCAAATTTTATGACACTTACGTTGTCTTGAGGAATAGTTTTCTTTTCCTCCGATTGTTTCGAAATCTAGGATTCGTTCAGCCATCCGTAAAAAAGTGACAGTATTGTTTCCTTCGTAACAAATGGATGTCGATGATTATTGTACCTTTAAAACTTTACCTCCAGTAATCATCATGCAGCAGAGGAATAATCAGACCTGTCCGCTTCCAGCGGAGGAAGAACTTCCAGAATTCATTTGAATTTCTACTTTGACATGTCGATATGGATGTCACACAAGAGAAATCTAACAATTTTGCAAGAAATCGTTAAGTAGTTTGTGTACAATAATACAGGCTTTTTGAACTCCTAACCACAATTTCCAAACTAAATTTAACATAGAGCATTATCATAAGTTTTCAACAAGATGTAAAACACATAATACTACATTACAAGAATGATAACTAACCGGCGATAACTAACTTTTAGAAGCTCAGGAGATAATTATAATTTTCCAATTACACTTTCAAAGTGACTGGTAAGGTAAATACTTATCACATAACTCCCTAGATTTTAAACATATTTTTTCTTTCAACTTTCAAACCTGCTTTTAATATCTGTTAACGAGTTGAGCATAATTATTACATTTTTCATTTTTTATGCATTGCATGCACTACTCTTTCTTCTTTTGCGCGATTAAGTACAAAATGGACTTACATTTAATAGAGTACATAAATTTTAAAATTTTGGATACATATAGTTTATATAAGGAGAGACAGTCAATGTAACCAAAAATCATGCTTGGATGGATTTCCTTTTGTATTAAATTTGTGTCAATCATTCTTAATTTTGTTTAGAAAAATGCAAGCTTAAGTAAGCTTAAATTTAAGCTTAAGCTTAATATATTCAGCATTTGAGCTACTACATATTCTTTTTTTAATATCAACTACTACTTATAACAACTATTAAAATTACTGGATAATAAAAGAGATTATGTAGGTTGTTGAACGGAATTTTGTAAAATAAATTGAAGGGCTTAGTGGAAGAAGGGCCAATCCCACAATTTTGTGGTTTGGAGAAAAATGCAGTTAAAGTTTTAAAGAAGCTGAAAAGTCCAATGTCCTTTTACTTTTTACAATGCATTTCCCATGGTGTTAGGCATATCCTACAATGAATTTTGTTCAAAAAGTAAACACTAGATGACACTAGCTTACACATCAGACACAAATCTCATTTTTCATGGAGGAGTGGAATTGGCCCTTCTTTCACCAAGCCCTTCAATTATATTCCATTGAAATATTTCATTTTCTTTTCTTATTTTGTTGATGTTTGTTTTGTTTTTTCTGCAAATTTGAGGGGAAATTTATATCTTTTCATTCTTGATAAATTATTTCTTGGTGGAGAAAAGTCTCCGCCTGTTTAGTGGCATTACAAATTTTAAACTGAAATATGGGTGAGATTGAACAAACTAACTGAACTATGTAGTTCCCATTACTTGAAGCTTACGTGACTTTGTTGGAAGCAAATGCCTTTTTTTTACAACCAATGTTCATTACAATCATTGATTATTCAACTACCACATCTCACCGTGTTTATTAATTGGAGCAAATAGTTATTGCATACTTTAAAAATCACTAATGTTGATAATTACCATCAGAATTAAGTTCCTTATAATTATTATATATTTTTGCTTAAGTTCATTGATTTTTTTTTATCTTTTTTGAGATAGTTTGGACATTTGGATTGATGGGTATCTTGATAGGCCTAATTGTCTTTTTGTTGATATAGTCCATAGTTAGTGTGTACGGAATGACCGAGAAAAGAAATGCAAAAAGTGGACCAAGATCCGAACCTATATGAGTTTATAAACTTCAATTTAAAAGAACATAATGCATCTCAATTAGAAGCATGTGAGATATATAAGCATGATTTATAAGAATGTGTGATATGTAAAGATTGCAAGATATGGACTTATTTATCCTTTCAATGAATGAGTACTGTTATCTCTCAGTTTTTCCGGATGTGCCATCATTGAGAATACGTGCATGATGTTGTTGTTATTGTTGTTTTGATGTCAATATATAACTAATGAATCCATTCAGATACATCTTAGGAGAGCAACGAAAGGAACAGGACATTTATTGGACATTAAACAGTACAAAAAAAGAAATATCGATTCTAAAACTATCTAATTCATTCATACGTAAATAAAACGGCTTCAACACAAAAAAAAATTCAATTTCAATCATTTTCAAATTAAGTTACGAGAAATCATTATTCATGAATATTTTGTGAATTCCATTCAAAAGCATATTAGCATTACTTAATCTATTTAAAATGAAGATAATAAATGCACATGAAAAAAAATGACATTTATGATAAATAATAATAGAAAAAAGCTAATAGCAGCTGGAATTCCGCATGAAAGACCGTTCTCTTATCTTTTAAAGACACTTTCCTTCAGTGAAAATGAGCACATGTTCCCACCCACTGAGTATCTTAATGAGAAAAGCATTTTAGGTGGAAACACTGGATTTCATCAACTCCTGCTTCTCCAGAAACTTCTCTATTGTTCCTGCATCAAATGACGCATTCTAATATTCGTAAATGGATTATGCATTCCTTTTTATGTTGCGTCGGATTTAATAAAGTTCAAAATAAATTCCACAAATGCATTAAATTTTCGAATAATTTGTAAAAATGTATATAATTGGAAATTATAATTTGCGTACTTGGATTCAACTGTATTAAAAAGAATAATTCATTATAGATAATTCTCAGAAATTTTTCGAAATAATTACATTGTAATAGTTTTTATATTATAAACTTTTTTTAATCAATCAAGCTTTACTGTCTTAAAAAAAATGTAAAATTTTAAAATTGCAGATGGACACTTATTTTTCATCAAAAGAATGCTCCCCCATTGTCAAAGATATAATTCAGCAATAACAAAAGCCATATCGAACTAACGACAATCATAAAAAAAACATTCTTTCATATTGGAATTATTTCACAAAAGAAGTCTTAATAGTAGTCTCTATGCCATCTTGAATGCTGTCTCCACTTTAACAATAATTTTAAAGCAGAAATTGTTTCTAAGATATCGCCTATTCCTTTATTACTATAATGAGTAATGACAAAAATGCGTTGAATTAAGTGATCTCATAGTGGTTCAGGATTAATTGGCACAAAACAAGGATTCCGATCTTCTAAAGCATTATCCATCGTATGAAAATATATTATGTGATAATTCTGAACATATCACTCCACATAGAAGTGAAACAGAGAAATTGGTAACGCAGAAACCGAAATTCCAGGATCCAGAAATTGAAATATGTAACTCTTGACAAAAAGATAACAAGACAACGCTTGGGCCACAAACTACTTGAGATCTTGAAGTAAATATTATGTTGAGTCATGCTTTAGTTGAAATTACTTAATCGTCAACTTCAGTATCAAATTTAATTGGAAATACCAAACTTAACAGAAAGCATTGAAAGATATACTTAAGAAATAGATTATAATATTGATTACTCCACTTAAGAAAAATATTAAAGACACTGAATTTAAATTAACGATAGACTACGATGACGTACAGCTTGTCATTGTAGAAAATACGTTCAATTCCATGTTACTTAAAGTTCTGAAAAAGAATATATAAACAATTTAACAAAAATAAAACTAATTAAGAGCGAAAAATATTTATGGAAAAAATATTGGCTAATTAATAAAACAAAGAGGAGAAATATTGATTGATTTATAATTCTAAAGTATTATGTTCATTATTGTAACTGTATGTCATTCATAAGTTATTTATGTTTGTGTGTAACGTATGAAACATATTCATCATTGTTAATTCATCTTTTATAATTCAAAAGTTATTATGTATTGTGAGCAGCGTATGCAACTTTTTTATCATTGTTAATTCATTTGTTAATTCAAAATGCTAATTCAAATTGCATTCATAACGACTTACAGGAGGAAGACAGAGTTCTTCTCCTAAAATTGTCCTAAAGAAGTCTTTTGCAAGAAAAGATGAAATATATACAGATTAAAGAAGGGTTTTTCGAATGATAGAAGATTATGATGTATGTATTTTTATATGAAGAAGATACTAAAATAATATCAAGTAATGATAGAGTAAGGGTTGGAAGTTCAGTACACTTTAATTAATAGCCCTACCATTTGAAAAAAAAATCAAGTAAACAATCAGAAATGATGTATCTCAAACTTAGAGATATTAATGTTATTGTAATGGAACTCTTAGTAAATATGTAAAGCTTCTAACAATAAAAAAATGATTAAAGAAACTTATGTTTCATTTAAAATTATTGTGAAATTGTAAAATTATACATTCTGTAAATTATGTGAAAAAATAGGGTGAATGTCACTTCTTAGTTCAGATCTTTAATTGATAGTGTAATTTTGCCTGGAATTAAGAACTCACATTAAATTTTCCGAGGAACTATAACATTAAAGTGTAATTATTGAAATTCACTTAAAAAATTCTTTTAAATATTACAAGATATTTCAACATATAAAGTTGTTTTTTGTTTTTTTTTTGTTTTTGTTTTTTTGTTTTTACCTGAATTTCAATAAAACACTGCCCTGTATGGTGAATCACATGTTTAGTAATAGAACCTAAATTAAAGTTTGTTCTGTATTTATTAAGGAGACGTTCCTCTTCTCTTGTTATCCTTTCATTTATTTTTATTTGTTTTGAAAAGAGAGGAGCTTGAAACCTTAGTTGGTTTCATTTATTTTAAAGGTTTGTACTCTTAAATGTTATTTTTATTTTAAGTTTTCTATTTTCATTCTAACGTTCAAAAATGGCTGATTATTTAAACATTACCGAGATAAAAGTAAGGAACAAAAAGCACAAACCAAGGATGATGTAGAAAAAATTAAATCGAAATAAATTTTCTATTTTCTTCAACTTAGTTTGCTTTGAGTTGTATGTTTGCAATTCTGTATTGTAAAGTTACAGAATATTGTAACTATGGAGAATTGTAAAGATGTAGGAAGGTTGCTGAACGATATTCAACATTTAGAATCAGGAAAATGATTTCTACTTAAAATATTTAGTAATCGATGTTTTTGTAGATTATAACATTAACAAAATTTCTATATAAATATTTCTATTACACAATTAAAATATTCTGCATAAGAAATACAAAATGTATATTAACGAAGATGAAGCTCTATCAAATATATTTTCCTGTAATAAATATTATAGATGTAAAAAATAATATTAATGTTTAATATTTTTACAACTTTCGCAACAAATTATTACTAAAAATTCATTAAAATGGATGGCAATTGAGAGCATGATGTTAAGAATTTTATTGCAGATATCTCAAGATGCCAAGTAAAGAATTCCGCAAGAGTTAAAATACGGAAGAAGAAACATATCAAATATTTCTTTAATGGTAATTTAGGACGGCTCATTCGAACTCATTGCCTTTCACCAACTGGAGGTTCCTTTTGGTTACCAAGTCACAGTCTCCCAATTTTCGTTTTTAGGCTGAGAATTTCCGACCTTATTGAGGTCTCGTGTCAACGATAATGCTAACTGATGAGATCTTAGTTTATTTTTATAAGAAATTATAGAAAAATCATAAGATGCACTTTCTCTTCTACAGACCTCTTGTCTCGCAGTTAAAGCATTGTAATTCTTTCTTATTTTGGGGGGGAGTATCACTTCGCAAAAATTTTCTCTTATACAAATATTATAGTTGATGAAAATTTTTTTTAAGTAATACATTTTTTTTTCAATATCAATTTTTAAATCATAAAACGTAACTTTATTTCTGAATAATCATTTATGTACATCACTCAATAAAATTTGATCCATTGTTCAATTCTAACTGTAGATGATATCGAAACAGGTAATCATATCATATATTAATGTAAATTTCTTGATTCAACTTTTCTTGACTCAAAAGTAACAGATTTCAATAAATTTCCTTTCTTGGTCACCAATTTCATAAAACGCAGTGAATATTAGGAAAGCAGACAGTCATAAATTATAAATTATAATTTTTGTCAAATGATTAATAGGCCTACCGTCTAATAATTCTTGATTTTCTTAGTTTGAAAGAAGTAATAATTTCTAATAGCAGCATTCTCAAGGGATCAAAATTCAATAAAATTGAAAGTTACGAATTTTCTTAATTTCAGACATTCTATTATTAATTTTATATCGTTATAAATTGCTAAAATTGCTTCTCATACTAAATATTTGTTTGAGGATTTTTTTAACAAAACGTGAGAATTTATAGGAAAAAAAGAGCTTTTCCTTCTTAATGCAAAACAGAATTTCTGATTTATAGTATTGATTTATGGATGGAAGTTTTATTGCATTCAAACTTTACAACGAGTAATTCATTTTCAGACATAAATCTTGTTTTATTATGCTACATGTTTGTTTTTCTTTCTATTTTATATTTTTTTCTTGTGTATTTAGATGTGTGTGTGTGTGTGCTTTTTTTTTTCCTATAAAAGAAAACTTTTACATTTGGCAAAAGCTCCATTGAATATCAATATAACAAAGAGAGCTTTCGGTAAAGTGTAAATAAAGCGTTTAGATTCGCATTATAAAAATCGATAACATATATGACATTTTGAAAATGAGAATCAACATTTTAAGCTCGATGGAGAAAATGGGGAACGTTCTTGTGTAGCCCCGCGGGTTTCTCAAAGCTGGGATTGATTCCCACTCACCCAAACGTTTTACACAAGGCTGATGAAAGGAAAAGGCGAGACGATAGGCATCTAATGAAAAACGAAACTTTTCTCTCTTGTAATGTGCTTCATAACATTTTGTAAATGAGATTGGAAACTTCGCTGGAGGATCTTGTCTTAAATGAAGAAAAAGAAAATGGAAACAAGATCAAGACCTACAGCAAACACGAATGGAATAGAGTATTTACTTCTCAATAAGAAAAATAACTAACATTCCATAATGCCTGAGGCCCTTAAAGAATGACAAGGATTTATTTGGAAAGTTTTAGTCAGAATTAACAGACTTATTCATTATATTTTTTATTTTATTTCACGATCTTTTCGCGTTTGTCAAATTGAATTTCAACTCAATTTACAACCGTTAAAGAGACTTTCAAAATCTTTGAGTCAAAGTACAACGCCAAAGGCTGCACTCAACAAATTATTCTAACTTATTAAGAATAGAAAATTCTTTTCATATACTATTACAATGAATAAAAGTACGCCGACGCACTTTATACATGAATGATATCTATCCCATCATACCACCTCGCCAAGTTGAATTGCGCTATGATTCCATGGTTAATAATTATTTCTCACATCAACTTGAAAAAGACTCTACTGAGTCGAAACTTGTAGTTTTATATTTTATATTGTTTTAATATCATTCATGTATAAAGTGCGTCGGCGTACTTTTATTCATTCTTATTTTATTACGCACGTTAAAAGTATCATTTTATACTATTACAATTCTAAACAACTCATAGATACGCTTCTGAAACACACTAACAAAGACACTTCTTTAGTTTATTTTTTAATATTATCTAAATTTCAAGATTTTTAATATCTGAGCACCTCAAAAATTTCAGGAAAAAAATTCTGAAAACTTTCTTCATTAAATTTACTCATTAGAAGTTGAGTATCTGCACACGAAAAAAAAAAATTAAAGTGGATAATAATATCTAAAACATTATCTGATGGTTATGAAATTTGGGCTTGTTTGTTAAATCTTAATGATCTAAAACAAACTTTTTGAAAAGATCTGGCGATTTTTTTTCCCGACAAACAGATTTAATTACGCCGAAGAATCCTTACATTATGGAATATAAAATATTACAGAAATATTCCAGAAATGTTAGAAATTCTGGTTCCTATTTTTTTCCAGTTATATTTGCAGCTGATTTTAGATTCAAGCCAGAGATTTAATTGAAAATGTAAATCAAACCAAATATTCTTGCTTATCTAACAAATATGATTACGAATCTGAATCCAATATAAAATCCGATGATAGTCGAAGCCGTTGTCCAAGGAAATCAGAAAGTCTGTGAATATGTCTTGTCGTGGTACAGTTTCAAATCACTTGAGCAACCATCGTGATCAAATAAATATTTGATTGTCTAATTAAATTAATAAGCGCTTATTTTCCTATTCAAATACTATTTTTTAGGCATGTGGGACTGAGCTTTCTACTGCTTTCAGAGCTAATTTTCTTATTCATCTTGTAATAACAAGAAGTAAATTTGATATGCAGGACAATTATTAAGAATTGAAAATCATGCCTTGGAATTTGACAACGGAGGGAATCGGGAACGGCCGTTTCGTCGTTCTTAGGGGTCCTATCTTGATGACAAATCATGAAAGGTGTGAAAAGAAATGGAAATCACCTTTGCTCCCGAAAGTGACTCCCGAACAAAATAAACAACAGTTAAAATAAAAAGTGCTAAAGTGTAGCCTACATGAAAAACCTTTGACTTAACAATCGTTAAGTTCAAAAGGCATTTAATTGTAAGAAAACCCAAACTAAAAATGCTATGTAATAACAAGAAATAAATTTAACGAGCAAGAAAATTATTAAGAAATGAAAACCAAAGACTACACATAAATAAACTACATATCTTGTAATCCGAGGTATGAAGCCTGAACTTTAAGACGTAAAAGACTGCACATAAATAAACTACACACTTTATAATCTGAGGCAGGAAGCCTGAAGTTGAAGACGTAATTAAAATAAAAGAATTACAATAAGAGCCGGTTTCTTCAAATGTTATTAGTATTAGTTGCAACTAAATTCAATTTGTTGCAACTAATTCAATTGCAACTAAATTATTTCTCATGTTGCAACTTAATTAGATTCAATTGGACTTAGTACAGTAATGGCTGACGACTATTTGGAGAAACTGTAAGATTCTATCATAATATTAGGCATTGTATCTAATTACTGAAATGATCAATGTGTCATAGGATCTTCTTTACGAAACCCTACTGACATTTGAAGCTTAAACATCAAAAAGGGTTGTTTTTTAACAACTTGTTGTTATTACAGTGTATTTTAATATTTTAAATGTGATTTTAAAAAAATTACATTTTTTTAATCAAAAAATAGAAATTATTGTCACTGTTTTTTAACTCATTAAAAAAAAAGTCAGTCTATGATTATTCTTTCTAAAACCAAGTTGAAAGTTTGGAGCGTAGTGACTGATATAAGTTAATAAAGAAAATAAAAAAATAACTAAATCCTATCATAAAAAAAATTATTTTTTTAGATCATTAGATATGAGAAATACAGTAGAAAAATATATACGGAAAGAAAAGAAAAAAAATCTGGGAAGATCTGACGAATGAATCTTTGGCGTAACCTTTGATGGCGGGGGTGGGGGAGGCATAGTTATAGTTGTTCTCTTTTAACTGGAATGAGAAACGCTTGACAGAAATTACTCAGGTATTACAGGAAGGCGTTGTCAACGGACGGATTATAGAGTATGAGGGAGTAAGTGAGCGTTTCCCTTGCCCCAAGTCGTTTGCTCATGGCCTTTCCAAGTGGAAAACTTTGCCCGGAAGTAGTAATAGGGGTCGTATAGACCCGCATAATAGGGCGATATGGAC
>JAFIDM010009631.1:317220027-317276444 GCA_023159025.1 Thereuonema tuberculata | reverse complement strand
GTCCATATCGCCCTATTATGCGGGTCTATACGACCCCTATTACTACTCCCGGAAATGCTTGCTGGTGTCGGCAAAAGCGTTCTGCGGTGTCAAACGCGCCGGTGGTTTCCCGTCGTTATGAAGGGACTCCATTGAAGAGTGTTGGACGTCCGCCATCTCGCTTGGACTACCAGATAAAAAGAATTACAATATACTTCCACTTCCAGATGACATTTATAACTGCCTAATCCAATTTCCGCTGCAGTAGATCGTCGTTTGTAGCGAAGACCAGCGCTAGTATTTACAAATACAATTAACGGAAAAATGTTTAACAAGAGTTTACGCAGTTTCGAATGAGATTGTTAATTATAACTAATAATGGAGGAATCAGAAATCAAATGTATTTAACATTTTATAAAATAAGGTTGTAACCAGTATCCCCTTCAAACTTGGTGCTATTGTATTTTTTTTCTTTTGTTTCTAGAGAAGAAAAGATAAAAAAAAAATGAATGGATCTCCGCAAATAGCAATATATATGCACACATATAACATAACCATGTGTAATGGTTTCTTATGCTCTGTTCTTCGGGAAGTTTCGATTCAAACACAACCGATTCTATAGGGTGTCCCGTAAGTCTGGATCCATAGTGTGTAATGCTGTGGAGCACCGTCTTTTTGAAACCAGGTTGGGAAATCCCCTTCTGGGTTTAATATTGATGGTAATTCTTCCTCCTGGAGCATTGTCAAGTATGATTCTGCTGAAAAAAAGAAGGGGCCGATAATTCGATCATTCCATATTCCACATCAGATCATGAGGCGATCGTCATCTTGTGCCTTGGAAGTCTGCACCCAATGAGGGTTTTGTGGTGACCAGTAACGGCTTTTACGGACTCTCGTCTCTGCGGATAATCTGCGGAGGGACTTCTTAGGGCTTTTAGAGAACACTATCAGGACATTAGAAGTTGTCTGTTCATCTGTGGATGTCCTTCGTGGCCTGCTGCGAGGTTTGTCTACCACAGATCGCGTCCCCTTGAAATTTTTATACTTGACAAAACTCCAGAAGTGGTTTTTACTAAGGGGTCGTCCATTAATCACGTGAGGTTTTTTTAGGAACTTTTTAACCCCCCCCCCCCCCCCCTGGTGCTACATGGTGATATTTTAGACCACCCCCCCACCCCCCAATCCAAAATCACGTGTATTTTTTTGATAAAAAAAAATCCCAACCTATCTATTCAACCAAAAAAAAAAAAAAACCTCCCAACCTATCTATTCAACCAAAAAAAAACCTCTAAACGTGTCAAAAATAAATACACGTGATATCTCACTACGTGATTAATGGACGATCCCTAATCTCGTATCAGCAGGACTGTGCTTTGCCGCATTACACTCTATGGGTTCAGACTTATGGGACACCCTATATATAGACATTTCTTAATAATGAAATATTCGTATACTATTGAATAACTGATTTTAATTTCAGCATCTTTAGTTAATTTTTAGCTGCTCTAAAATCTTAGAGCAGAGGTGGATATTATTCATTTTAAAACAAAAAAGAAAGTTCTTACAATTCCATAATTAAGATTTATTCCTTACCATTGGATCGAAACTTATAACAGAAGATAAGTAGCAAATTCGAGAAGAAGCATTTTGAGATTTTTTATTTTTTCATATATCCTAAATTTCAAGGACCGCAAATGATTGTTGAAATCTCACGTCTCTTCCATCTTACTATCGGTCGGAGCTTTGGACAAAAAGATGAGTTTTCTATAACTTATCAAGGCCAAACTCAATCTTCTGTTTTCGTTCTCTAGCTACGTTTTCATTACTGTAGTTTCATTACTTATTTGCCAAATCTTTTACAATAATATTGTATTTGCTAAATTATCATTTTCTTTTTTAATATATCAAATCGGAGGAGAAACGTTGCGCTTTAATAAGAACTAAAGAAACGAATGAAATTACATTCTAAAATCTTGTATACTAAAGAATATTAAAAAGAAGAAGAAATAATATTTTAAATATTATTAAATTAGGATATTAAGAAATTGTAGGTACGACATCAGATTCGTATTTATTGAAAATCAAGTCAATCCAGTTAATATTCGGCAGATTAGGGACCAGAACAAAAACCGGAAATTGTCTAATGGCGGAACCCAATTTTTATTTAGCTCGCAAATACATTCTGGCCGCCGAATAACGTAAATAGCGCACTATTTGTGATTTATAAAGACTGAAACGAAAAGATGGCACGACTGAACAGCGCATGGTCGTAGAAGCGCGTGGAAGATCATGGAAACTAAATAGTTCGAAAGACTAGAAAACTCGTCGAACGTATGCTTTCTGGTTATAATTGAAAGAGTTGAAAGAGCGGAAAGCAGATCTTCAAACAGAGGGGGACGCTGTTGTAGTCTGGCAAAACTTAGGCAACTTTAACTGCCGTCGCTGCAGGTAGACATAGAAAAGATCAGCTCCAACGCTTAACAAAGCCGTAACTATAAAAAAATAAGTATTGAAAAACAAATCTATGTCTGCTTTTAAATCTTAGAGAACTGAAATGCAAATCATAGAAAACGTTTATCTTTTATTGGAAAGTCATCATCACTGCCATTGTCTTTTTACCATTAAAAAATAAAAAAAGGAAATAAGTATGTTTTTATTCTGTTTTTAGTTTTTTTTTTTTAAACGGATATGTATACAGGGTGAATCTAAAATAGGAGGACAAACTGAGGGGGCGGGTTCTTTATACCAAATAAAGTAAAAAAGGTCAGATAAACATATACCGGAAGAGCATGGTTGCTGAGTTATTCCAATCCAAAGAAACAAAGCCAGACTGTAATGTAAACAATGGGCATGAACGGTAACAATGAACAGAAACAATGGACATGGAAACATGGATTTGAACAGTATCAATGAGGTAATGTAATTCAGTGATGCTTCCAATAAAGATACTGTTCATGTCCATTGTTTACATTGTTTACAGTCTGGCTTCGTTTCTTTGGATTCGAATAACTCAACAATCATGGACTTCCGATATATTTTTACTTGACCTTTTTTACTTCATTTGGTATGGGGAAACCGCCCCCTCAGTTTGTCTCCCTATTTTAGATTCATCCTAAGTATAATTTTTTTTTTTTATTTTTTTTTTTATAATTTTTTTTTGATAAAGCAATGGTTCTTTAAAAGTAATTTTAACATTTTGCTGAAAAATAATTTTTTCGTATTCGTTTTTAGAGTATAAAACTATCCGATAAGCGAATGAGAGTCATCTCCAAAGCCATCACTGGCCAAGCCTAAGGAAGCCATCATTCACAAAATGGTTTCGTGCCTCTTTGCGAACATTTCATTAAATGTTGTTAAAATAAAAAATAAAAAAAAAATATTGTTCATTTAAAAAGAACCAGTTGTTTATTTACTGATATAGCTGGGTTTTGCCTCTAGCAGTAGGATTTTAACGAAGCGTTTGTAAAAATATCAATTTTGTAGAGCAGTAGTTTTTCAGTTTTCTTGATCAAAAGCGATGGACGGACGGTTTTTGGCCCTAGCTTTTTGTCTGCTTAGTCGTTTACATATGACGAATATTTCTTGTAAAACACAACAACCACCTCCACAACAACCACAACAACACAACAACCACAACAAAATTTCGTTGAAGATATACTTTCTAAATTACAGCGATTTATTCAGTTTTACTTTGATTTTTTGGCCCTAGCTCCTTACCTGTTGATCCCTTATATACCAAAATCAACAGATATCTTCCATATTGTAACTTACACCTGTCTTTCAAATTTCATTTTCTAGGAGATATAGTTTTTGGGCTTTGGTAGGGAAACGGCGGAGACAAAATGCATACTTCGAATTAAAATTTCGTTTTAAAACATTTTTTTTCTAATACTTTTCTTTTGGGAGCATTTTAAGAAGCTTTACACATATTAAACATATTGAAGAAGCTTTACAATACCTATCAAATCCAAAGGTAGCTTGCTACCCAGCAGGTTTTAAGACAATACGTAAGTAGGGAAAGAAGTCTAAAATTGATCCTTTGGCTCCAAACCTGCTCATTTCTACTTTCAATTGAGCAATTTATTCGACAACCCATGGACTAGAGACGAATTCTGTCTAGTTTTGGACTGGAAGGTGAAGGTCAATCGAAGCCTCGTTGCTGCTTGTTAGTATCAAAAGAGGGTTTGTTTAGAACGTGATTCTAGAATACAATGGTGATCCAAATGCTATTCGGGTTCTATGAAAACTTATTTCTTTACATTACCATGAGAATTGCATCTTATCAGTTTTTGAAAAGACAGTTTTAACTAAATTGAAATTAAATATTAAAAATTTTTTGAAAAATTTCGAATGGAAACCTAAAAGTTAAAAACAAAATAACTTGAACGATAAAGTTTAATTAAACGAAGAAGGAATGTTCTGATTTTAAAAAGTTGTTCTATGCTTTTCAATGAATTCCTATTTATTTTCATTTAAATTAATACATTATATGCTGAAGGATAAATCAATCTCATTCACGTTTTGCGATGAAAATTTTACGTTAAAAGATGTCTTTTTCTGTAGCTCATTACACTCACTTTATCCTCACTCATATTATCCTCACTTTTAACAAAACTAAACTTTTTAAAAACATTTCAGCTCTATAGTACAAATAATGTCAGTAATCTTCAAAATAGACCTTCAGCAAAGGTTTGCCTCTAGCTTCTTTCCTATTAGATAGATATTTTTTAAAAAATTAATAGGAAATTTTCTTGTAAAATTATACGTATTCTCTTAAAATTTTATCTACGTTAAGACTATTTTTGAATTTTATCGATAAGATATTTTGTCAGTTTTTGGTCTCTATCTGTTTAGCTATTGGTCGGATTTACACCAAAGTCATTAGGTGTTCCTTCTAACAGCTCTCTCTAATATTTCGGCTTTCTAGGACTTATAGTATTGATCTATAGGGATCAAAAACGGATGGAAGAATAGCTAATAGTACAGTTTAGATCTTCTACTTCTTATTCTTTTTTTTTAATCTGACGTATATTAAGGGATAATTAGGAACGTTAGACCATCTTATAACATTTGATATATCTAGACAACATGTGAATATAAAAACATAATCAGAGAATTCGTTTTTCCTAATCAGTAATTTCTTTAACTAATATTTCCGAATTAATTAGTAACGTGTTTTTAATTAAAAAGCAAAGTTACATATAAAAGACCTGCGAAAGCAAATAAAATACATGACTTTACTACCTAGCATTTTAGATATTCTCTGCATTTTTGATTGATTTAACAAGCTAAGCAGAATCTCCAGAATATATATTAAATAATTTACAATCAAATTTAATCTTTTTTTTTCTTCCTAAATAGATAAAGTAAGTTCATTTAATAAGCCAGGCCACAAATTTACATTGTTCGTCATTAGTTGAAGGCATTTTAAATGGGCTACAAAAATCCTATTTTATTTATTGCTATCCATTGTTAAGCTCTTTTCAGTTCCACGATTTTTCTAAGAAGACACAGAACATTTGAAAGTTAAGTGAAAAATGAAAAGATTGAAAATGAAAAGTTCGCAGATGCACTAGAGCTCAATTTTCATCCATAATTAATAATTTCAGGTTCACTGAATTAACAGAATAACGAAGGCGTTGTTTAAGTTTGTTGATGGAAATAAGATTAATATTTAAATTGTACTTTAACGCTTCATTCTAAATCAGCGAGCTTATCAAATATTTATTAACCTTAAATTCTAGCATGAATTTATTTGTAAAATTTTCCTTAAATTAGCCTTTATATATTTTAAAGCAATTGACAATAAAGTGCACATCAGAAAGAAAAATTAGCATTAAAATACAAAACTAGATTCAGATTCGCTACAGTCTTTACGATTCTTGCTGAGAGTTTCAAAAATTAATCAAAATTAATTTTATGAATCAAAATGAACTGTCATTCTCTGTTTCATCCTAGATTTTTATATAAAATAATATGTTTTAAAATTTAAATATTTGAGATTTAAAAATAAGTAAATTCAACTAAATTTTTGTTTCTTTCGGGTCTCAGAATCTAATAGCACATTTCAGCTAATTTTAGATGTGAATATTGCACTAATTTAATTTATTTTATTGGATGAAAATGGTTCATCCAATATTAAAATAGAACTAAAGCGAAAAAGACTATATAAGGACATCATTAATCCTGTATGCTTCGTGTATCTTCTTCTACGCTAAGTTCTTCTGTAGGATATTTCCATTCGTGATTAATTTTTTTCTAATAATTAGTCATAATACAATAACACAAAGAGTATTATAAGGAAACTATTTCAATTACAAATCAAGAGTGAAATTTGGCCAAGTCAACAAACATTAAATTAATCCTCAAATATACAGTAATTTGGAACTTAAAATTAAGGTGAAACTCCAGTTCCTTAAAATTCCTAAGAATCGGCAACACAGTATATTGAATGATATTTGGAATATCAGCTCAACATTGCAGAACTTAGTCTTTCCTTGAGCTTTACTTTTGAATCTTAATTGTGGAATGCAACTATTTCTACTATCAACTAGATCACGAGAACGAGAACGATGGTTACGTCAAGATATTTCTATATCAGTTCTTACGTAACATAATATAACATTAAATGGGAGGTACTGTCAGTCCCTAACACTGCGGCCTCAATATGCGTATTGGGTATCTCATCAGTTCTTAAGTAAATTTAATAGTACCGGTATTTCAAATTTCTTTATCTCAGCTTTCTATTTCTTTTTCCAGATTTCCAATCTGCAAAACCTTGCAATTCGCAAAAATATCTAACGGGCGATTTTCGAATTACAGTTCTATCATAATAAGCAAATTAATTTCCTTATTTAATTTAAAAATATTTTATAAGAGATAAAATTAAATTTTACTTAAGTTTTTATTTAAAGTTGTGGACTATTGCATTGTAGGTGAGATAAATTGAAAATATTTTTTTTCCTGCCTCTTTCTTTCTCTTCCTTCCTTCTTTCTTTCTTTACTTCTTCTTCAACGTTTGCGTTAGAAAAGAAAAAAAAGACAGTTAGTGTGAGGAAGGACAATAGAAGGGAACCGTAGATAGATTGGCAGAGGTTTCATTAACTGCATCCTCATTAGACGAGAATCACCGCTTGCGTTTGACTTGACTCTTTGGCGAAAGGCTGTCGGGAAGGCTTCTCGAGGCGCGATCCCATTTCCTGTCCATCATGAGCGTCTACCATGAACCGTATCTCTCGTCAGCCAATGTCGAAGTTGCTCATTTAATACAGACCATTCTTCCTCGGCGAGGGACCGCAGACCCCCGCGAGTACCCCGGTCATGCTTCACCGACGCCGATCACCGACACCGGTCGAGCTCCAATTACATCGTCGCAGACTCCCTTTCTTTCTTTTTTTTTTCCTTTCTCACTTCTTTTGGTGGCAGGGGAATAGCTCTCTTCTCTTGCGTTGCATTCTTCAAGATGAAGAATGAAATAGAAACAAAATACACTTGCCGGAGAAAAACAACCCCAATTCTTTTCTTTTTCCTTTATCTTATTTCAATGTGTTTAACAGCTGTTTCGTTGTTAAGTATCTACAAAACATCATTTCTCTTAAATACAATAAAGTAAATTAAATTTAAAAAACATTAATTATGGGAATGGTTCACTTCAATAATACATTCAATATGAAATATTATGTATATTAAAAATTATGATAATAGAGAAAATACAACATTAAATTTGGGAGGCATTAAAAGCTTATCTGTATTAGTTGACTGAATATACAAAATCGTACTATTCTACTTTTCAACAATTTTCTTCTCTGTTCTATCTTTTTATCAGTTTTGTACGCGCCTTATGTTAAAAAGGGGGACAAGCTTCCATAAAATTTGATGTGTAGCTTAGTTTTGATCAACTTAAAACTTAAACCCATTTGTTTTGATCTTCTCCCCCACCTTAAAAAAAGACTCTGGAAATCCCTAGACTGATTTCCTTAAAATTCCGTGCAGTTTTTGTTCCCACTTACAACAGACTATTTTGATCTCCTCCCCATTCCACAAAATTGATACCCCTGAGCTGTACGCTTTGTTCTTACTAATGATATTCGACAGTACATGTAGTTAACTTTTATTTTTTTCAATTTTTTTTATTTTTTTTCAATTTCTAAATAAAATTAATTTCTAAATAAAATAAATTTCTAAATAAAAATTAAACTAAATATTTTTGACTCAATTACATTAATTTTTAAAGCAATATTTTATAAATATTCTTATGTAATTTAAGTTTGGAAAGGGAATTTTGAAATTAGTCTCTCTAAATCAACTAATTCAGATTTTTTGTTCAATAAATCAATAACATAATCTAACTTCCAATTGAAATGGCATATTGGTTGGGAATATATGTTTTATTCCAAAGGATTTCGACCTTATTTATTTATTTATTTATTTATTTATTTATTTATTTCGATGTTTAAACTTTGTACGTAATTCAGACTCATTTTCTGTAAAATTAAACAAACATCAGGTTGGAAACCCTAAAATGTCGATTTGGAGTGAATGAATTCAAAAAGTGTTTTTGAATGTCGGGTGTCATTTTTATTATTCAAAATAGGCTCCATCCAAAATAGGCAACTGTACAATTTTGCGAACGCTGTCTTAAGCTATACATTCCTTTCTTGCACATATCCATGATTTGGCGTTGCAGAAATCCTTCGATGTCCTTTTTGAGATCATAATCTTGAAGGTATCTCTTGCCCTTTAGAAAGTTGTCCGTATGTCTAAATAGGTGAAAATCTGTTGGCGAAAGGTCCGGTGAATAAGGCGAATGAGGCAAAATCTCATATCCAAGTTCGTGAATTTTCCTGCGGGTGTGTTCTGCCGTATACGGTGTTGCATTATCCTGAAGCAAATTGGGACCTTTTCGATTGATCAGTGTAGGCTGTATCTTTCCGAGCTTCGTTGCAAATTTCAATCAGTTCTTACACGTACACCTCTGCTGTAATGGTTTGTTTCCGGGGAAGAAAGTTCCAATGGATAATTCCAGCCGTGGACACCAAACAATGAAAAGAATTTTTCGTGGGTGAAGAGGCAGTTTAGGAGTTGCTGCCGGTGACACGTTATTATCCAGCCAAGATGATGAACGCTTCCTTTTGTCGTACGTTATCCTCTTTTCGTAGCAGGATATAATTCTGTCCAAGAAAGGCTCTTTTTCTTCACGAAGATGTGGTGAAGAGCAAATTATGTAACGCCCAATCTTTTTTTTCCTTTTGTGACTTCATGGGGTACACACTTGTCTATCTTCAGCACTTTGCCAAGTTCTTCCAGGAGGTGTTAAATTATTGTGTGAGGGTTATCCCTAGTTTCTCAGTCATGTACCGTGAACTTTGATGTGGGTCAGACTCGATCAGTTCTTTCACCTCCTCGACTTTTTCATGGCGTCCTCCAGGAGCATTCTTTTTATTGTAATCTCCAACACGGAATTTTTGGAACCAACTCTGCACTGCTCTTTCGCTTATATGGTCACCGAAAACACTACGTATGTTCCCTTCGCTTCAGCTGCTGATAAGCCTCGTAAGAACTCATAAAGCCTCACTTGTAGAATATCCAACATTTCCATATTTGATTCAACTCACAAAACAGGACGCAGAATACAGAAAGAACTTCATGAGCAATCGATACCAAATGCAGTAGAGGTGATCCTTCAACCAGAGCCGGCGTTAGGGGGTGGCGAATGGGGCGACCTCGCAAGGCCCCGCGCCTGGTTAGAAGAAAGAGGATAAAATAGGATCGTCGTTTTTTTTTTGGTTGTTAAAGTAAGATTTTCGGTTTTTTTTTTTTTTTGGTTGTTAAAATAGGATTGGCAAGGGCCCCGCAAAATTCATCTCGCCCGAGGCCCCGCACCCTCCTAGCGCCGGCCCTGCTTCAACCGACATAGCTCTTCACCTAAAGCATGCTTTAATTACTTCAGTAAAATTGGTGATATTTTCAGGTCAACCGACATTTTAGGATTTTCAACTTGATACTAAATCAGAAATATTGTATATTAATATATGAATTGGGACTTCAAACTGGAGATTCAAAGTATTTAAGCTATGCTTCGATGGGGACTGTTTTGTTGAAGTTTTCCATTTTTTTTTATTTTTTTAAAGTGTAATATCTCAATATATAATATTGTAAAATATCTCCGTATATTGTTGGGTTATTAATAGGACAACAAACTAGCGTTGACTTAGGGAAACCTGCTAAAATTATATGCTTAAATAGTTGCAAGTTTACTATAAAGTTGATACTATTTTGTAATCGTTACTGCAGCAGGGGGAAGAAGCTGCAACATAGTATGGGATGAAAGAAATTGTAAAAGAAAACAGTATTATTATGTATAGGTGGCATAATATTTGTATTTGGTTAGAAGATTGAGCTGAAAACTGAGTCCGCATGTGATGTTTGATCAAGCCATTTGTGAGGATACGCTGTGAGTGACAAACAAGATAGTTATCTAAATGACCTAAATGACCATTTTAATGACTTATTAACAAATTCATTTAGATCCAAAAATTTAGTTTAACTTCTAAATATATTGATAATTGGTAACAATTTAAGACTTGAAAGCTTTTTCGATGTGAAGTTATAATGCAAATTTTATGATTCTTTCACTAATGAAAACTTTATTCTCCTGAAACGGAAGTTGAAATTTCTGGCGAATCGTCACTCAACTTCCTCCCTAGTTAAGCGCTGCGTCGATTCGATATTCACTATTGATGTCACACATCGTTGTCAACATATTCCGTCCTTCAATTGAAAACTTGCGAGATTTTTGTTTTTGTTTTTCTGTTGTTTTTTTTTTTCTAAACAAAAAAAAGGAGAAGTAAAATCAATTTCTTCTCCCAATACATGAGAATCTCAATGAACAAATTTTATCTGTAGATCAGTTATTTTTTATTCATACAACTTCATTTAATTCATTAACATCGCTCACAATCCTTCGGTTGTGTTGTTACAGACCACAGATTTATCCTACGATTAATTTCACTTTGAAGACTGTACCCAGACTTTATAAATCAATATCATATTTCTCTTGAGGTACCTTTTCCCGTTGTGTAAAACATTGAATCTTTTTTGTTTCTCTACCCTCGATATAATTTGTCTTTAAGTGAGTATTCTCAAGATCATTGATGTATAATTCAAAGTATTCAATTTATGTAAACATAAATAAAATTCTAGGACGTAATATAATGCATTACAATTAACTGAGTTTTCAGTATTCAAAGTAAATTACTTAAAATGATGAAAAATATGAAAACCCTTAAACAGAGCATTGGCAGATTTTTTCTCATATGCGTACACTTGGTTGATTGCCACAGTCTAGAAGTTGCTTAGATGATACATCATCTATCTTTAAGATCCCGATGATGTGGAATACTGTCTTTTCGGTATGTCTTTTGTTTAATATTCATCATAATTCCATTTTTTCCCTTTAAAACTTACGATTTGTTATTAGACAAGGAAGCTTAAAGACTGAACTGTTTTTAAGGGCTCTTCTTTTAATTTCCAATATAAATCATTCCTATTTTCAATGATAAATTTTTATCGATTAATTTACAAATTTTAAAAAGTGCTAGATAATTTAGCTCCTAAAATACAGTAAAATAATAGCCTATGTATCTGCTATTAAAACTTCATCTGCCTTGTTGGAGTACTCCCTCTGGAAGTGTCAGCAAAACACATTGGGAAAACAGAGAAAGGAACTTGTGAATTTTTTAACAAGCTTTAAAGCAACTACTTGGAAAGGAAAATGGATGGTTTCTTTGCACTGAAAGAATTCGAAACGTAATTAAGAAAGGCTTTTCAATTTATTCAAGTTCTGTAAATTCATGTTATGAGTTAAATTAATTAAGTCAGTGTTTTAATTGGTTAAAACTAATTGAGACGTTCTTGTAGAAATAAAACGAAACACTGAAGCCAATAAATTGTGTTAATTAAAGATTATTTCAATTTTTAAAAATATGTATATAGAAGTACTTAAAGTGATTTTTAACTTTAAAAATTAAAGATCCTAATTTCAATTTCAACATTGAAATTTACAAGAACTATATAATTTTAGAAATCGTATATTGAATAACACTCCCTTGATAATAAGAATTAGTAGAAAGGAATTATAAAATTAAGTTACAAACATTTTTTTTTTATAAAAAAAATATACTTTATTATAATCTCGAAAAACGAAACAGGAATTTCATTTATAATTTTTGTAATTATTGTTTATGTGAAGATTTGCAAATAATTAAGTAATTTGTCGTTGAGAAATAATAATTCTGTGGATTGTAATAAAAAAAAAGTAATAAGTTTTAGTTATTAAAACTAATATCGTTTCTACTTTGTACATATCTGTAGTTTTAAAGCTATCAATTGTAAACACGAAGTACAACGCTAAATCGAAAATACAAAAGCATTTTGCTTTTTCCTCAGGATAGCCATTCGATTGCATAAAACTTTGAAAAAAGAAATGTAACATATTTCTTAGGTAAAACAAAATGGAAAGAAAATGCTCAAATGAATAGACTTGAAAATCCTATCGAGGACTATTTTCCTCGGAGGATATCAAAAGCCATGTTAAATCAAGCCAATATTTTATAAATACAATAAATTGAAAAAACGTGAAACGAAATTCAAAAAGAAACTGTTTTTTTGGCTCTTCGGGAACTTGAGTGCAATCGAAGTAGCCAACTATCGATGAGGAAAGAAGGATATTCGGAGGGTTTTTTTTTATATCTCTTTTCTTCTTCCCTTTCCTTTTCTTCATCGTTCAGCTTTGTATCTTCTCTTGGTCTCTGCGATTCAATATCGAACGCGGAGCACTCAGAGCTCGCTTCTAGGTCGACTCGATAAATATTTGCTCGTCGCTTGCGGGGCACTGTGTGTAATGCATTTTTAAGAGCTGTTTTAAACCAGGGGTCGCGACAAGATCACTTCCTGAACACAAACTCTCTCATTCCCTATCTAGCCAGTCAGACATCGACAGTCACCCACTGGCCAATCCATTAGCGGAAAGGTAGGGACAATAAGAAGCCATTTTGAAACCACATATTGTTACTCTGAATTCACCTAATGGTTCGTTGATTTATTGACCGGATGCCTTTTACCATTCTAAAAATCTTCACTTTTCCCTCGAATACAAAAATCAGTTGAGGCCAGAGGACATCCAAAGTTTTTATAAAGATATAATTAAAATGGTTTTACAGTTTCCCATCTCCAATAAAAGCTTAACCACAGATTATGGTCAGGTTTTCTTCTAACCATGAAAATTAATAAAGAGACAAAATTTTACGAAGTTCAGAAGATTTTGAAATGAATAAATTACAGCTGAATATTACAAAAGATTTTCCAGAATCCAAAATTAAAAAATAAATAATAATACAATAGCATTAACATAACGGAAAGAGAACTTTGCAAATATTTTTAATCCACTTTTTGAGGTAGTTTTAGAATGTCATAAGAATTTAGAAGACAAATGTTATAAATTCAACTGAAGAATATATAAAAATTGTAAATTCATTAGTACTAGATTCCAAAGACAAACGTAATGCTTAAAAAGTTTTGTCATTTTTAATGCATAAAATTTAGACTAAAATATTCAAAATACAAAAAAAAAATAACAACGATAATCATTTACATATTGTATTTTACAATAGATGAAATAATCATCAAATTAATTTTGATAATTCGAAAAGAAGTTTTAAAAGAAGATATATCAAAGTAAAGCACGAAAAATTAATATACCAGAATAATCAACATAAGTACTTTTTTAAACAAAAAAAAAGAATTTTAATTAAATTTTCCGAATTAATTTTAAAAAGGAGTTACGTCTAAGTAATACGCAATGCTGCTAATTGAAAAAAACGTAAAATCTATATTCCTTGTAAAAGAGTTTACTGGTCCTCTGTTAGTAAACTCATGTTAAAAATTGACAGAAAAGATATGAATTATTTTTATTTTTTTTTGTAGATAGGATTTAGTTTTATAATTTGTTATTAACACTTTTCTTATTCCTAACGATAAATTAATAAATCAGTACTTAGTTTAGCAGTAAATGGGAGTTGTTTTTTTATTTACTTTTTGATCTTTTCAAAGAATTATTACTGAATTATTTGATTTACACAGAGATTACAGATCTTGAAAGCTGAAAGAAAAAATTTGAAAATTTCCTTCAGTACAGTACAGTTTAGTTTGAATTTTTAATGACCCTCTAAAAAACCTAATATTGCTCGGTAGCTAATAACAAATATTTATACGTACTTCTTTCGATTACATCATCGTAATATTGGATTTAATTTAGACTATTCATTATTACCTTGATCTAATAGAAAAAAAAACATATATCAGCAAAGTTAATTATGTAGCAAAGTTACAGTTTCATTACGAAATTGGTAAGTAATTAAGGACTTCCTAGGTAAATAGTCTAACACTCCATTAGAGAGCCTAAAAATAGTATAAACAATATCTTTATCAGATAATACAAATTATATATATTTATTCTTATATTCTATACTTTCTAAATTTCAAAATTGCAAATGATTGATTGAAATCTTTGCTTTGCGAAACTCGAAGAGGTTGCTTTGAGTTTTGCCAGTCAGATTTATATGTATCGTAGTTAACAAATTATCCTAACTAAGCCAACTGTTTCCTTTTACACTTAAGATAGAGAAGTTTCAATATATTCAGCAAAAGTTCTACTTGTTTTTCTTTATTCAGGCAAACTTCAAATGAAGTCAAATGAATTTTTCCTCAATGAAATCGTCCAGGTAATACATATATTTTTTAAAGTAAATTTGATCTGATTTTTTAATATACCAAAAAAAGCTACTTTATTAAAATAAAGCAATGACACTGCGTCACAACATTAACGTAAGTGAAATGCTTTGAAAGGTCAAGGTTCATTTGTCGGTGCTACTAAAATAAAAGCAATGCCTAATAAGCTGATTTAATAAAATATTTCTGTAGATAGCTAAGTGCTAGGAAAAAAAAAAGAAATGCAAGACAGAAAAATAAAAATAAAATTAAAAAAAGAAAGTTATTGCTGAAAAGAAAATCATTTTTTACGGAAATTCTTAGGTACAGAATACTGATAGCTATTCGGATCAGAATAAACTTAATATGTCTTCTGTGATGTGGGCAATGGCATCTGTTATTTCTGCACAAACTTAATTTAAGCATTCGATTAATATGTGAATAAATCTCATTGATTGTCTTTTCAATCAAACGCATTTTTCCTAATATAGTCTTTAATCAGATATCTTAATATAAAATGTAAAGACCATTAATCGAGAACTGAAGTAAAGCAACATTTCGCCAGAATGACAAGATTTAGATTTTACTTCAACAAAAAACTAAATCACAATGGGGCAAATTTTCAAAGTCTGTACGGCGACTTCTTTTTCAAGCCAAAATTCCAAACAAAAAAATGCTAAAAACAGAAAAAGAAAACGTGAATACGAAACAAAAAGGACGTAGCATGAACGAGAAATACAAACACAACAATTTTAAAGGAAAATAAAATAATTAGAATAAGAATGCAAAACGAACACCTTCTTTTACGGGTCTTCCGAAACTCCACAAACAAGGAGTTCCATTAAGACCTTTTGTAAATTATGTTCACTCTCCAAATCTAGTAAGATATGTCAATAAAATTGTTAGTAACTTTCCTTTACCTTATCCTAATTCAAATGATTTAAATTACAAAATTAATTTAAATTTTAATTATTTTAATTTAAATTTTAATTATTTTAATTTTAATTTTAATTAATTAATTTACAAAATTGAGTCATTTGTTTACCTCAAACAGAAAATTTAAGCTAAAGATTCTGGATGTTCAGAATATGCACATCAGTTGAGAAAACTCTTAATACTGTAAATGATATAGCTAATTCTAATTGTGAGATTCTGCAATCATTCAAATATCACAACATTGGATTTAAAAAATTTATTAAATCTTGTTTCTCTGCAAATTTTCTTTAAACATCTTGTATAAACAATCTTATGGATTTCCGATGGGATTACCTTTTTCTGGCACACGATGAAATATATTTCTTAATACTTTAGAACATCAGTACATTACAAAAGAATATAAAGATAAGATGGAATTATTCTGTTACGTTGATTATCTGCTAATTATTTGATATGATACTGACCGCCAATTCGATAATAGTTTTCTAAATTCTTAACATCCTAAAATTTTATACTTTAGTTCTGAAGGAGGGGTGGGACATGATACTGTATAGATCCCCGGGTGAGATTTCCTCGATATTTCGATCCGGTACCTCGGGCCTTCTGCAGGAGAGGTATCAATATATTAATTACATTTATAAATCTAACAGAAGTTGTGAGATTTGCGCCAGCCTTAATGTAATTAATATATATCTCCTGAAGAAGGCCCGAGGCACCGGATCGAAATATCGAGGAAATCTCACCCAGGAGTAAAAATTCCTCATACAATGATCTATATAGTATCCTAAAATTCATTTCACTGTTAGTAAAGAAATTGATGAAGATATTAGACTTTTAGTCATTGGGTAAATAAGGTAAATTCTATTCTGAAAATGGAACATTTCTCTAAGGAATATAAAAGTAAACATGTTTTACATTATTATTCAGCACAAAGTATGAATACTAAAAAAGGTATTGTTAAAATTTTTATAAGGAGAATTGATGCTATTACTAGTAAATAAGAAATCTACAGTAAGATGATTGAGGAGATGTTTCAAAGTTTACTGTAATTGATTATAATTATCCTAAGCCTTTTCTCCTATCCAAATTTTTAAGATATTATTATCATAAATTATAATTGTTAATATTAAGGAAATAAAAAATGTTGATTATAGGAAATCTGTTATTCTATCTAATAATTTTACTTATTCTGAAAATATTAGGAACCTTCTTCATAAATTTGATTATAATGTCATTTTTAAACATACCGTACTTTCAAAATTAGCAATTTTGTTGATGAGAAATAATTCAAACCTAAACCTAAAATATGTTGTATATAACATCAATTGTGACAATTGTACGAAAGGTTCATATATTGAGGAGATTTCATATATTTCTAAACGTCTTTCTGACCACAGGATAGTTTAGAAGAAAAGATTGTGATAAATCTGAATTGATGGAACATTGTTTAACATTTTGTCATAATCCTGTAAGGGAAGTTCCAATTCTGTATTTTGAAACTCGTGATAAAAAAAGAAAAATTATAGAAGCTCTTCGTATTCGGAGGTTAGATTCCATCAATAGAAATCAAGGTTTTACTATTGATAATATCTATATCTTTGGCAAGAAACAGAATTCGTCATTTCAATAATGCACAAGGTTGTATTAAGTTTTAGTAGGCAGCTACATTGTTATAAAAATTTTATAAGAATTTCAATTGTTATTTTATTTGCCTTTGAAATTGCTGTGCTTTGAAATTGTATTTCTCGTTCATGCCATGTCCTTTTTGTTAGGTATTCATCTTTTCTTTTCTGTTTTTGACATTTTTAGTTTGAATTCTGTCTTGATAAAGAAGTCGCCATGTAGACTTTGAAAATTTGCCCTTTTGTAATATTATTTTGTTTTTTGGGCGAAGTAAAGTTTAATTACTGTGGTTGTGACTAGGTCTTTATTGCATCAAGATTTAGATTTTTAACTCAAGTAAACATGTAACCTCTTAGATTACCTCTCTCCTCATGGCAGTTTGCTTTTGATAAGTTATTTAGGATATAAACTCTTTTGTTTCTTAAGGATATACACCTCTATTATATTAAATTCTAATAGTTAATGAAGAATTTTGAATACATTTCACTAAATCAAAGTAGGTTGGATCCGGTAACCAAATGGTTATACGCTTGAATGCGGTCTGGAGGAACCGGATTCAATTTCCGGAAGAAGTCGGAGATTTTTCCATCCCGAATTCTTTGCCAGAAGGATCCTTTGGTCCATCCAGTCCTGTTGATGAATGGATATCATGTGTCGTTTCCAGGAGTTAATGGTGGGCGGGCATTAGTTCCTTTATTAGGGTTTCTAATATTAAGCAACATCACCAATATTAGTTCCTTTGCTTACAAAATCCAGGAGCCTTACCACCTGCGAGTCAGTTTTTATTATTTTTGCATGCTTCTCCGCTGTAAGTTATATCAGTCATGTTCGATTTTAATACTTGAAAAGTATTCTTACTTGAAAAGTATTCTCTTATTGTCCTTGAGCTATGTGCAAAAGGTGGTTCATCAAGGTGGTTCGTCAAGAACAAACGTGTTGCTAACAAATTTCTATAAAGTCGCTAATGCCAGTTTCGCTTCAACAATAATTAATATAATGCGAATTTCGAATAAGCCCCAAGGAAATTCTTCACATCAAATAGTGATATAGAATTCTAAACTACAGTATTTATACATAGATTCAATTTAAACCAAAATAAATAGAAAAGTAAAAGTCTTCCTTTCTAAAACTTTAGGTACTCGGGAAACATTGAGTAATAACACATATATGTAATAATAATATGCTGAGTAATAATGATTAAAATAGAACCTTTTGTTGTAATAGTGTGTACTGCCGAATGTTACAAGTTCCAGATCAATTTCATAAAACCTTGCTATTTTATGAATAAAAAACTGAATTTTGATTAGATGAGAAATATAGTTGCTTTCCTCTCAACAGTTTAAATGATTTGTTAAATATCTTTGAAATTCATTGGGTTTTTATTTTTATTTTTAATAATGTAATAATGTAGAATCTATTCAAACGACACGTAATTTAGTTAAAAAATAAAGCTTAGCTAGGATACAAAATTTAATTTACTTTTTTTTAACTGAACAATAAGTTAACAGAATGAACTATTACTCACTTTAATTTAAGTAAATAATAAAATTGGAAACAAAATAAATAAATAACATATTTTAAAGTTAACACTTAAACCCACACTAAATTTCAATAATTAGTAGAACTATTTGAAAGTTGTAAATTATGCGTAATTTATATTACCTTTAATTTATACATTGCATATAACGTATATTCGTAAATATTTTCTGTTTACATTGATTCAATGCGTTATATTCCACAAATTTTAGTCATATTTAATACTTTTGGTTTTCATTTCTTTGCATAAGAAATCTCCTGCTAACTATTAAAAACAAAGAGTTTGGTAAAAATGTAAGAATTTGATAAACTAAATAGCACATTTTAAAAACAACAGAATTGAGAAATGCAATGGAGAAGATTCGTATATTTGGATACTGTAGCATTTATAAAAATGTGCAGGAAAATAAAATGGGTTGAAATGTTAACATTTAAAATTGTAAGTATTTTCAACGGATTTTAACTGGTATTCAATTGGCTTGATTAAATTAAAAAATCCAAGTAAAATCGGCTTTCCCTTTCAAAAATTATACTAATCGAAAACTTATCCATGTCTCCCAAAGCATACGTATTAAATTTAAACGATGTAAATCAGAAAAACATTAAAATTTTTCTATTTATTCTAAAAAATAGCTATAAAAACTACTAAGACAAATTATTAAGATTTTTTTTGATAGTATCTGATGAATGACGAAGTCATTAAATCAATAATAATTATTTTATTAGCTCAATTGAAATACTATTGAAAACTTCGTTTGAAAGAATTGTCTTTCAATTGAAACCTTCTCTTCGCTCTAAATCAATTAACCTTTCGAAAACTTTCCACTGCTTTTAAAGCGAATTTAATTCGTAAATTAGAAATGCGATCTGCAAGGCTAAACTTCCATGACACCATATTCAGGATTTCATTTGTTTCGTAGAGGTTGCCAAAACATTGCAGACGTCCAACCAGTGACAGTTCAGCATAATCCCGTTTCCCGTGGGCATCTGAGCCAATTGCATAATCCCGTTGAGCAATCCTGTTGATCCACTGACAATATGCTTTTCCTGTCGGATTACGAGCTTAATTTATTGCAGCGAAAGGACCGCGTTTAACGAAGCTATACCATCGCGACATAACCTCGTCTCTCTCAAGTTGCTCCAATCGCTCCTGGGCCTGCATCTGTTTAATGGCAATGCAAATGACTCCAGATTTAAGTCTATTAGACTGCTATTTCCAGTGGGAGACTTATCAGTTGCATTCTAGTACGTTCTCCAAAAGACAGAGCTTTCCTGCTTCTCCCGGGAACTGATTACAGACCGACGCTTCAGCATACCGTTTTTGCGTGTACGCCAGAGCAGTTTATTCGATTTGCATTCCCGTCGGTGAATGGTGCACTGTTTTAACTTGTGTTTCAGTCTTTCAGCGTCAAAACGAAAAGCGAAGTTTCCTACTGCTTCATTTTATTTACGGTTTCTTCAGAGCAACGTAACTTCAAATTCAGACCGAATACAGATCTAGTTTACATTCAAATTTAGTATTTGGATTTAAAGAGAACGTCACTTAAAATTCATTTATTGCAGTAAAGAAACAAATGTAAAAAAAAAAACTTTGTATTTAAAAATGAATCACTTTCCTCTATATTAATAAAACAGGAAACTTAAAAACACATTTCAAAGTAAACAGATTTAAAAAAATGCTGATTTGATGATTTTAAGAATTTTTGTAATTTTAAATATTCAGAAATATTTATTATGGACGAATTTAAAAGCCATCACACTTATCAATATTTTTTAAGCAAATGTGATACCTTTTAAATTCGTCATTAACCAAGATCCACACACGTTAAATTTTATCCGTGATATCTTTGTTTTATGCTTTTGTTTCGTTTGAAACTATAACAATGTATTATTTCAATAAAAGAAGCATAACTAATAAATTTAAGGACAGATTGAATCAATTTATATGTCTATTACCATTCTTTGTGTCTTTTAGTTTGCCATACTCTTTGATTCTATTCACAGTCCTTCTACTTTTCCTGATGTAGAAAGTATTTTTCTCCTTTCATCAGATTGCAGGACACTTTCATCTTATATTTTCATTCATCTTCTAATCATATTATCTTTCTTACTTTTCTGTACACTACTCCTCAAAAGTTTTTTTTTTATCTTTAGATCTTGTCACTAACCATTTCTTCACATCTGACCTTAAGGTTAATGTACATTGACTAGATTCAGTAAACTTCAGAAAAATAACATGTGACATCATCACATTTAAAAATAGGTTAATTTTGGAAAATCATTTAACACAGAAAACGGAGACATGATGACTATTCACTTTCGTTTACCAATAGATAGTTGTAAAATTCCTCTTTACAATATTGCAAATTTATGTTTTCGATTGAGAAGGATTTGGTCTTTGCATTTAAAAAAAAAATCAGCAAGATATGAAAATCTTAGAATTCAAATAAGAATCCTTCAGTTGGGCAAAGCAGTGAAGAAAAGTAATATGGTATTCGCGAAGTAATAACCTAAGTGTCTTTAACGACTTTTTTTTTAGAAATGACATTCTATTGATCAACAACAAAAAAAAACCACAACTGGACAGTAAATATGTTTTCGCTATGGACGTTAAATTTTGCCTTTCCTTTTGCCCTTAAATTCTATTGACTTTCCTTGTTTTGGTTTCATTTTTCAAGACATTTCTTTCTGTGTTTCTTGATAAATTAAATTTTAATTTTAGCCTTGATTTCTAATTTTTTTATTTATTTATTGATCAATTGTATTCTACAAAGTAGAAAAAGACCTGTCTGCATGTTATAATGTGAATAAAATTTAATTACATTAAGTAAAAACATCAAATAGTACAGTAAAAAGAATTGCAAGCATATTACGTATAAAAAAAGAGAAATATTAAAACAATTAAATAAATGGTTTCATATTTTTAATGAAAATAATTTTTTTATCACGGATAAAAATAATTTATGCTGTAGATCAGGGGTCGGCAATGGCCGCGCGGTTGGCGTTCTTGCTAAGACATCGGCCTCTCACCTCTGAGTCCCGAGTTCGGTTCTCCCACCTTCACTACATACATACATACATACATCAGGAGTCGGCAACCCGCGAAGCGTTTTGGTTCCAGCCCGCGGGGCGTCTTAAGATTTTCCTTTTATTTTTTTTATTTTTTTGGTTGTTAAAATAAGAATTTCCTTTTTTTTTGGTTGTTAAAATAAGATTTTGGCCCTTTTTGGCCCAAGTGCGGCCCGCAGTAATCCCCACATAAAATATTTGGCCCTCTTACAACAAAAGGTTGCCGACCCCTGTTGTAGATCATATTTCTGCTTTTTTTTTTTGTCTTTTTCGAAATTTCATTTATTTTTGAATCTAGAAAGTATCATTTAGGAAATAATGTTGCATATTATTTATTATAAAATTACAAATTTCAATAATTGTACATTATTTTATAAAATTAGGTAATCATGATTTTCAAGTTTTTATACAAGTTGGTGCTAAGACGCTTGAAACACATAACAGCTGTAAGTTTTAGCAAAACTTTATTTACAAAAGAAGGAGAAAAAAACGACGAAAGTCTAGACAACTCGATTTAGAATGTATTCTGAAAATATAGATGAATGTTGCATTGTGAAACCTTCTTTTATAACCATGAATCCTTGCCTCAAATGGCTCTTAAATTGATAAATGATTTAGAAATTACACCTATACTATTGCTTAGTTCATTCTCTTTATTTGGTTTGAAAGAGTTGAGAGAAAATCTCTGTTCTCGGGCAAACCGCCTACTCGCGCCTTTGTTGGCGAGCGCGTGTTTACAAGAACAGAATATTAAGAGGGAAACCGAATAAGCGATTACCTCCTCACCTCAATATTAGGTGGGTCCTAATAGTGTCGACTACCTGCTAGAACCTACGCCTCCTTGTTGCCATGGAGACAAAGCTACGTCTGACAGAAATATTGCCTCAGTGCCAACGGCGGCTTCAGCATGGCCTTGCGCTTGAGTCCAACTTAAATGGAGAATGATGGCCAGCCTCAAGATTTTGCACTCCTCCTTGTCTCTGGAGAGAAAGCTCGCTGGGAAATATTACTTGCCCCTAAGACAGTTTTAAGAATGGTGATACGTGAAGATTCTTGTGCACTACTATTCAGGTGACACCATGAAAATAGTAGCCTTCCAGTGTTAGAACCATGTTCCCGATGGCAACTCCAGAACTTAAATAAGGTTTTCATCTTTGTTTGTTTTTTTTATATGTATTTTTTACAGGTGAAAGATTGCAATTATTACTTCTGCTGTTTTATAATTATGTACACTAAGCCGAAGTGGAAGCGTGTTTTAATGTTTCAATTTCAAGAATAAGCAAAAACAATCGATCCTAAATTCTCAAATTAAACAAACTTGTAAGGGTATTCATAGATTTGAAGTAAACGTAAATGATAAAGGAAAATCGAAAGAAATCTTCCTACAAATAATTACAGTTTTTTTTTTATTTTGTTTTTAAAACTTTAATCAACTTTAATTTAAATAAATTGAAAACTCATGGTTTTAAAAATACTTTGGAACAGTTTGACCACCAAAACAACACAGTATTTTTACTCCCGAAATTATAAAATAATTCTAGGTTTTGTTTTATTTTTAAATACAAGGAGAAAGTCAGAATTAAAAGAAAGATTGTTTATTTATGAGGTTATACAGAAGATAATGTTGTTTATAAATCGATTAGTTTTACTCGATTTACAGAATCATTGCATAGAACTCGAACTCTAATTTATTAGCGAGTTTAAAGAGGGACGAGTTGTGAACTGAGTATCTTTTCTCAACTGAGATCGACTGGTCGTAAAATATCGGATCCCACAACTTCAAAACCAGTAGCCAACAAAGGGCCAAAAGTTGAATCCCCATTTATCTCCCTGTAATCCATTAAAAACTCAAGCAATTAAGTTCTTGTACTTCAACATAAAGTTGTTCACGACTAAAACTGGGTTTGAAGAAAATTCTAAGATACCTGCTGAAAAGTTACTAGAATTTTCCTAAAAATGTACTGAACTATAAAAATAATGTACATACAGATATACATAGTTTCCGCAAATTCATGACTCGTAATAAACTACTACACCGTATTATTAACATGTATTATCTACAACAGCAACTCAGCAAAGCATCCTGGTAATGATCTGTGCAGAAACACATTAGCGTTTTGTGTATCAAGCAAGAAAATCAATCATTCCGTGACGAAGAAATAATCAAAACTTGCTGTTTCTTTTATTTCTTTTTGAGAGACTTTAGGACTTCGTCTTCATATTCCACGGCGCTCATTAAATGAATCCATTTTCAAATGATTACGTTCAGAGAGTTATCAGAAATGAAGAACAATGAATTTAAAAGTAAGTTTAATAAAATACAATGAATACTTAGCTAAGACCAGCCAAAAATGTCGTGAAGTGTAATAAAAGTGAATAAGGCTGCACTACAGCCCACTTTCAGGATGTAGTCGTATTGGAACACCGTTCAATAACCTATACATATTCATGGAGATACGGATGGATTAAAGATTTTTACATTAGTTGACTAATGAAAGAGACACCAAAACTTAAATTACTCACAAGTTTTTGCCGAGGCATAAAATATGTAACAGATTCTTAGACAATGGACTTTTAATTTTCCAATTTTAAAGAATACTTTTAAAATTCAAAGATTTGTCAGAAAATTTTCACTTTGCCTTCTCTATTTCCTTCTTCATGTCCACTGTGTATAGCTTTGGAGATATATTTTACGTACGATAACTAAAGACATTTTATATTAAAAGACCTTGTTTCAGATTGCAAAGGGGATTCGTATAAAAAAAACACCTAATGTTTAATCATTAGAAAATCACCAACATAGATCACCAACATGGGGTGGTACTATTTCAAGCTATCTCTTATTAAGTCAGTTATGAAACGGATACATTGAGTGAATTTCTGTCCTCGACAGTGTATCTTCTATATCTTTAAAAGAAGCTTGTTCGCAATACATTCTTTAGGTCCTTGGACCGATCTGGACCAAACTTTGCAGAATTATTCTTTCAAATCCTTCGGAAAAAATAGACTCCAATTAAACCTAGACACATCTCCCCTGTCAAACTATCCCATTGACACTTTTATAATAACAATTTCCCCCTCTCTTTCTAAAACGCATCCGACTCCAGCGTTTTCACAATGAGAAAACGTAATTGTCAGCAACCTATTACAAACGCATCCGGCTCCAGCGCTTTCACTCGCATCCAATGATAGAACATTATTGCCAGCAACCTATCGTAAAAACATATATTCTGATATAAATTCAGGCAAAATCCGCTATCTCTTCATTCTTGTGTTTTCTCAGTATATGAATTCATTCAATCAAGAAACCTCAAGCTCAATATTTTATGTAATAAGCGCGAAAGTCTGTTTGTTTATTTGTTTGTTCGGTTGCGTGTTCAGCTTGAAACAACGTCATCATTTCTCAACGGATCTTTCAAAATTTAGCACGGAGTTTCCCATGCATCCCACAGTAATGCATGAACGAGGAAAACCAGGATCCGGTCTAAGAGGTATAAACATGTGGCAACCTTTCTTGAAGAGTACGCATATTTTTGAAACTGCTTTAGTTGGAAGCACGAAATTTCGCATGAGTGTTCTTTATCAAAACCTAAAACATACGTATCCTACGAATTTTCGATATTCGCATCGCAAGAGGTGTACACGGGGGGGGGGGGGGCAAACTTTGTTGAAGTGTACTTTATGGGATTTTCAAGTAACTAAATAAGAATATAACATTACTTAGTAATCATCACCTGATTTTGTACCAAGTGGGGAAGGTTGAAGTGATAGGGCTGTGGATATAAAGGCACAAAGGGATGGAAAGTTTTATATTCTCCGATCTGGGTATGGATTTGATATCTAAGGCTTTATGGATTTACAAAATGGAAATATAACATTAATTTGTAACTATCACCCGCCTTTTTCTCCCAACTGGAAAAGTTTCGAAGTGATCACACAATTACAACTTCTACGTCATCCACATCAGGACAACTCTTTTTTGTAAGCGCTCGAAGTACGGATATTTTTGCTAGTTTTATTATAAAATACAACAAGAATACTCTGTGTAGATAGGGGTTGCTAGGTTAATAATGTTCAAGTTAATTACCTCATACACGGAGAATCTGACAATCCTAATCCTAGTTTTTCAGCCTAATGAAGAGATAGGAACGAGATTTTGGATATATCTTCTCCTCTACACACGCACACACAAAATCAATTATTGAAAAAAGTCTTCTGTTAATTTTTTTTAGATAAAGTACGATTACGATATTCTTTTTGGATCTGTCCGATGAATATTTCCTTAAATATTTCTTTTATAGACTAGAAAACGAGATATTTTATCTCGTCCATTTTAAAATTCATCAGAACTAAATCTCAAAAACAAACTTCTTTAATTCAAAATCACATTAAACATCCAGAAACGACTGTAACATCACAAGTCCACTTGTATTTCTTCATGTGCATTTCATTCCAAAGACAATGAAATGCATAGGAAACAGGATAGCCTAATATGAGAAACAACGAAAGCATCGAATGCCTATGTTAGATTCATATTTTGTTAGTACTAGGTTTTGTTGCAAACAGGTACTAATGAAATTCACAGATTGAAATTGAAGATTGGAAGAAATGCTTCAAGAACTAAAATCATTTTATCAAATAATTTTTAATAATTTTTAATTTATAATTTATAAAAATTAAAATATATCTATTAAGCAAAAAAACCCCACTGAAATTATTAAAGAAATCAGCTAATGAAAGTAATGGAAACCATGAAATTTATTTCCTCGGCAATGTAAACCACTGCCTCTATTAATAAAATAATTAAATGAGAGAAAAATTCCAATTATTCTACTCTGACAAATTTGAGAAAGCATTTACTTGAGGCAAAACAAGTGGACATGCTTATGTACAAATCTGCCTTGGTGAAATTACGATTTACTCTGTGTTTGTCAAATGTCTCTGCTTCTGAATTACAAGAATGTTGGCCTGCGGGATTTATTTTTCAGCTTCGGAATGCGTAACTCATTTTGCTTTGAAGCAGCAGCGTAATTAGAATTTGGACTTATTAGCTCTGGGGAATATCCTCAAATTGAATTATCGTCAAGCACTGACTGTTAGGTAAACGACAGCTAAGGAAACCAACGTGCTCAAGACATCTGATTTGAGTTCATCAGAAAAAACATAAAGCTCCTTATTAAAAAGGAATGCTTTTGACAAAATATGCATTATATACAAGAATGTCCTCAGCCCGAGTTTTTATATTTCATTTAAAGATGTAATAAATAAGAGAACAACACTCAAAGGATCGCAGATGAAAGCGGATCCATGAACAAAGAGTGTTTTGTTTTGTTTTTTTTAATTTCTGACTTAATATTTTTCTCAAAATTAAATAGTTTAATAGAATTCCACAAGAGTTCAGAAACTTACATCATAGTTCAAATAATGTTTAAAAAGGATTTTTGAAAATTTGAAAATTCATTTTGTAGTTTGTGAAATGCAGAGTATTTATTTACTGAAAAAGAAAATTGCAGCTGGGATATTGTTTCCAGGTTAAAGCAAAATTATTTACATATTTTGTTATGTATTTGTTACTAAATGCTTAGTAAGTATTCACTACAAAATATAATAAGTTTAGTCTCAAGTGTGTTCGTCCATCCACACCTATTTGTCCTAAAACTGTTACTGAAGGTTTATGCTTTCGTAACGAGCATCCCTATTAATTTCAATAATTACTACACCAATATATATGGAACTATGGACCAAAAACCACCAGATTACTTAGAATTCAATTCCAATGCTAGGATATTTAAGAAAAAAAAGAAAGATAAAAAAATTAAAAATCTTTTCCCATAATCCAAAGAAGTTTGAATAGTTTTCTTTTTCTTTTTCTTAATTTTCTGAATTAAATGCAAATGGTCAGTTTACAATATCTATATATCTATATCTATAAGCCAGTTTAATAGCTTTTTTTGTGATATTATCTTGCAGATATTTGAAAGTTGGCACATCAACTACAATTTGTTTTGTAATTATTGTTCTATAAAGAAATATCTTTTAATTTAAGTATAAAAAGACGAACACACTAGGCTAACATTTGAAACACAGTTAAAAAGATAGTTAAAATAAGTCCAGACAGTTTCAACTCGAATAGTGACTGGACGAAACTGTCTGGACTTAAAGTATCTTTTTAATTGTGTTTTAAATGTTGTCCTAGTATAGGTGCATTCTTATACTTAAATTATTAAATACAGCAAACAATATGCTTACTAAATAGGTTTTAAATTAGAAGAAATATATTTTAAATTTTCAATGATATTAATACTAAGTGTTACTTCACAAACGAAGAGCAGACAATATACGTGTATCTTTAAAGATAAACCTTATATTTCGAGCAGAATAATTAAGATTAAATTTATGATGACGTTAATTTAAGTATTACAATATAAATGGGAGGCTCTGTATGTACTCAAGTCAAAGTCGATCTCATGTAAAAGTTGACCCCTATATTTGGCGAAAAAAATCTGGAATTTTCCAAATATCTCGTGTTAAAGTCACCTTCGTTCTTTACAGATAGCAGATCAACTTTTGCGATTCCTTAAATGTTCATTACTGGACAAGCACTATAATTTGTGTCATACAAGTAAAGTTGGATGCGCATATATTAACGTCAGCGCTGTGGAATGGACTTCGGCGGCTAGCGACAACTGCGAATACCCCGCATACGTACTACCGTCGCCGCTATGAAAGGAAAGGAAACTTTCTCACAATTCATCAGTTTTCGCGGCAAAGTTGTGAGTAAAATGGATCTTCTCAGCAACGATGAGCGATTATTTGTAAACTCTTTATTTATATGTTATAATGATGGCTGGAGTAGCACGAAAGTGGGTGAGTGTATATGATTTTCTTCAAACTGGACGAGCATTGCCAGAGCCATGATTTCTATGTTCTAGCGTGCTTATTTTGGAATGGCGACATAGGCCAAATTATGTGTTAACAGTAAACCTTTTTTTATTTGTAATAGAACAGTATAGTTCAATATAAACAATTTAAAACAAAGAACAAATACAACATAGAATTAGAATTTACTCACACTGGATATTTTAGAAATCGTAGATAGGTCTAGTGAGTTTGCGATCATTGTCGGAGAGAAAGAAACAGACTCATTAATTCGCTTTCAGTTTCTGTTTTCTTTCTTTATTTTGATTTAGAAACCTCTTAAACCACCTTACCCCTTTTCTTACAAATGTTTACTAAATATCTAGACTCCGATAATTAAATGCTTTTTAATCTTCACTCAGAAATTTAAAAAAAAATATGAATCGAGCGAGAAATTGAATGCTGATTCTTCGTTGAGCAACCAAATATTTAGTGATTGCTGTCTGAAAATGATTGTTCCCTCCTCTGTCACACGACAACCTGATTGGCCTTTGGAGGCTGCTGTGGTTCGCGTCTACAGACTCCTACGGAATTTGACGTCACAAACTGCCGCTGAAGTCGCGAGTCTTATGGAGTCTGCCGGTGTGCGTATTTCCATGGCATATGCGCGCTGGCCTTAACACAACTCTCCGTCTGCTTGCCGATATATACAGTGATTGATAGGAATGCAGCCTTGGCTGAAATTCATTAACATTGTATTACTGGATCAGTATATCACATCATTTCCTATACAAGCTAGGCCGATATGCATTAACGTTTTTTTAATACTGTTTTGATGTGTACATAATAATGCTTAATAATGGTATTATTACTGTAATTTACTGTATTTTGGTTGATATTCGTTTAGTGATCTTTTGGGCGTCTGCTACTGATATTTTGGATTTTGGATTCTAGCGTGAAATTTCAGCCCTCAAAAGAATCGGGTGATCAAGAAATAACAGGAAGTGTTCCGAGCCCTGTAGTCTGTTATGTACTGGACGAAATAGAACAAAATTTGGCCATCATACACATTAAAGCATGCGGTTTTGATTTGTCAAGAAAAAAAATTATTACCAAACAACGCCGATAGGGGAAATTCTGGCGGTGCAAGCGCATAATGTGTGAAAAAAGAATACATAATTGCCAATGGAAACAGTAAATAACAACACATCAAATACCAATGAAAAAGGTTTATTATAGCAACCTACAAATTTGGCTCAAGATGACAACCAGCCTGATGTTCCACTAATTGCATGCGGTACACGAGGTTTTCGACGGTGGCTCGCAGCATATCGGCATTTATTCGTCTCACATGTAACATTATTTGATCTTTTAAGGTAGGAATGTCAGGAACATGTGATAAATTTAATGGAGGTGTTGTATAATTAACCCTGACTCCAAAAGATATTATTTGTCAGAAGCTGCTGTAAAACTTTCATGTGAAACTAGAGTATACGCAAAGAAACGAACTAAGACAATAGTTTAAAACAAATGCGTATATATTCTTAATCAAAGTTTATATACAATTATCACTTGAGTCTAATTCACTTGTATGATCAACTACTTGTAAAAGATAAACCTTTCGAAGTATCTTCTAATTAATATAGGTAAGCTCTTTCGCTGAACAGATAATAAAAGTCTCTTTAGTTAATCTTTAACTACGGTCAATTAAAGTCTTGAACCTTTAAACTTATACTTGTGACTTGTATTAGCTAATCTTGTGTTCTTGGGAGAATCCACGATGGTAAATGTAATCTTGTCGTTTTATCCGTCCGTGTTAGGATAATTAAACATTTACTTACAGTTCCTGATGTTGGATTATCCCCGGTCTAGCTTTTCAATGTCCAGTTACTTATCGGAACAGTTGAATAAGGTCGAATTGATGAACTTCGGATTCTTCTACTTTCGAATGCTCCGGGAGATTAGTTTACGATTCATATTATCCCTTAAATCGTCTTCTTCAAATCAAACTTCTGATCTCCACTTCAATACATCACAGAAATGATCATACGTATCTTATGATTGGAATTAGGAATTTCAACTTAACATAATTCCTAATATCTTCCAACGGAAAACATCTGAGTACCTCATCACTCATTGAGTTTCCATTCTCCTTTTTACTTGCATTACCACTCATTGTTATCCTCAATGCATCATGAGTTCATTGTTGAACAATCATCGCTGCCTAACGTAAGTCACATCACGTTTCCCGTTTCACGATGATTATTGCTATGTTCATTTATTTCCCTTTATATTACACAGAATTTGATTGACTAGGCTTAGAATTGCTTTTCGTTTGAAATCAGTCTAGAAACAATTCAGGTATGTATTTTCTAATTCAAACTTACAACATGTCCTTGATACACTATGCTTTTCAGGTAGCCCCATAACCAGAAATCGCAAGGATTCAGATCAGGGGACCGCGGAGGCCAATTTATGGGAAATGAGCGACTAATTACTCTATCGTCTGTGAAATGTTGACGCAGGACATCCTTCACCCGACGTCCGATTTGCGGTGGCGCACCATCTTGCATGAAAATGGTAGAATCGATACAATTTATTTGCTGCAGTTGAGGTATCACAAAGTTCTCGAGCATATCAGCATACCTGTCGGAATTGACAAAACAAGTCACTAGTTCATTTCTACCAAATTCTTCATAAAAGTACGGGCCGATGATAAAAGAAGCAGTGAACCCACACCAAACTGTGACTTTCGGCGAATGTAAGGGGATCTCTTGACCAACGTGTGGATTTGTATCAGCCCAAATACGGCAGTTGTGTGTGTTGATATCACCGTACACATGGAAGTGAGCTTCATCGCTCCATAACATCCGCCACGGCCATTTGTCATCAACTTCCAATCGAGCCAAAAATCTCAAAGCAAACTCTAATCGGGTATTTCTGTCCCCTGGGAGCAATTCTTGAATGAGTGTTATCTTATACGGATAAAATTTCAGGATCTTACGCAATATCTTCTGCACCGTCGACAACGGGACTCTGTTTGTCGTGATATTAAACGTGCACTGCTGGTACCCTGCTTATTAGCTATCGCCTGATCCTGAACGGCAGTTGCAACTTCTTCAACTGACAACGCCATCGGCGGGCGACTTCTTGCAGAATGACTAGAATTCCCGCAACCCCTCCTTTTATCCTCGATATCATGTCACAAAGTACCCGTATACGCAAATTTCATGTTTCGCCAGAATTTCCCCTATCGGCGTTGTTTGGTACTCATTTATTTTTCTTGACAAATCGAAACCGCATACTTTAATGTGTATGGTGGCCAAATTTTGTTCTATTTCGTCCAGTATATAACACGCTACAGGGCTCCGAACACCTCCTGTTATTTCTTGATCACCCGGTAGTATCCACGTAATAGTCGACCACATAAATTTTACCTCAAAAAAATGGTCTAAAAAATTCAACTTTTACACGAGTTGATAAGTTATGTTTTATTTATATATAATAATATTCGTAAAGCAATTAAATATTTCTATTTAGTTACTTTGTAAAGAAGATGCTGATTAGATAAAGGGCTTGGTAAAGCTTAGGACCACCTCCAGGTGAATTTCAATATCCGATGCAGCCTCCCTGAATCGACTTTCCAATATTTTGTCGAGCAGCACTGATCAATGATAAAATAACTAAGATATTTATATCTCAACTGTCTGTTATCGATTGCTGCAAAAATAAATCGTTCAACAAAAAAAGCCCTAAGGCGCTGCTCCTGGCTCACTTTAGGGCTTTGCAAAATTTGATACGTAGATGTTCGCTCCATATGAGTACACAAAGAAATGTACATTAATCTATCTTGCAGAATAATTATATTATGTGCTAAGAAAAGAAAACTACATAACACTTTTATTTAGCAATATTTAGCTTTTGGACTTGATTCTCAAACTTTAAAATTTCAGTCTTGTAATGCACTACGAATGCAATGTACGACTGAAATATCGCCTAAAATTATTAATCAATATCAATTTACTTTGTATTTCATATTCAAAGAATATATCATTCAGATTAATTATTCTTGTATTTAATGTCTTCATCAATTTCTGAAGAGAGTTTAATTCTCTGAAATTGATAATGTGGTCTAAAGTATTCTAAGTAGATTAAGTAAAATTTAGTTTTATATTTATATAACGGTAGATTGGAAATATTATTATTATGGCTGTTATTTATTCTTGTTGTATTATTTAGTTTTTAAAATAAATTTTTTGTTCATCTTGTTGTGCTGGATTACATTCTAGTTAATCAATATTAGTTATCTAAAATCCCTATACAAGTTGATAGTTTTAACTAAAGATATTTATCAGCCTATTTTCTGACGCTTATAGAAATCTTTGTGTACCTTAAATAATGACAATGATATTCACTAAGTAGAAAGTTAAAAAGTATTTAAAAAAAAAAATACATTATTAACAATTAAAATTCAACTTACGAAACAGTTATGCATTAAAAAAAAATACATAAAATATATAATTATTTTTATTATAAAATTAAAAAAAAAGGTTCAGCTGATTTCTCTCTTTTTCACTATAAAGTAAGAATAGTTCGGCTTGAAAGTTGGACTTAAAAGTAGTGGAACCAACTCATTTTCTGTTGATATCCTTTTTTACGTTTTCTCATTTAAAACTTTACAAAAATTATATTTATATAGGAAAGCTTTCACTATAGTTTCATTTGTTTTTGTTTTTTTTAATCTTTTACAAATATTTATTGGGAACTTTTTTATCTTATTTAGATAGCTGTTTTTATTACTACATATTTTGGTAACTACGGATAATTATTACACAAATATATCACGTCTATCACGTATATTCACCTTTACAAAAATAAAAAAAAAACTATTTTCTCGTTTTTTGTAATTCTTTTTAATTTTGTTTTGACTAGTTGTTTGTGAGAAGTGTAGAATATTTATTTTATGATTTATTTGCAGCGTATTTCGAAATTCCTATTACAAAATCCCCAGGGGACTAAGCAGATAGGTTTTGAATAGGAACCCATGTCTGAAAACGCATCGCGCCACAATCAAACCAAAATCAATTTGCACTTCAAGATAATCTCCACCAAACATTCGAGGGGAAGATGTACAGGCCGCGGTGGTCCAATTGCTGGGCCTCCACAATCGCCGGTTTTAACTCTACTTTTCTGTGGTATCACATGAAGAGTCGTATATATATATAAGATCCCTGTAGAGTTAGAGGAAGAACTGCTTACACGAATTCCGGACGCGGTACAAGAGATGCAACACACATCAGGTATTGTTGAGCTCGTGTGCCAGAACATGCTTCACGGATACAATGTTTGCAACGAATTTGGTGGTCGGCACATCGAGCAATGTCGAACAATCAAGTAGAACTGCAAAACAAAAATGAAACTGGTTCAAGACTCTCCCATGACGTGACATTGGATAAAATATCCTTTCCATACAAGAAAACTGGAAACATTTTTTTTTATCGGAATTGGCATTCACTTCAGTAATGCTCTTTGTCCCACCAGACGCAAGAATATTTATTTTTATGTTTTTATACACACTTGATTTGATTTAGTTTGCTGGTGGTGAGTTGAGTTTCCGGACATGAGTTCCTACTCAAAATGTTATTTGCTTGGTCCCCTCTACAAGCCCTATGAGTTTGAAATAGGAATTTCGAATCCAAAACAAGATTTCAAAACGGAATCTCGATAATAGCTTGAAAGATCTCGATAATATCTTGAATCTGTATGCTATTCTATCAACACAGATTTATAAGTAATTCCCTCCCCCGCTCTTATGAAAACTGTTATGAAACCGTATAACAGATTATCCCTCCCAACAACTTTGGAACTGATGAATGAATTTTGATCAACACATGATGGCGACAGGCATTCTTATTTGAATTTTGATCAAGTCTTGAGACTTGATTTGAATACCAAGTAGAAGAAACGACATAAATCTATTGAAAACAATTTCATAATACAGTAAATTGTTCTTTCGAGAATTTTGTTCATGATGATAACAAAAATTCCTATAAAGAAGCTCTAGAAGCGAAAAAATGATTTTCTACTGATGTCAAACAATGCATAGTAATGTTCTTTATCAAGTGCCTTTTATATCTTTTTTTGCAACATTGAAAATTATTTGTATTTAGACAACTTAAATGACTATTTGTGATTTAATTCATTTTTTTCAAACTGAAATGTTATCTTTGTATTGAGTTGAAATCATAATTAAATAAATAAATAAAAAAAAAAAAACCTAAAGTTGATATTTTCCACAACTTTAAAAAAACTTCTCGTTTTATTTAAAATAATACGATTTTATACTGAGCTTTAAAACGAATAGTTATGGAAAAAAATCTTTTCAATCTAACCATAATTGCGTCTCTTGAAAACCGTGATTTAAGGTTCCTTTTAAAACCTCTACCGTTTCTTGGCTTCCGTTGCTTGGGTTTGACGCTGGTGTCTATAACGGCCCAATTACAACTACTTAGGTGTTTTCAGAGAAGGTAATGGCCAGCTGGTCTTGATTACTGCCCATCCTTTTCGCCTTTCGATTTTTTTTCTTATTATTCCAATTATTAATATTTCAGGTTGTTACTTTGACTCATTTTGCAATGATACTGCCTGCAGTTAGTCAGATAAGCGTGACTGGCCTTTTCTAATTGCACCAGCGACTTAGTAACACCGGCAATGCGGTAATCTATTGGGGGTGCTTTGCAAGAAAACGTGTTTGAAAATGAAGTCTTTTCTGAAACTTCTCCAACTTCTAGTTCCAGTGAAGCAAGGAACATTGGAACATATCAAAACAAAGAAAAAAATAGATATTTAACAACCGAAGTTATAATGGCCAATGAAAACTGTCGACAATACCTTCAACAACTTAGAATTTTAACTTCCCTATTAATGTGTTTTCCAAATCCCACTATTTTTTTTTGCTCTATCCCATTCGCTTAATCAGTTAATTACAGCCAAGCTTTTAATTATCTAACTCATTAATTGAATAAACCACTGGCATATAGTAAATTTGTAATCCACTAAGATATGGGAAATTAATTTCAGTAAAAATGATTTAGTTACAATGAACTCTACAGCTACAAGGAACATAACAATAAATTTAAATTTCACTTTTCATTATTATTATTGCTAACAATCCGAAAGAATTCATCAATGTCAGCTGTTAGTCATCTAAAAACGGATCACAGAAATCTGAGATGATCTACAGCATATTCTCAGTTGATCTTCTTAATATTTAGTAGTTCTTTCTTCACATTTTCGATAACTTCGAATCGGCCTACCTTAGTTTTCAATTCTTCTCTTTTTTTTTCAATAATCAGCTTGTTTTGTTTTTTTTTTTTTTTTTTTTTTTCTTTTTTTTTCTTTCATCATTTTTTTCAGCTCTCTATCATATTCCTAAGTTCTCGCCAACTTTAAGGTTTTTATTTTGTTGAAAGTTCTTTTATTTTTCTTTCTTTAATTATAAAGAAGAAGAGAGTGATTCCAAAAGGTGGGTCAAAAATTGAGGCGTAGGTTCTACTCAAGGAAACAAGCAAAAAAATCCCTACAAAAATGGAAATGAATAATTATCAAGATATCATTATTCAACGTAGGTGGTGTTTGTTTCTTGTTTTGATTTGTTGGCACAGTATGATGCGAAAAAACGTATTGCAAATATTCATAAATGAATCCCAAATAAGCAAAATAAGGAACGAATGATTTAATAAACGGTGTTGAATAAAACACGTCAATAAATTAGCGAATGTGAATGACGTTAAATACGACTGCAATTAGTTGGTTTTAGTCTTCTGATATAAGTATCAGAAGACTTCTAATCCCGCTTTGTCCGTTTGTCTGTGTACAAATAATATTAAAATCTCATTAAACTGTCATTAAGCACAACAATAACAACAATCGCAACAACTGTGCCGTTTGCATTCTCAACAATCACATGCATAATACAGCTCAGCAACAATCACAATAATCACAATAATCGCAACAATTGTGCCTTTTGCATTCGCAGCAATCACTTTTATAATAATAAAGAAATTAAAGCATTGTCACTTATATTTTCTTAAACGTATCCAAAAGACGTTGCGAAGCATTGTGATTGGTTTACTCAGCGCTATCTCTACCTTGTTTCCTATGCGCGCGCGAGTGCTTGTGGCTTAGTGTCAAAAAATATCTCAGTCATTCTGGCTACAATTTTGCAATGCCTATCGTATTTGCAAATAGCGAATTAGCAGATATGCATTTGTTGTATGGTAAAGCCGATGGAAATGCACTTGAAGCTGCTCGTCTGTAAGCAGAAAAATTTCCTGATCGACAAATCCCGATCGACGTATATTTATCAAGATTCATCAACGTCTAAGAGAACATGGAACATTTGAGCATCTGAAATCACCAGGAAGGCCTAGAAATGTGAGGACAAATGATTTGGAAGGAGAGGGTGCTCCAAAAACTCGACGAATCACCAAGTATCAGTACTCGTCGAATTGCTGCGGAAGAGGGAGTTAGTCAGCACCCAATCTGGAACATTGTCCATGAAAATCTATTCATTCTCTATCATTTTCAAAGATTTCAATCTTTAAATGAAGGAGATTATCAGCCAAAGTTACACTTCTGTGGATGGCTACAGTTAGCGATTCCGTCATTCATTAGCTGAATTTTCTTTAGAGATTAGGCTCAATTTACACGAAATTGAATCTTCAATTTTCATAACAACTTGGGCTTACCAAAATTCACACGCTATTCACCAACAATGTTATCAAGTGCAATTTTGAATGAATATGTGGGCAGGAATTGTAGGAGATCATTTATTAGGACCATTTTTTTCTTCCGAACAGATTAACCTGGGAGCCTTATTGTTATTTCTTACATAATGATCTTCTTCAATTACTTGAGGATATTCCGCTTTCCATTCGCAGCACAATGGTGCGCCAGCATATTTTCATCGAATTGTAAAGCGCGATTTACATGATCAATTTGGTGGCAGATGGATCGGTAGGGATGGCGATGGTCTCCACGATCCCCTGATCTTAATCCTATGGATTTCTATATTTGGGGATATTTAAAAACATTAGTGTATTCCAGTCCAGTTAACAGTCAGGACGAGTTGCGAGAACGAATAATCAATTGCTTTCAGGACATATGCAAAACCCTGGGATTTGCGAAAGAATTCATTCATCACTGAGAAGGCGAGCAGAAGCATGCGTGCAAGCCAACGGAGGATATTTCGAACATTTATTATGATTTCCAAGTCGTTTCCATTATTTGCGTTGACTCTTTTAGCAATTCAATGATGACTCAAACTAATTTTTTGCGCGCAAACTATAAATTTCTGGATCCATTAAATGTTTGTTTTTGGTTTACAATACCGTTTATTAAATCATTCGTTTCCTAATTTGCATATTTGGGTTTCATTTTCTGAATATTTGCAAAACGTTTTCTCGCATTATACTGTGCCAATAAAACAAAACAAGAAACAAACACATCTACATTGAATACTAATACAAGACGTTTTTCTCGAAATCTATTCATTTCCGGACCCATGTTTATAGGAACTTTTTGGTTTCATGAGTAGGTCTAAGGCTAAACTTTTGACCCTCCTTTTGGTATCAACCTATATATGTATATATTTAGTTCTCATATATCAAAGATTTTAAAAGTTGTAAGTCTTAAAAGTCATACTAAAAATTTTCTAATATCAACTTTCACATTTTTACCTTTTAAAGAAGAATCATTTTTCTTAGTTAATAGCAAGCTCCTTTGCTCAGACGTTGCTAATGGAATCCTTACTTGTTAGAGCTTAAATAAATCAAAAATAAATTAACATCGAATTATGATCATCACTAAATTTTTGCAGTTTACTCACGGCGCGGCGATTGGATTATTGCTAGTAACGACGTATCTTCCTTCTAAATATATTAGAATATATTTTTTGGAAATCAAAAATAAGTAAAATAATCAACAAGCTTTCTTAAAGCAAATATAAGTAAATATTATCAAAGTTATGTGCAATTCAATAATTGTGAATCCTCAGCATGGCCACATTTGTAGTCTGGCTTCCGATACGAGACTTAGTGATGGTCTCCAAGTCTAGGATTAGGTAAAGAGCCAAAAACTTTGCCAGATACGTAAGCCTCAAAAATAAATTGTAGTGCAGCTTTTGAAGTAAGCATTTCTGTTCTCTGTGGATAGTAGCCATTACAATTGTGATTACAATTAATCTATTAAAAAAAAGTACAGCTGAGCAGCTTAAAAGTCGCAAATTCTGTATTTTTGTGAGTATTTATCTCTCATTTATTTGTACTTACATACGAAAATACACAAGTTCTCGGCAGTTTGGATCTTTTGGGATCCTGGTTATGGTTCCGGCGATCTCTCCTAATTGAAGTCTGGACCTTAGAATCTTTCTACTTAATTTTAACCTTTTACCACTGGGAAATCTGGTGATGCAATAAGTTGTCCCCAAATCAATAAGGATTGATTAAGAAAATTAATTTCGTTCCAACCTTTAATGTATTCTTTCCGGCCAAACCATTGTAGAATACATGATGAATACAGGAAAAACTTTTTGACAATAACAACAAAAAAGCTTTCAAGTAATAAAAAATCTCAATTTGAAATTACTAAGTTTCATTATGCTTTTCATAATCGCTTATATATTACTAGAGTTCTATATTTCTAAATACTCTATAATACTATCTATTTGCTATCTATTACTATATACTAATCTATATTAGTGTGCATATTAGTCGTAATCGTAATGTACGTAATACAGTTTGAATTTAAAGGGAATATTCTTTAAGATAAGACTGTAGACTTTAGTAAATAATAACTGTTTTAATTTCGTACAGAAAAAAAAGCAATCGCTTCAAAATGTTACTTTGCTTAAATTTCATAAAACATTTTGGAGTTAATGAAAGCTATTCTCTGATCAAAATAATGTCCTGAAAAAAAAAAGCCATGTGTTAAATGTCAAAAAGACATGTAATTCACGTTTCTCAGTTCCGCTTCTCTTGATCAGGCGAAGAAGCTTCAAATGACAACAACATATGTTCTCCTAGGCTTCAATACCAATGAAGTTGGGATCTTTCTCAAAAGGAGGCGTTGTTTGCAGTGCAGCAGCAGATGACGCTAACATGGGGAAGACTTTCAGCTAGGGTTCCAAAAACTTGGAAACAAAAATATATTTTTTTTGCACAGTACTTCAGAATTGGTTTGCGGAAATCATACAATAATTTTAATTATTCTGACTAGCATTTTAACGTTTTTACAGTTTGTTGATCGATGTGAAACTTTGTCGGTACTTTTAAGTTTTCTAGAAATAGAAGAAAATTCTCTGCATAATGATTCTAATGCGAGGCAATGTCAATAATTCAACAGTGAGGCTTTTTGCCAAATCTTAACTTTGGCACCATCTATGATTTACTCGTTAGCAACAACTATTTTTTTTTAGCGAATTCTGAATTTACGATCAGTAGATTTCTAAATAGACACCTGCATGACGAAATAATAAATGCCCAAGGAGAGGTACAGCAGTAAAAATTGAGGCACATGAGTTAACTTTGATGTGTGGCATTATCTGCTAGAAAATAATATCTCGATTATTATTTTTTTGTAAATAAATAATTTTTAAAACTGTTCATTCAGAGTACAGAGTACAAAAATAAAATCATATTCTTCAAGTTTTTTGAAGAATAAATTTACCAATTTCACTTATCTGTAATAATATCTATTTTTCTAAAGAAGAGTTCTTGTAGATTAATAGATAACTTTCTCTATTTATTTATTTTTTTTTAATTTTTTGTTTTCTTATTTGATTTATCCGTTGCTAGAAGCTTCAAATCATTTCAACAGCAAGAAGTATTACAATTTCTGTAATATAAACTTCAATCTGAAAAGAGAAGAAAAATCTTTAAAAATGATCTCGAAGGGAAAAGATTTGTAAGGTGAGCAATCAATGAGTGTACATCTAAATATGTTCAAAGGTCATTTCATTGTTCTCTTTACAATCAAAACGTAAACTCATCTTTTGTTATTGAAAACAGATTATTTTTCTTGATTCTCAGTTTCTCTTATATTATTTAACATTATAATGAAAACTTAATTACTTTTTATAAATTTAGGTTTGTGTGGAGTAGCAATTTTTGTCCTTAATATTTTTATTTAAAACAGTTTTTTGCTTGAATGTTAAATATCGCATATCTTATCTTTTCTATTTTAAAAAAGTATTAAAGAATAACATTTAAAGCTATCGTAATAGATATATAGGAAAAACATTTACATCAATTCTCAGACACCTCCAATGTTACAAACAGATACAGAGGTTTCCTTTTATGTAGTCCCGACGTACTTCGAGCAGGATTACGTAAGAAGTCATTATAAATGAAAAATGTATTGTGTTAGTGTTTATGTAACTTCTTATTAGAAATAACCGGTTGGTGGAAACCTACATGTGATGTAAAAGCAAAAGGCGAGAATGTTTATTCTTTAATAACCATTTTTTCCGTCACGTGAGTGATGCGGTGGAGCATACCTTATACTAGTGAATGTATGTTTTTATGGATAATCTGCCACATAAGTCAGGGAGCGTCTAGCCTATATCGTATGGGCACATTACTTAGCCACGCCATGTATCTATAAGCAATGGAGATATTATTTGTAATTATTTCAATTGAATGTTGAACTTTAACAGGATAAAAAAAGTAATGAAGAGAATACGATTGGAAAGGCTATTACTTAAGGATGATAAAGTTTTAGCTTAAAAACAATTACTTCTAACTTTCGGTATAAATATGCACATTCTTTCTTTGCTGATATGAGGAAAACAATTTGTTCGGTATCGCAGTGCTAGAAGAGTTGTCGGGAGCCAATTGGAAAGAATGAAGGGAGCATAGAGGAAAATAAAAAAAAAAATGTTGGTTTCTTTCTACTATTTTTTGTGCAGGTTTCATTGGCAAAAAACTTTTTTGTTCTAATAATCCAAAAGCAAAGCGGAGTTAAGTGATCTATAGAACAGCCGCTGCACTGATCTTCAATTCTTGTGTTGGAGATTCATTTCCCAAAGTTGTAATAAGTAGGAAACACGACGAAAGGACATCTGCGACATTCAGCCTTTACGTCTGAATATGGCTAAAAGCTTGAGTCGGAAGTGTACACACGACTCATTTCATTTGAGGGAGGAAACATCGCCAATGCGCGACACTCGAATTGGTACTTTCCTAGTAGTACGCGGGGGCCGTGTCTAATGCCCCATGATTCGTCGTCGAGGGAAAAGAGGGGGTGAATGAAAATCTTCCGTGCGTCTTCGCGGACCTTGTAATGGATAAAGTGCGAAGCCGGATAGCCATAATTTGCATCCGTAGACGAATGTAAATGCTTATTGCTTTCTTGAAACAGGGACCATGTTGTTTCAATCTATCTTCAATCTCGTACAAATTATTCGCTCGGAGCGCCTGTATCGCGTTAACAACGACAAGATAGGGAAGAAAACAGAGGGAGAGAGTGTATAAGGGAAAGAAACGGAATCCGTTCCTTCCCTTTTTCTTCCCTTCTGTCTTTTTTCTCCCAACAAAAAAAAAAAAAAGTACAATGTACATCGTGCCTCTCTCTGAAGTGTAAAACATTATCGTAAACGTGGTGTACGTGTTTCTGCTGAAGGTGGCGAATCTCCAGCAAAGGTATGATGAGGTAGGGGGGAGAAACGAAACTTGGAACAAGATGATGAAACGCGCAAGAAAAAGTCCTGAAACGTAGAGGAGCACATCTCAAGCGAGAAGGTGCGTGCTTCCGAAACGGACCATCGTTCAAAGCACGTGCTTCTTATTGCATGGCGCAAGTTTTGCTTATATCTACAGAATGTGCGTTCCTTATAGAAAGAAAAACGAAAAAGATGTAGAAAAAAATACTAGTTCTTCATAATGTCTTACAAAGATTCTTTTCACAAAGAAAGAAGAAGAAGACAAATTTTAAAAGCCTTGTATAAATTTAGAAGTGTAGTAAGATAATGAAGTTCTGACCTACAACTGGATAAAAAAAAACAATTACATTTCATGATGATTGCTTTAAATTGATGTTTCATCTACATATTACATTTATTTTTTTGGAAAGTTGACATGTAGTGCACATTGAAAGCAAAATTACTGTCAATCATCTGCTGTAACAATTAAATATGTACATGTTCTCTTTTTAATTGGCAGAGATACTATCGTCTCTTCATTAGTCAACATAACCGGAAGAAAATCTAATCCGGATAACCGAAATCTCTGTTAAACTACAAATTTGTCTAAACAGTCGTAAAACTTTAAAGATGCCTCATGTCTTTATTATAACATTTTACAGTAACCCATTTAGCTCGTGAAATTCTTTTCTTACAGAACACTTATTCACAATGCATTGCGTGTTACAGTTAATTAGATTAGATTATTTTTTTGAAACTTGTTACCAGAATCATTAGTACAAAAAATAATATTACGAAAGAAAATAATAATCTCAAATTGTACACTGCACATTTTACTATTGTCTAACTCTAAACAATAAATAGATCAGAATATTCAGTGGTGGTCATGTTTTGTTCCATCAGATTTTTGCAAAAATCTAAGCTCTTTGAGTACCTTAGTTACTTTTCAATTCTTTCCTTTTAAAAGTCATATTATTAAATTAATACATCTTCACACCAATTAAATATATAAAATATATCTAATGCTAGCGAATTTTGAAAATGGATTTTGCGTCTGTCCTTGTTTTAAGCCATAATCATACAGCAATTTCAAAAACAAAATAGGAATATTAGAGCATGAAATTTGGTTAACAATGTATAATATATTAAATATACCATCAAAATTGAGCTTTATCTTCATTACAAAATCGTCAATTTAATATTGTCAATGTTAACAATACAATCACTAAAACTTCAACCTTATAATTAACACGCTAATTCCTCAAATTTCATAATTTTGTTAGATTTTAAATTAATCAAATCCATAGCTATACTGACGAATTTTCACCGACTTCAATGCCGTCATTCCTATTTTGGCTCTTTGAGTCACACATGAGTTGCTGCATTTTTGAGAGTTGAACTGAATTTACTTTAAATTTAGTAAAATTTAATTGGGTATTCACAATCCGCTATTAAATGCTTCCAGGCTAAAGAAATTTGCTATCTTGAAATCATACACCTGAAGATAATAAATCGCCGTTCAATCTTTATTGTGCTGAGCTTTTACTGTTTTACTAAATTACTGTTTTACTAAGACATTTAGCAGTAATACTTCACACAAGTTAGAAGTTTATCATTTTTTAACATAATGAGAACAGAAAACAAATCCCAAATAGCACAAAACAATACCACATTCTCAAAATTTTGAACGATATACATAAAAGCAAGTTCTATGTTAATATTATGACTTATATCTAGAGAACTTTGTAGGTTTTCTAGTTTTCCTTGAGGTGTTATTAAGGAAAATTTGTCAATGTGATCCTCATGCCTTAAGAGATGTTGTTGTTGTTGTCGTCGTTATTGTTTTATTTTTTAAAATGATGTTTTTACTCCAGCTTATTATAAAACATGGGAAATGACATCAATAATTACATTTTGAATTTTTCAAATTAAATATCCTATGCACGTAAACGTAAATAAATATTCAGGCATTTCAGATCGTTTTTATACTGCTCTGAGCCTAACAAAGCTGCTTTACCTAATTTTAGTTTTAACAAAATAAGACTCGCTATATAAAAATACAAAAATGAATATTTTTTTAAATGTAAATTAATAAAAAAGCAATCATTTTGAATAATCTGGAGATTAAAATTCTGGCTGATTTATTAAATCCAAATTCCAAAAGTCTTGTTTATTGTTGTTTTAGAGTTCAGCAGGGTATAAAACACTAACTTCCTACACTGACGTTTAAAAGAAATAAGCCTATGTTGTTTTTCATGCTTCTAGATTTCAGAACTTTTAGGTTCAGAAGAGCTGATTCATCTCAATTGAATTTATTAACATTCTTTAACCAATCAGATTTTTATTTCATATTTTTTCCTTGAAGATATCTGGATCAAATGTAACTTTAATTTCCATGTAAATCAAAGAAAGAGGCTTTTGTTTTCCAAAACACGAATTTTAGCTGCAGGGATTAGCTGCACCTAATTATTGCTATTCAAGCAAAGATAAGCTAGTATTCAAAAAGAATAATAAAATAATTAGTATATACCATTGTCTTCTTAGTATTTTCTATTTTCTTGAACATACTATTATATTTCATCCCATATAGTTCCTGAGCTCTACAGTAGTTCAACCAATACACTGCAATCATGTCTTTTGCAAAATCTGTTAAATCGATCCCTTACCCATGCCAATCAGCAACTTCAAACAGATATCCTGAATATATCTTCAGACCATTCCAGTAAAGGGTAGTTCAATAATACTGTCAGTTATTTAGTAACACTGCCAACTAGTTGAATGATAAAAGTTTAAATGCTGTAGTGGTCATTATACATATTTAAAATTGGCTTGTTTAGATCGCATATATTTGATAATGCGATATTTCTTAAAAAAAAGTAACTGCTCAACATTGCATATCTGACAAACTTAATACAAAAAAGAAACAGTAAAATAGAAGAATAAAAACAAAGCAAAATTCGAGAGAGTGTAACGATTACGCAGGATTGAACTATTATGCAGAATATGATTAAAGAAAAAAAATACTTTTTCCATTTTCTTAATATAGTCTTTTATGTAGTTTTAGAAGTATTTTTCTCTGTGGCAGAAATGAAAATATCAGCTATTTTATGAGGAAGTGATATTCATTGCAACTTTTACTGATGATAAAGATGAATATTACCATTGTTCTTTATAATGCTAGGGAAGATTGCAACTGCTCACTTTTATAAGAAAATAAATGTAAGAATAAGTAAAATATGTTATTTAAATTGGACCAGTAGAAAAATAACTTAGTATCTCCGAAAAAGATGCCATAAAACTATGCAGATATCAGATGATAATTTAGATAAATAACATCAATACTCAGCAGCATTTCTATTTGAAAAAGTTCTTAAAACTACAATTTCAAAAATAAATTCTTATAAAATTAAATTCATTTGATAATATAAGGGCAATAACAGTAACACCATAAACAAAATTGCTTGTACGACCATTTCACGATGCTATTACTTATAATTTATTGAGAAGCTAAAAGCTCTTAAAACCCATCCGGAAAGAATTAGAACTTGTCAATTACGATAAAATGTTAACCATAAAGGTGGGGAATAAGTAATTATTTATAAAAATTTTGTTTATTCTTTCTAATTTATTGATCCTAAAATTCCAGATATGTACATAAAGTTAAATTTCACTTTATGGGTCATTATTTTTTTATTGTTAAACTTTTAAATTTTGTTTAGTCTTGTCTTATTGCAGAATTTATCTTTTCAATTAAATAATTAGTTTATTCCCAAAAAAAATTAAGAAGTTAAAAAAAAATTAAAAAGTTACAGAAAATTCGAAAACTCGAAATAATTCTATTATACTTAGCAAAACCCGATTATCTGATACCGATTATAGATAAAGATCGAGAAATAAAATATTGATGTGCTTATGTTTTACTTTTATTGTATTCTAGTGTAATACGGAGAACGTATAAAATAGAATTTCTGTTTTATATTCTTCTGCCTTTTTGTTTGGCTCTATCGAATTGCTGAAGTAGCAAACGTTTGTAATGTTGCCATCTAAGTAATACGTTTTATATAAAATATAATCAGTTTAATCCTCAAGAAACTCCTCAATGAAAGAAATTTTAGTTTAGTATGAAAGTTATAAAAAAAATTCAAGAAGCTCTTGAATTACAAAACAACAATTGAATTACAATTGATAGTCAGCTAGAAAAGCGATTCAGAAAGAAACATACAACTTATCCAGAAATTTATTATTGAGTTATGTTAGCTCTTAATATGTTGCGTTATTGATATGATGTAATATCAATAAGATTCAATCTATATTACTAAAATCTTTTATTTCTCTGTCTGTCTGGCGCAATTTTCTGTGAGAATGGAAAATAGAAATAATTTTTACAATGAAACGTCCGCGATAGGAATCGAACCTGCAACCTTCTGCTACGAAATCGGACGTCTTATCAATTAGGTCATGGAACTACAACTCTCTTAATATTGTTTTTTGACTTATGTGTCTTTCCCCTTCCCTGCTTCAATAAGGAATGTATTCAACCCTTTTTTTTTTTTTAACCTCAAGATTGTTTATTTATTTCCCATCCATCTGTTTATTTGTAATTCGAAAATGACAATTAGAACTATAATTGCCAAAACGTTCCAATATTTTAAATATTCTTACTTAATCAAATTCTATGTGATATTGAAAACAAGCGTATGTACACGGGAGATGTTGGAATAAAGAAAACAGAGTCAAAAAAGAAAGAATCACTATTTCTATTAGGTAGAATACTGAAAAATCACAATTTGTAACTCAAAAACTATCACTGTTTATAACTGTAACACCACTGAAAAGTATCAATTGGAATAAAAAAAAGATAGTCAAGTATGAAAGAAGCACTATTTCTATTAGGTAGATTACTGAAAAAAATCCCTATTTGTAACTCAAAAACCATCACTCTTTGTAACTCAAAAACCACTGAAAAATATCAATTCGAATAAAAAAAGAGAGTCAAGAAAGAAAGAAGCAGTATTTCTATTTGGTAGAATACTGAAAAATCACTATTTTTAACTCAAAATCCATTGAAAAGTATCAATTGCAATAAAAAAAAAAGAGTCAAGAAAGAAAGAAGCAGTATAGAAAATTAGGGGCAATACTGAAAAATCCCTATTTGAAACTCAAAAACCACTGAAAAGTATCAATTGGAATAAACAAAGTGTCAAGAAAGAAAGAAGCACTATTTCTATTAGGTAGAATACTGAAAAATTACTATTTGTAACTCAAAAACCATCACTCTTAGTAAATCAAAAACCACTGAAAGGTATCATTTGGAACAAAATAAAGAGAGCCAAGAAAGAAAAAAGCACTATTTCTATTACATAGAATACTGAAAAATCACTATTTTTAACTCAAAACCCACTGAAAAGCATCAATTGGAATAAAAAAAAAAGTCAAGAAAGAAAGAAGCAGAATTTCTATTAAGTAGAATACTGAAAAATCACTATTTGTAACTCAAACAACTCAAAAACCACTCAAAAGTATCAATTGGAACAAAATAAAAGAGTCAAGAAAGAAGCACTATTTGTATTAGGTAGATTACTGAGTAAAATCACTATTTGTAACTCAAAAACCTGGAACCACGTCAAAGTAACTCAAGATAAATTTGCTGATCATCAACCAAGATGACCAGAATCACAGAAATTTTGCCGAATATTTACTCAGAATCGGAGACAATCGAGAACTACATAAAGAAGGAAAGATAACATCTTTGCCGCGAAATAGAGCAATTCAACCAATTCACCTGAAAAAAAATGAATATAAAAAATAAATATCTCACCTGAAATCAATGAATGGACAATTCTTTTTCTGAAGAACGAGAGTGTCGAATGATAAGTCAAAGATTACAAGGAGAGGCTAGAGAGTATTTAAGTTCGAATAAAATTGACACTTCTGATAATCCACAACATGAACATCTCTATCGGCCTGAGTATCTGAACTCATTGAATCTCAGAGGTATTCCTCAACATCGATTTTTATTGACGATGGGATCTCCAACAATGTTGTTGTGAAACATCAATCCCAAGTTTGGACACTGCAATGGAACTCAACTTAAATGCCGTTCATTCGATAATCATTTCATAGAAGCCGAGATTAAAACAGGAACTCGCAAAGGAGATTTTGTTTTCATCCGTAGGATGTCTACGCAACCAAGTGATAATCTACGTCCATTTACTTTCACAAGAAAGGAATTTACGATCAGACCTTCTTATGCGATGTTTATCAAGAAAGCTGAAGGACAGACTCTAAATAAAATTGCCATCTGTGTGGAGAACGCTGTCTTAACTCACGCACAACTGTATGTCTAGAGTCACAAGTTATCAGAATTTGGTTATCTGCACTTAAAAGAATAATCACAATCAATTCGTCACGAAGAATATCATATACGAGCTATGATCTTCATTTATCATCTATATCAACAAACATCCATCTCAACATATCTCTTCTTCAAATATCTATATCAATCAATCTGTACACGGGTAATGGCCTAGGCCTAGTTACTTACTAAATTTTGATTTATGGAAGTTATAATTTGTTTTCTTGAAGTTGTCAAATTGCTAAAGTTATGATCGGATAAAATTCATAACTCAAAAGGAAAAACAAACGTTCAATTTGGATAGAACTTTCAGAATTAACAGAAATAATTAAATGGAATTAATAGAATAAAAATAGAATTAATTTTCATTAAGAGAGTGCTTTTTTGTTTTTTGAAAAAAAAGTCAATCGCAATCTTTCCCCCAAAAGAATATGTTTCTAACAATTTTCAAATAAAGATCGTTAGAAATCCTTGTAAATTATGTCGTGTAACATAAAATATTGAAAAATGTCTAGCTTCTAAGAGAGAATTAAATTTTTACAATTTCATAAAATCCTTGTTGCAGAGTCGAATGAAGGCGGCATTTGTATGTAGGTGAAACATAATTATAATTATTATATTCGAGGAAATTCACGATTCCCACAAGACACTGTAATCTCGTTACCGCACTGCGGTTTACCAAAGAGCGAATACAAATCAAATTAATGAATCTCTTCCACCGATAATTTCTGAATAACATTCATTCCAATTTTATTAGTGATGGTCATTAAAAAGAATAGGAAACAGAAAGACAAAGAAAAAAAATTCAAAGAGACCAAGAAACATATTATTAATAAATAACTACTAAATAAATATGAAGATTTTACTCATACTATTCAAGTTATTTAAAATAAAAAAGAGTAATAATTGTTAGTCCTACAAATCAAAAATTCACGAGAAATAAATGGATCCAAAGAAATGTAAGTGATCTTTTAAAAATAAGGAAATCAGTATTACAAATTTTATTAATTGTTTCAATGTAAAAGGGTTTAAGCGAACCAAATGTCTAATTACGTTCACTAATAAACTATTCTCTGTTCTAAGTATGTTCTGTTCACTATTGTTGAACTAAATGCTTAGAGATAACTTTACTGATCTATTCTCTTGCTTTCAACACTTATATTCCATTTCAAGAAGTTAACAAATGTAAAGAAAATAGGAAATAATACTCTCCGTAAAGTAATTGAAGCTTGTAAAGACCGGCTCCCATACACCATGGAAGAATGGACTTCTACCGACTTCAATGGACTTTATCGGACTTCAGCGACAATTCGTGACGCACAGTCTGATGCAGCAAACCCCCGTAGTTTTTAAAGATGAGCGGCAGTAGAATCAGTGGCAGACTAATCACTTTGTCGTCTGAGAGTGGCGAGAATAGATAGCCAATCACCAAACAGCTGCGTTGCTGAAACGAAGAATCGGCATCCAATTTCTCGCTCGATTCATATTTTCTTTTTTTAATTTCTGAGTGAAGATTCAAAAGCGTTCAATTATCGGAGGATAGATATTTAGTAAGCATGTGCTAAGAAGAGATAAGATGGGATTTATGAGGTTTCTAAATAAAATAAGGAAAGAAAAATAAGAAATTTGAACCGAATAGATGAGGTTGTTGCCTCAGTTTCTCGCCGAAATGACAGCAAAATCAGTATCTACGATTCCTAAAATAAGCCATCTGAAGACATTCTAATTTAATGTTTCATTATTCTTTGTTTTAATTTGCAATTAACGATTTATATTGGACTATATTGATCTATTGTAATAAAAAGGTTTAATGTTAACACCCCCGTCGCCGTTCCCAAAACAATGCCTGCCAGAACATACAAATCGTGGCTCTGGCAATGTTCTTCTAGTTTGAATGATATCTCACACACACTCAACCCTCTTTCGTTTAACTTCAGCCACCACTATAAATATAAAGAAAGAGTTTACAAATAATCTCTCATCCTTGCGGCGAAGATCCATTTTACAACTTAGCAGCGAAAACTGATGAACTGGGGGAAAGCTTCAATTCCTTTTCCTGTTTCAGAGCGGTGACATTTGTATGGGGTTTCTCGCAGATATGGCTAGCCGTTCCGCAGCGCAGACGTTAACATACTGTATGCGTATTCAGCTTAAAGACGACAAATATCTAACAATGTAAATAACGTAAATGGTATTATTATATTATTGTATTATTAAAGCAATAATCTTGAAGGAAATAAAGAAAATAGAAAGAATTTTAAAATGGAAAACTTCTTTCTTCTTTCCTATATTATAATATTTATAGAGACAAACACTGATGAGACAGTGATGCAAGGATGTTGTAGGACGACTCAGATTATAAATGCGGTCTAAGAGTTGCTTGCTCCTTTAAACGCACATGTTTTTCAATGTGCTTTGTTTTTAATGGCACAACACAGACAGAGGCTCTGCCACTCCAAGGTATAACCTTGACACGGTATGAAAACAAAACAAAGAAAAAAACTATCAAAAACAAATCTTCATCTACTGTGAACATGATCATACATGGCAAGGACTTGGGAAACGAAAGATCCGTGGACAAAGCTTGAACACCTATAGTACCAAAAGTTGTCCAAGAACCATCTAGCGAATGATAAATGGCTTTTCATCTGGATTGAGCAAGATCTATCTCGATGGTGGCACACGTCAGATTAAGACATCAAAGTTCAAGCCGATTTCACCCAGAAATACAAAGTCCAGCAAAGGATGATGTGGCAACTGAATGCTGCTCCTGTGCATTGTAGTTGACAGCAAAGTCACTATTTTACGATGTCGAAATATCGCAGTTTGTAGGGTAACGACGCCGAATCGGTAATGAATAAGGAGTCGAATCACACCTCCTGACCACCGCTGGAGTTCAGTCAAATGATAAATCAGTCTAATCTCTATTAGAGACGGTATTTTCTGTTATCCTTATTAGGATATTCTTGTAAAATTACTTACTTACTTACTAGAGGAAGCAGTATAAAGAATCTTTGAAAAATTATGTCAGGAGGAATCTCAGGAGAATTCATCGGCCTATCTGAATATAATTTCTGAAACTATGGAGTAGAGCGACAGTTCTAATAAGTGACGTTATATTGAACATTATCGAAACTGGAGGATTATGCTAAATTGATAAAGCCGTAAAGTTGTCTGTTTTCGCTGACCTGACCCTCTGTAATCGAATTGCTAAATATGCTATTTCCCTCTAAGAAAATACTTTTAAACTAGGCAAATATTCGCTTTTATATGTACACTATGAACTTATTTACTTTAAATTCGACAAAAATTAGTTTTTAAGACACCATTCATTGATCAATAGATTTCAGGTGATGTATATTTTCAATTGTTCCAATGACACTGATTATTGATACTCCTACTCCTAACAATAATCTACTAATGATAAAGTACTCCTATTAGTACGCATACAACCAAAAATAAATAAGAAATAAGTAATAAAAAAACATTTATCACTCCTATTAGAAAGATAAGCTATTTAAGCTAATGGGTTCATACACCATTGATAGATTCTTCTTCTTTCTATTCTTTACATTTGACTGCAAATCTAAATTTCTTTTGAATTGCAGTCAAATATTTTAAATAAACTATAAAGCCTGACAAGAGAATATCTTCATAAATAAATTTACAATTTACCGCCTTTATCAGCCATCTTATCTATTATTATATTATTTATAAATATAATTTTTATTTCAATTCTATCTTCAGTGGTTAGATTTGCAGCATTAGTCCTATAAAAAAAAATTTCTAGTTACTGATCATGCCTAATAGCTTGAAACAACTTTCAAGCTAATTTCTCTCTGAGAAATTACGTTAACCTACTAAATTTAATATTCCAAAATATTAAAAAGCAAATAAATTCAATGAGGGATTTTAGACTATTTCGAAAGTTAAATTTAACACCTGTCAAAACTGAGCAAAATAATTTTTACGTTGAAACAATTAGGATCATTTTTAATAGTGTTTGCAAAGTTTTTCCCTTCAGTCAGATCGAAGAGTAAACGAGGAAATTCCATGTTGAAAGTGCCCCAATCGATAAGATCGGTGTGGGAGGGGGAGTTCTGGCTGCTGTTGCCTTAATTCGTAATTTATTGATACCTTGGCGTCCTAGAGGTGGGACTTGTGCCGAACCTGTTGGAGAAGTTGAAACATTTGATTGTTTTCCTCCCAGAAACAAACAATTGATGGCTGGTGGGCGCTTGTCGAAATGTTTTTCCAGTCATCAAACGAACAGAAAGAAAAAGGGCACAATTAGTCTTATAAAGTTCCTAATCGATTTTAATCATTCAAAGAAGATAGACTGGTGCCTCGAAAAGTTGAGAATTGATTTCAGGCACCGTTGAACCTTCTTGTACTTAATTCACTAAAAGAGGTAAATCCTATCGAGCCGTTAGGATCTGTCTGTCTCAATTGCTCCTTGACAATTCCGACGACAATTACATTTTCTAAATTAAGCTTGAATATCATAAAAAATAGAAATCTCAGCTATATCAGCAATTTTGACCAAGACAACAAAGGAAGTCAAGAGGGTAAAATAAGAGAACATTCTTAATTTTACTAAGCTTTCGATTTACTTTTCCAAGGAGATGGCTGAAATTACAATCTATTTCAGATTTTAGGCAGTATGTTTAAAGTAAAAATTAATATATGTGATGGCAGATGGCATGCAGTCTTACATAACAAAATTTACAGTCCCACGTTTACTCTACTGTTAGATTTAAAAATCTACTGTTAGATTTAAAAAAAATCAACGATGATCGGAAAGAATATGGGTATTCAAGAAATACGGCACTGAAAGATCGATTTGCAACTGTAGTGCAGCGATTCGTCACTAATCGAAAATTAAACCGCAGAACTTCTAGTCATGTAGTTCAGGACATATGGTCATTGCTCTTCGCCAATGGAAGGCCAATCTATGCCGCCTCAATGATGAGTACTGTGATATACATAAGAGAAATGGAATGGTGTTGAACAATAAATTTGGGTATATCTAGCTGTATCAATTATATAGTTACCTGTGTGCCTTCTTATAAGCAATGCATTTCAGTTACATCATTCTAAAGTTACAACTTCTTAAGTTGTACATTATTTTTTTTTCCATTGATGCATGCTTTAGTTTGCATTCTTAATAAATATTTTATTTTGTTAATTTTAATTTAGTTTTTAACGGAACTATATACTTTGTGGCTCAACTTTAATTATGCATCATAGAGCAGAAAACTGATTTGATCAAAAAACTGCAAATTAATAGAAACAAGAAATTCTTTAAAAACAGGCAGAATTTGAGTGGAAAGAAAAACTAACAGTTATAAGATCTATAGAGGCTAGAGAAGAGAAGAAGTATTACAGAGCAGCAAACTCTTTTATTCAAATTTCATAGTTTCAAAACTGAACGCCAAATATTGAACAATTTTTGTCAATGTTTCTGTCTTGTATGTTCGATGCGTACCAAACTCAAAATATACATTGTAAAGACACTAAGCTTTCTTCTAAAATTTAATATCTGAAGGACAAATAGTTTTCAAATTATCTGATAACAAATGGACGGACCATAAAAGCAAAAGTGGTTTTTGTTCAATTGCTACTAACCTATTGATCCTAAAGGTAATAATCAGTAGGGATCTTCTGGAAGGTAAAACTGGCTGAGGACGCTTAATAAGACAGAAACGCAGTCCCAGTTCCCCGTCCGTAATAGCTCACATCTTGTGGTCTTGTGAATTTCTGTTTTTTTTTTTTTACTTAATATTATGCACGTTAAACTTTATTTCTATTGATATTCTTGCTTTGGGTTTATTTTCTTTGCTCATATTAAATCTCTTTGAGCCTGTTGGTGTCAGGACAAGGGATTTAGAATAAGTCATGAATTGCTTATTTTTTGTTAGTTTTTTTTTTGGTTGAGGTGCCACTTGTGATTGCGGAGATGGGATCCTTAACTGCTGCACGCACTCTAGGCTTACCGTGAAAGGTAAAACTGGCTGAGGACGTCCAAATATTTTAGCAGAAATCGCCGTCCTAATTTCTCGTCCGTGATAGCTGAGAGTGCCAAAATCTTTTGATGTTGTGCATTTCTGGTGTTTGTTTGTTTTTAGTTAATATTACGCACGTTAAAGTTTATTTCAGTAGGGATTTTCCTTTAAAACATGAACCTTGTACTAAAATTTCAGCTTTGTAGGATACATAGTTTTTGAGTTATCTTGATCACAGACGGACGGAGAATGTTAATCAAATGTATATACCTGTGATACAGCCTATCGTCATATATAACAATACTTTTATTTATTTACTACTCTTCTAGAGAGCTTTCAAAGTTTTCAAAACAAAAAAAATTCTAAAACTTATTTTTTAAATAACTACTAGCTTTATGTTTTAAAAGCATCATTGTCGAAATGCATGCATTGCAAAAAGTATTCTGTTTACCATAAGAGAATTGTCGGAAACTAATCTGAAAAAAACCAGAGCAGGAAATCATAAACAACTTTCTTTGATTTCATTCTAGATGTTTCATGACAGAATCTCTCTCTCTCTCCGAAATTGTCCCTATACCTGATAATTTGTATGCTGAATCCATACGAGGCCTGTTCTTTGGCAATCCACCCACCGTCTCTGCCTTTTTCATTTCAAGTATAAGACTTCAAATCGAAAGCGGAAATCAATAATAAAGGCAGACATCGAGGAAGGAAGAAAAGGCGGTTGGGGAATGAGGGGTGGGCAAAGACGCTTTCTAACCAATTGGAGGACATTTCTTTGGAATCTGATTTGCGATCAAAATATGTTGGTACATTTCAATTTCAATTGAGCAGAAGTAGAATTTTAATTCCAGGAATGGAGAACTCTTCAACGTAAACCTCTTCTACTAAACCGTAATGATTTTATTATTTTCTTGTTTTTCTAATGACTGATGGAATATTTTTCGAGAAAACCAAGCTTTTAATATTTTGGTCCATTGTTAAGATACTTATAGATTAGCATTTTACCAAAACGTGATAATGGCAATAAAAGATCGTTTAACGGGCATCAAAGAAATTTTTATATTTTTACAAGAATTTAAGGTTTACTAAAAAAGTTTATGTTTCAATACATTATTTCCTTGAATACAAAATACCTTAGCTTTAACTTACTGGAAGAACATTAAACAAATTAATTTTGTTTACTGATAACTTCGTTATTTATTTTGAAATACGAAATTTAAATGCTCATTTTTTTTTTCTAGAATTCCGAAAATTTTATTGATTCCTTAAAAACAGAATACGAAGACTCTGGAAAGTGAAAGTGTGGATTTCTTACGGAAAGTTATAAATGTAACTTTTATTTTCAAATTTGCATTAATTTGAAGGTAAAAATAAGTTTGTTATAAACTTTATTTCAAGGTAGTTACGCCACATTTACTCTATATCAGGGGTTGCCAAACTTGCTTAATGTAAGAGTCACATACAATAAACTTTAGATGTTTGCGAGCCTTAAGGCATGAACAAATTTTAAACCCACTTTTTTCGTTTGTTACATGTGTATTTTATTAAAAACCTTAATATAAATATTTAGAAATGCCTGTACAAAATA
>JAFIDM010009631.1:317124059-317190858 GCA_023159025.1 Thereuonema tuberculata | reverse complement strand
TTTTTTAGTTTTTAAAGGAAACACTTGAGAAAGGGCCTTAAGATATAAGGAAGGCCCGAAACGTAGTGGATTTTTAGGTAATTAATTTTTTTAATTCTTATGATTAGGTGCTTATAGTAGTTGTGATAATTCAAATTTCTGTGGATTTGACTCTAAGTAGCAAATCTTATATTGTCTTTCTGCGTGAGTGGAAGACCTCTCACTGTAAAGCCTTGTAGGTGGTCAAATTGTAGCAATTAATCAATTTTGGCTATTACAGATGGTAGGAAATGGCCAGTTCAATTAATCATTCAATATAATTAAAAATGTAGAAAGAAAAGTGAAAGAATTGTATAATGAAAGGCCTTTAATAGATTATGGAATCGAAAATGAAACATTTGCAAGTGTTATCCGTGATATCGTTAATGATAAATTCAATGCAAGTACCGAAATTGTGATGGAAGATACGCTGGATTATATCAGTGACAGTGATAATGATAATGGTGAGAGTGAGTCAGAATCGAGTCAAGCAGCCAGCTGTTCTTCAAGCGATTAAGTACCAAGTTCATCTGAAAAGAGAACTGACTCAGCACGATATTGATGTACAACATGATAGAAGGCAAATGATTTATAACTTCGCGATCACTGGAAGTAAAGGTGTTGCAGCTGTAATGAAAAAATTTCAACAAAATCAGCCGTACAGTATGCTATCAAGTACGTCAAAAACAAAGGAGGACGTGTCGAAAACTGCAGAAGGTAAGACAATTCATGACAGCTAAATTTGAGGAAGAGAGGTCGAAAGGAGCAATTATTCATTTTTGAAATTTAAATGCTGCAGAAGCTGCAATAAAATTTGAGCTTCCAAATTTCAAAACATCTATAAAAATTTTTAAGTTACTTTAAACTTATTCATAAGATCAAATCAAGACGAATTTGTCACAAACAAAGATAGTTAATGAGCAAAGTCTGAAGCACAAGGCATTTGTGAAAAAAGTCAATGAAACAGTATCTCATGATATAGAAACATGTCATATATGGAATACAGATCAGTCAAAGTTCGAGTACGAAATTACATCTGCCAGTACTCTTCCTAGAAAAGATGAATATGACACAGTATCAATTGTTCAATCTTCAAATGGTCGATATGCATTCATAAGCAATTCAATTGCATTCGTCTTGTGATGGAACGCTTGGCTCGAAACTTCTAATTTTCAAGAAACATGCGGAGAATTTTGACCTGGGATTGCAGAAACTATTGATAGCAACAAACCGCAAAATATTTATATAAAAGCCAGTTGTTCTGGCAAATTGACTCAAGTTCATGTTAAGGAGTGACTGGATCATTGTTTTTAACCTGATCGTCATGTGAATTCCCTTTTATTGCTCGACTCGACTGATATGGAACAACAGACACACCAAGATATCTTGGCAAATGCACAATAGCAAGAAGAATTAAAGAAATTGTGAGAACCAAATTTTTGGCAAACGAAACAAACATTAATTTATTTGATCGATTATTTATCATGAAAATTCATCGGTAATCTATAAGCAGTTTTCAGCCCTTACTTTTAAAAACATTTGAATCTTGCCTGGCAAAACTCAGGTTATTCAAGCTCAAAGCAAGCATAACAAGTTTTCAAAATGTTAATCAGCTTTTTTTCAATGTTGGTTGGCAAGAATATCATGTGCAAGGTTTACTTCAGTTTCAATGTCAGATATGCATATTGTTCTGTACTCGCTTGTTTTGATCATTTTATTGTACAACAACAGGGATTCATTTCGATAAATAGAATTGACAAATTGACTCATTGACAAAAAAATTAGTGCACGAAGAAAGAAATCATTCTATAAACGCGAAAGTAAGTAAGTAGCTACGGTGAGGGTTGATATGCAAAAGAAAAGAACGTTTGGAGCTTATAAATCCATATGCACTGTAAGATGAATTTTGTGAGCGATGAACATGTCGCAAAGACGCCTTAGACGTCAGTACGAACAACTCAGGGAGTTTGAGAAAGGCCCTATCATTGGGCTGTGAAAGGCGGGTTGAGCGAATTCCTTCCATTTAGGCCATTTTGACTTTAAAGTCAGATCGTGTTGGGGACAATGAACTTGTGAAGGCAGACCGGCTCTTGACGACCTAGACAGACCATCTGTAGAGAGAATCGTTTGAGGCAAGAGCAGATCCAATAGCTTCCTTGTTCACTATCCAGCTACACGTGGCAGGGTCACGAGGCAACCCTGTCTCTGCCAGAATCATTTCCAGACGCCCCTTTTGTTTTGTGCCTTTAACATCTCAACATCGCCAGCTGAGTATACAGTGGTGTCAGCAGAGAGCAACATGGATTGCCACGGATTGGCGACATATCGTCTTTAGCGACGAATTTATTCACAAAAACCTAATAGTCACAACAATTAGTTCATTAAGTTCTGCCGACCTTTATGAATTTATTACTGGATGAATCGCAGCATCCGCATCACCCGTTTCTTCCGAAAACAACACGGTAGTGATTGTGGGGAAAATTTCATAACCAAATAGAACGTACAGAATCGAATGGGGGAATTTGGAATATAATGTGAACACCGGGAATAGGGGCATTCGGGGGTCAGCTTCGAAATTTCAAATGGGAATATAGGGCAAATCGTATATCATTGGATAGGGCTTTGATTTTAAAATGGTGTTTTTTTTCGCGAACACCCATTGTTTCGGAAGTTCAGGATGACACATAATGATGACAAAAACTGGTATCATCGAAACCCAAACAGATGTTGACAACAATGCAATTGACAGTAATGGAAGCAGTGGTATAACAAGTGCAACACAGAGGTACCATTGTTGGAAAGATGCTCATTTATCGTAATGTAAGGTTTTTATTCATGCAAAAATTACAATGCAACAGCGCACAACAGCAATTATGTCATTTTCGATCACGAGGCAGCTGCTACGCCGAGAATTACTCAAAATGTCGACCGCCTTGGTCCAAACATTGTTGGCTTCTGTGTCGTACGGCTGACGTTGCTCTGAGAATTTTAGCACTATCGAGAGCCTGTCAAGCTACTGTTATTCTTTGTACGATGTCATCTTGTGATCTTGGACGGTTATGATATACGTCTTTTAGTCGCCCCAGAGAAAAAAGTGTAATAGACACAAATCAGGAGGGTGATGCGGCCATGTTATCGGTCCTCTCCGTCCAATCCAACGTCCAGGGAACATGTGATCTGCAACTTGACGAGCCATTATGCAAAGTAAGTTGGACATGCTGAAGCAACAATGCAACCCGTTTGACGAGAAATACAACAGTGAAGGTAACATTTTCTTTAGTAAGTCCGCATACATTTATATTTATATATTTACAGCGAAACCACAGTTGGAATTCACGGTTGTGCTGGAGATATCAGGTGTAAAAATTCATACGATTATAAAAGTTCTGTTCCCCGAGTTGATAATGGCAATAGAGATGTAACGGCTGAAATTTATGCTGTTAGATGATTCTTACCACCGTATGCTGGAACAACGCTGCATCACAGAAAATCCTCCGAGTGGGGTCGAGGGGATTAACTAACACCGCTGCCACGACGTCGGCAGCTATTTCTTCCATGACATGTCGCCTGCAGCAATAACCCTTATTGTGTGTGGGCTGCAACACACCGGTTGTACGTATTCGCTTTGCCACCATGTCGAAACATATCGTACGAATGATGGACTCGCTCGAGATATCGTTCTGCATATGCAGCCGCTCGACAGTTCCGCCGGTATTCCCACAGTAGCATCAATATGTCGAACTCTTCTTCGTTTTCTAAAGGGCATTGCCATGGCTAGGCAGTTACAATGGATCACTATCATACAATGGCAGTCAACAGCTACATTCACAATTACCGGCACATAGTGTTTCCTTTCAACAACACCGCTGTGTTCAACGTGTAAAGCCACTGCTTCCATTATTGTCAATTGCATTGTTGACAACATCTGTATTAGTTTCGATGATACCCGTTTTTGTAAGCGTCATCCTGATACTGCTTCTGGAACTGCTCCTGAAACAAGGGGCGTTTGCGAAAAAACATCTTTAGTAATAGTTGTTTCATTTCCAAAACCCTACGGTATCCAATAAAACCTCATATGCCTTATATTCCCATTTGAAATTTCGAAGCTATCCCTGCTTACCCCCACTTCCATTGTCCACATTAAGTTCCGGATTCACCACATTCGATTCTTTCATATTTGGTAATGAATTTTTTTACTGTCGTTTTACTGAAAAACAGGTGAAACGGATGCTGTGATTCAGCCTATATAAGGTGCAATTAAGATATATAAGTACAGCAAATCGCTTCATAATATTTATAACTATTTAATAATACAGAAGTTTATTTTTACTATCTTAAAAACTGGCAACTGTCAGTTTACGTAATTCGGTGAATTTATGAGAGGATAATTTATGAGAGGATAATTTTTGTTGTAATGTTATGCTTCTAATATTAGTCTCGCGTATTACAATGATCTGATCTACACTAATAAGAAAATTAGTTTTCGAGTTGACTTGAAGCATCTTCAATATTCTTTTTGTATCTGATATGTGAATAAGTTGAGAATGGGCCATATTTGGTAATAAAATAAAATAAAACACTTCAACCACATATTATAGCGAATTTTCGGGATGTATTACCTATACTCCTTTCTCAAGCCTTTTTCACTTCCACTAAATAAATACAAAACAATATAAAAATTACATTATACTCTAGTTAATTATTTATGATGGAGAAAGAAGGAATAACAAGAAGATATGTTTGGTAAGTTTCACATCTGTGGCACAAATGAATCTAAATGTATAGTTGGGCATTCCTAATTCCGAAGTCCGAGACTTTTCAAGATGATATCCTGACATAGAATGCATAAGTGAGCATTTATTCTCCTTGCGCTGAGGGTTACATTCGTCACTTAAGAAACATTAGATAAGATAAACTAAACGCTATTTAATTGGATCATAAAGTTGAGGACTTTCTCTAGCTTTTCTATCAATTGGGAATTCAGGGTATTCCTTTCTGCCAGTATCCAAACCTTTAAGTTTTGTATTCTACGCAGGTCAATAGACAGCAATCGATAATCACGTGATTACATTTCTCTCTAATTGATTTTTGAGAATTTAGCTAAGTAGGATAGATAATCAACAGGATCCTGTAAAAAACATATGATCAACTTTTAGGCGAACTGAAGCAGAGTGAGTTCATTTCTGAATAAGAAATTACATCAATAATAATGAAGTATACAATGTAATTACATATTATATAATGTAATGAAAAAAAAACTTTAAAAATAAAAACAGGTGATAGCGAAAAAATGACTCTACACTAATATGAAAAATGACCATCCAACACAACGTGACTTCTTTTTCCCTGGAGAATCCAGTTTTTAATCCATTAGCCTCTTTCGATGTTCCTTCCGAAGATGATAAAATAAATAAATATATAATCTTTGATTGCTTTATTTGTATTCATATTTCTAATGTTAAATAAAAAATAATTTTCATGAAAGTAAATATTTTTTACTTCTCTGCAACATCATCATGCCATATTCCAAAATTATAATTCGGATCCGATTAAAAACATTCTCGGTCCGAAGCATGTAGGATTAGGAATGCTCAGCTGTAGAAACAAACTTTATTTTGATTATACAAATGACGCATAACCAGGCGGTTTCTGCTCAAGAAGCGCCGATTTTGTTTGTTGGTTTTGTTTTGTTTTTGTTTTTTTGTTTTTTTTTATATACTGAAATTTTCAATTTTTAATGTTTTGATCGCTCAAACGCCAAAGATGTGGAGTGATAGATTGAGTTGGTTCAAATACTATGTTTTTACATGATATTTTTAATATTATATAGAAAAACGGCTATTTGACTTAAAGAAAGATTGAATGTTCTCGACGAATACTTATACATTGATATAAAGTATAAAGTATAAAGCATAAAGCAATATTTATCTTTATTATACTCTATTATCTTTGTTATAACTTTATTATCTTTATTATACTTTTGTAATTTCTCCAAAACCTAAAAGAGATAAGTAAAAGAGATAAATTAATAAAAATAAGTAAATTACAACCATTTAAACAACTTGTAAGATTCAGAATCCCACAAGATATAGTTTGCTTTATCTGTATTTGCTCAACATACAAAAACACATTTTTCAGATAGAAGAAAAATAGATCTTGACATCAATTGAATGAGAAGATGAGATGTCTGCGCTCTCTAGTGAACATCAGAAGAAAGAAAGGAATTTCTCTGGTCAAGGACTGAACTAACACATTCGATTTTAGTTCAGTCCTCGACCAGAAGTTAGTTTTTCAGGCATTTTTTGGAAGCAACGTTAAAGCTGAATTATTATTAAAATAATTTTAGTGAAGATAGAGTTAAAAGTATATATTAAAACCAACTAGTCTGATGTTTTGAGAGCTATTTCACAGTTTCTCTTTAATACACCAAATAGTTCTCTATACATCATGCTCTTATGAAGCTCTAATATTAATACATATTATCAAACTTATGCTCTTATTAAAATGATGGCCTGCTATCATTTTTAGTAGAATTTTAATTATTTATATTAAAATTCTCAAAGCATGAAAGCTGAATGCAGGGTGATTCAAAATTTCCTGTATAAACTTTAAAGGTAGGTCAGGAATACAAAAACAGACCGTATTCATAGTGGAACGTATGTCCGCAGATGTCATCCGAGTGTGCTCGGAGGTACACTAAGGTTCAGAAACAAAAGACAACAAGTACGGTAAAGAACATTTTATCGGTCCTATGTTTACAGTATGAAACAATCATATCTGTTTCCGTTCAGTTTCACAGACTCTGTATCATCGCTGTACGATTACAGTCTTTTGCGTATTCTTTTATGTAGAATTAATATGCCAAACTACAAGGATACATTACAAAAATATTTGAGGTGAACCACAATACTGTTACACCCGATATACGTATATAAACTGATAGATAGATATTTATATTTACAGAAAGATTTAAAATAAAGCATATAATATCTATATTTACATACATAAACATAAGAGAATGAGGAAAATAAAATACAAATAAATACACGTAGAAGAAATATTTTAGATGTTTTGATCTTCATTTCTTTCCTCTATTCCTTCTTGAAGAGATCAAAAGTCAATCCTCAATTTCAAACTTTTTTCATTTACAACATTTCTTGATTCATTATTTTTGTTCTCAAACCAAATACATTATTAAAATTTCTGTGGCACTTAAAATACATATTACAGAATTAGAAGAAAACAGTATTTGAAAAATATTTAATTTCTAAATGTTCATGTGTGAACTGAAAAAGATGATCGAAAGAATACGATGCAATGACGATGGAACTTTGCCTCTGTTGACATAGTTGATGGATGGCTACTGATATTTAAAAGCAAAAGGAAATTATGTCAATAAGTTTACAAACTGTAGATAGCAGGACGGAAAACATAATGTATACAATATATTGGGAATGTATACGCTACTGATCTAAGTAAATGATAAATTATATTCAAAGCATATCAATAAGCAATAAGCATATCAAAGCATATCAATTAAACAAGGATTACGGTGAACATAAGAGATGAAATCCTTTTATAGAATGTGTTTGTAACTGAGAAAGGAAATAAAGGAATATGGAAAAACCATGTAAACAAGCAACTGATGAAAATATAATATCCATTTACAATAACAAAAGAATATTTAACAATATAAAAATAAGAATTTTGAAGTTATAAAATACAAGAATATAGCTATAGTTTTTTTTTTAGGTCTACAATTCATATAAACATAATTACTGTCATAAACATAAAAAATTAAGATTAATTTAAACAATTTCCACTTCCACAACATAATTTCAAAGATTAATTTACCTAAGATTAACACAAGTCTAACATTTTACGGATTGAAATCCATATTTTTAAATTAACTACTAATATCATATATGAATATATAAAGTTGATACAAGTACTTCATGAGACTAATATTTTTTTTTGTTCATTTCACTGCTTTAATAATAAAAATCCATAACTACGATGCAATGATTCTCTTGCAGATCTTAAAACAAAAAGATTTTTGAAAATTGCTGACTTTTGAAGGATTTTTTTCCAAAAGCAGCACTGCCAGTCAATTATTTCAGATCTTTCATGTATTCATTTGAATGTAATTTATATTGCACTACGAATTTTAGATTCTACCCAATAAAGTGAAATTACTCGATGAATCAATACGATAAAAAAAAGTGTTTAAATGTAATTGAGCGTTAGAGCTGAAGGCTTCGTGTCTATTTTCAAATTATCATTGGTCAATTGATAGTTAGGTTGCTATTCTTAACCTGATTAATGATTATAAGAGTTACCCAAAGGATTACTTGCTTTGGGAGATTAATTTATGAGAGTTCTTTAATCGGTTGATTATTTTATGGGTTTTTCAAAGTTAAATAAAATTTCCAGAAGATTGCATTAAATGTCAACAGCAACCAAAGCAAAAGTGGTCAAGTTTAATTCTAGTGACAACTCGAAGCTCGTAAACAAACAGCAGTTTTTTATTTAGATTCCGATTTGGTGAAAATGCGATTTTAAGTTCCATTACTGAAGATTTTTTTAAATGTTGCTGAACACTGCTTGGATATCTTTTATCATACGAACAGCAAGGAATCGCTTAACTGAAATAAAAAATAAATTGAAGAATGAATTTATAGAATATACCTCCGACAAGTAAACAAAGACCACGCTTTCATTATAGAATATGTTAAGGTACTTTGTTATAAGAGTAGATAAATAAGATTACTTTCGATATAATGATACTTAAAAGAACAAACATCCTCTATTTCTAAAGAATAATTTCAGTTCCAGAATTAAGTACAGCTCGTCTCAAATTCGAAGTAAACATTTTTCAGCGATTGTTATTATTCATCTTGTGATTAAATTCTTTTATAATATATTTAGAATGATCCCCAAAGTCATCTTAAATCTATTAATCCTCTCATTAATATATTAAAACTTATAAATGATTTACAATTATTTGCATTTTCAAAATATAATGTTTTGTATAAAAACTGATTTTCTATTAATTTTTTTCATTATTCCACTACAAAAATGATCTACAAAAATGAATTATTTATTGTTACAGACTGCAATCCTTCATTACATTACTATATCTGAATTTAGCTGAGAAAAAAGGTGGTACTTAATAAACTTTCTACACAACCTAAAATTGACTTATCTAATAAAGTACAAATTTTCGTTATGGAGACTTTAATTGAAGTATTTAAGGAAAGCGTTTCTGAGAAAAATTAAGAAGACGTTACTGTTATTACAGTTTACAACTAAATTTGTATTCCTATTTAAGTTTTAAATATTGCATTCATTATTTTGAATATTAAATGAAAATTAAGGAGATTCCTGCGATTTCACAGCCATTCTTTGGTCGACGTCTCATTCGGTGGCTTTTATAACCAGTGGCTGTTGTTGGCCTCTACCTCCTAATAAGAGCCACCCGTGTATTATCTTAATTGCGCGGAGACACTACTTGGTTCCCTCAAGCCCTGTGCTTGACGACGCGTGCCCAAAACCAGAGCTGCTCAAAGCAACCCCAATGCAAGTAGAGACCTTTGCAGCATGACCTTTGTTCACAATAGTTACACGGAAAGAGGAAGGCAAAATTGCCCGTCTTAATTGTCCTCATGCTCCACTGCGCACAGTTTTCATAAAACGAGCAGAAATTTTCGACAGACTCACCTGCAATTGGAGATGGAAAAGACAGAGTGGCAATAACACAAACCACGCTATTAACGGTTTAAAAAATCTTTTTCAGTATTAATTCTTTCTTCCTTATTTCTTTCTTTCTCCTTATTATTTAGATCTTTTTATTTAACATTTATTGTGTGGTATATAAAAAATTCTTTTGAATTTTTCATCACTAAAACGTAAGGCAATATAATAATCAAGCAAAAAATAAAGTCATTTCATAGAGGTTACCCTTTCTAAGCACTGAATAACCTAAATAAAATTATAAATATCTAAAACTTATTAAAACTTATTAACATTTATTTGAGTACGCCATAGGCCATTTAAAATTTTAGGCATTTGTAATTTTTTAAACTAAATTTTGTTATAGAAAATTTCATTTTAAGAGTATTTCTATTTCAAGCAGTTTATTTAAGAGTTGTTGTTTATGGATATATTAGGACGCATAATATAATTAAGGTATCTTTTACTTCTCAAAGAACTTCAATTTTTATATTAAGAGTTTCCTTATTTACACAATCTAAACCAGGGGTGGTGAACCTTTTGTCATTGAAAGGTCACATGTTACGTAACGGAGACTTCATCAGGATCCAATCAGTAAGTATCAGTCTTCTAAGTACGTATTGGTAATAGAATTTTAATACGATATACGAAAATCATTATTCGTTCAGTGAAAATTAAGTTTAATACTGTCGTTAAGCGAGATATGACCGTATCGAAATAGAAATGTTTGGGAGAATTTCTTTCAATAGGTTTTCAGCTCTGACTATTTTGCATTGTGAATTTTCGATTTACTTATAATACAATCCTTTACTGCTCTTTTTGTAAATTTCTTACTAAAACCATATATGAAATTGAAATCGCATGCAAAATACCGTACTGACTATCACAAAAGGCTGAATTGAACATTAGAAAGTTTAAACCAGGGGTTTTTCTCCATCTCTGGTCTAAACATTCGAATGTTCAATCCAAACCTTATATTATTGTAATACTTGTAAATAACAAGGAGTGTAAAAGTTTTATAGCAACATATAATATTAAAAAAGAACTTAAAACTCAGATTTTATTTATTAGCATTACATATTCTCTTCTGAATATATATGTATATATAAAACAATCATTAAAAAATTGAAAACCTATATTCAAATATTTAAATAGAGTTTTTATCTTCGTCTCTTTTAAAATTAAGACAAACATTCCTCAATTATAAATTTCTTGGCTTAAAACTAACCATATATTTGGCTGCTACTATTATCTCTTTTGATTGGCAAACGTTGCAAACAGTTAAATATTGAAAAGGTATCTTTTTATAAACTGTCTTCGAATATACGAAGCAAATAAAAAATAATATTTTATTTATTAAAATTATTTGAAAAATAAGTTGAAGAAATTTCTCTATTGGGGAAGATTTCTGTTGTTAGTGTTGTAAAGAAAATTTTGTTAAAGTCATCGACTGTTGTCTGTAAATTGCGAATGTATTGTAATGGCATTTATTTATTTTAAAAAAAATAGAGAGAAAAGGATTTGCAAATTGTGACTTCTTTTGGAAAAGAAGAGGAAGGTGTCCAGCATGTTTTGTTTTAAAGAAATTATTAACAAAAGAAATCTGAAAAACTTTTTAAAAGAATCTAGTTGTTGAATCCATAACAATGAACTGAAACCAAAAAGAAACTTCTTATAAATCCGATAAAGAAAATATATAAATTAGATTGATTTATTTAAATTTATTTTAATAATCCTCTATAATACGCAAATCGTACAAATTTGTACAAATTTGCACAAATCGTACAAATCTTGCTACAACTTCAATATTATTGATACAGGATGAAATCACTCGTAAAACATATGTATCACTTATGTAAAAAAAATTATAGTTATCATGGTCAAATTTCAAATTATTAATTTACTACTCATTCTTCCATGCTACTGTTATTATTTCTGGGAAATCAGAATATATCCTGGATTATTAAATCAACGTAACTACAGAATAAGATAAATAAATCAATCTTTCATTGTAAATTGAGGAAAACTGAAGCAAACTCAACCTAAAAAATGATTAAAACTTAAGATTAAAATGATTGTGTAATGGAATCAGAAAATAATACGAAATTGAAAATAACAATTTTCTATTTAAGAGTAAATTAAAACAAAATATCAAAACAATTAATGAAGAAAGTGTAATGGCAAATACTTATAATATTATCAAAACAGTTAACAATTAGTTTTATAATAATAATAATAAGACAGATCAAATAGTTTACTGCAAATATTTATATATAAAATAGTTTAATTTCCATAAACATAAAAATAAATAATAACAACATGTTATTGTAATGTTATTATTAATAATTCAAACGCGCAGTTTGAATTTTATTGCATTAAAAAAATTCATTGCGGCCTGTACATTGATGGCACATGAATTTTCTCACTAATGATTCATTGGTGAGTTTTTCATTGTTTGTTTTATCCTTTGAGGCACCACTGCGCTTCCGTTAAAATTAAATAGTTTATATCTTCAATTCCCGAACCTGTTTTAAAATAGAGTTTTGATGAAATTGTTGCAATGTATTATTTTAATTAATAGTATTTAATTATAGATTAACAGAAAAGGTAATAACAAACTTAGGTGAAATTAAAGAATGAAATCGTTTTTGAGAATACAAAAACCTTTCCAATAAAAATGTGAGGTGAGAGTTGACTTTTTTTTCAGTTTTACACGGAAATACACAAATGAACATTTTTTTGGTATTTACTCACTATAGAAAATAATAACTGAATTTTCAAAATCAGAAAAAAAAATCGGATGTATCGTTACACCACCTCTTTAACAAAGCCTTCAGGCATTCAGTATCGATGTCTCGTTGTATTATCAATCACCATCTCGCTTTTCAGAATTGTAGTTATATTATTTACTTTATTTATTTACATATTCTGTAAATACAAAAGATAAAACAAAATATAGTAAATTCTTCAATAAAGCCAGATCAAAAATCAACTGAAGTAATGCTAAAAAAATATTTTTAATGGTGTAGAAGTCATTTTAATTTCTTTCAATTTTTAGGTAAAATTGATCAATGAATTATAATGGTTAATTACATCTGAAGTTTAGCATAAGAATTGAATTCCTTTAAATTTGTTTAAATTGAACAAAACGCATTTAAAACAAAAGCACTATACACATTCCAGATATACATTACTGCTGTATTTTTACAGTTTACAAGATGGAGTACTACAAATACACTTTTCTTTGTATATAAGTTTAAAGAGGTTAAATGAAATATGCATAAAAGTTCATTTAAATTAAAGTGAACATGGAATTTTGTTTCATTAATGCCTATCGCATGAAATGTTATCAAATTCTCTTCATTATTAGAGAGCACGTAGTCTTTGGCAACGATCTCTAAAGAGCATTTTTTCGCTTGGATTTTAGCCTAAATAAGCAATGGTAATTCTGATCACCTACCATTATTTCATTATTAACGTACAATTTCCAGCATTCCTTAGTAAATAAAGAAAAATCTCAAAAACAAATCTCTTAAGCTCAACTGAATGCAAATGCTTGGAATTTAATATGCCCTATAGCTCTTCGCCAATATCCAAATAAACCTCAATAAAGGAGGAATTCAAATGAAGCCTTTTTAATTTCTTCTAATGTGACAATCGTTTCGTCGCCTCGACGAATTAAGGTTGTCCGGAAGTGAGCTTTAAAAAATGAAATTATCCCATTTGAAAGTTAATTACATCAGTATCATTAATGGGAGGAAGGAATTGAAACGGAGCCTTCATTACAATAGACCTAATGCTCTCTTAATTACTGAATGCTTGATTCGTTGTGGGATTAACGTATTTAGCGAATCGTGGATCTAAACTAACTTGGGCTCTTCCCTCATTGACACGTTGTTCTGTAAGGTTATTTTCTTGCATGTAACTCTGGCATTACACTAATCCACTTTTCTGGTTAGGCTTCCTGAGAATCCACGATACCAGAATCTGTAACAACGGAATTCACATTAAAAGGCATTATGAGCTGCCACATGCTTCTCTCATTGGCGGCAAAGTGGTAACTTCTAATGTAATCATTCTCAAAAGTCCTGAATGTCATGTATCACTTATTTGTGAAATTAACTAGTATTCCAGGAAACTGACCATTTAATATTGTTTAAAAGACTAATGAGTAGATACGTTTCAGATAACATAAATTACACTCATTTGGAAAAGTGGTTACAATAATTAAAGAATTAAAGTTTGTTTCGAAATAACGTTTCAGAAAGTCATTTTTGAAACGTTAATTTATGAACAAAAACTGATTTTGAAAGATTCTTAGCGAGCCATAAAAACTATACACTTAGTATTGCACCCACTGCTTTGTATAAACGAAGATTTTTGCAAGTAATATAAAAAAAGTTTCACATTTGTTTTTTCTATAATTTTTTACCGTAGTGAAGCATCTGAAAATTGAAACCATTGAAATAAATTAAAAAGAAAAAGAGAATATAAGTAGGAAGTAATGATGTTTATCATTGAGTCTTTCTAGTATTCGTTTCTTAAATTATAAATAGTTGAAGCTTAGGACGTCTTTTTAAGGATGAGCTTGATCACCATTCTTTCGTTTTATCAAAAACTGAATTGTTACTATTGTAAAAAGGGAAGGCTGCACAAGAATTCCACGTATAAAATGGTCTTTGATTTGTGAATTTCATGAAGATGAAAGTATTAACATCTATCCATACCATTTATAATGTTTTTGTAAATTTTCTGTACATTAACTATGTCATAAAATTGTCCAATATTCAATATTCAAAAATGCTATATTTCGAAGATGCAAAAGTTAGACAGATCGAATTGTCTGAAATAACTTTTTATACGATAAATTGAAGCAGATTCACATCGAGCATTACTTGGCAATTGAGGCATATTGAATTTTTTTTTAAAAAAAAATGATGTTTTATAAAATTTTGAAATAGAAAAGCGTAATTAGCTGAAAAGTAGTGATCATAGATGGAATATTTGCCTATTTTAGATAAAAATTCTATCTGATATAAAAGAAAAACGGAAAACGTAGATAAGAGTTACTAAAAAAAAAATATTTGTGGCCGCTTTATCAGTGTGGATTAATTTTATTTATGCAACAACTTTTTTGATTACCCAATTATTCACGCTTGAAAAATTTAAATTTATCTACTTAGCTAATTCTTTTCCTTCGCGAGTAAGTTAATGCTTTGATTATTGAAAATTAGTGGAGGAATTAGACTGCTCTTTTATTGCTTTACCATTCAGTGATATCTAAAATCAATCCATTAGTTTGTTGGTTAGTTTCATATTCATTTTCGAATATGAAAAATATTTTTTGCATTCATTCTTGCAATCTCTCTATGCTGATGTCAGCGTTCCGCAGCATCTTTTGTCAGGTCGGTTAGCTCCTGTTGATCTAGTCCCAATACTATCATCGTCTTTAAGATGTGTCGATGCCATCTGTGTCCTTAGAAGTTTCAACTTTGCGCCAAACCTTTTATAAACAACTAAAAGTTTAACTTTGCATAGGAGAGTAATTTAAGGGTCTGAGGTAGCTAATGTACTTTTGAAAGATAAGATAAAATAGGAAAATGCGTTTTTTTTGTTTTAACTAATAGCAATTTTCTAAAGACGATTTACAAAAAAAGAAAATGCCCAAAAATTCAAGTTTTAGAAATATTCCTTAACCATGAATATCCTCAGAAATATTATAAGAAAAAATTAAAAATGGTTTCTCATTAATGTAAAACAGCGTAATATAACGACAGAGATTAATCGATATTATAATTTTAATGTACATTGAATCTTCAACATTCACGTACGCATTGTATTGTTGTTGTTTTTTTAAAGTTTTATTTAAAAAAAAATCTGCTATCCATTTAATCTCTCGAAATAATATTTAATGAGAAATCTTTCAACAAATAATGAAGTACTTTTCATTCGAGAAGAATCATGAATTTCAAATCGTTTAAGCTTCTCCAAAAACTTACTATATTTTGAAGTTAGACTTTCCATAAGCTGATATAAGATATACAGAGAAGCGATCTGTATGAAAGAAATACAGTATGTCAAGTACCACTATGAACGAATTACATGATTAAATGTGAAGGAATACGATCACCAGATTTAGTGCTTTAATAGCTTTAAGACCAAATTCTGAAGAACAGATTTTCCTCAAAATATTTTTTTAATAACTGATAGAATAACAATTTGCCGTTCCGGCAAGGCCGAGCGGTCTCGACGGCGGTCTGCCGTGTGGCCGTTGTGTCGGAACCTGGGTTCGAATCCCGGTGTTGGCATGGCTGTTTCTTTCTTCTTCTGTGTTTCGTCCCTTTCTCCCTGGGACTTACTATCTCAGGGTTATCCTGGACGGGATGTGAATCTCGTCCCCCCTTCTTGAATATCACTAGCTTCGCCCTGACGTTGTCAGGTTGAGCTATTTCCGTGGTCCCTAGTTGATCCAAATTCGATAAAGGAAGGAAGAATAACAATTTACTTGGGTAATAGAAGGAATGAAGAGACTATTTTTTTTGTCTTTTTACTAAATTTTAGCAGTCTACTAAAACCAGTCTACTAAGCTTTCATATTTTGAGAATAAATCAATAATTTATTAAAATACATTAAAATAAACAAACATTCAGTCTTCATTATAACTTTCATTATCTTCTTTATTACAATATTTCATTTCCATATGCAGGAAACTTCTTAAGGTAAATTCGAGAACAGGAAAGTTTTCTTTCCTCTTCCTCTCGTTGAAATTTGTCAGAATTTGTGAATAAATAACTTAAATCATTTCTAAAAAATCATATACAACAATAATTGAGTTTCATCTATACGATATGTCGAAATCCAATTTTAAACAATACACAAAACAGTAACTCTATTTCTTAATTTTGAAAGTAAGTAAGAAAGGATATGAATATTTTAGAAATAATGCAAAAAGAAGAAAGATGGAGGAATAACGTAAGAATAACGATGTGTAATGTAAAATAAAGAAGAATGATGGATGGATATCACTTTACTGATGTCTTAAAGATTTTTAATGATTGATAAAAATATTTTAATGATTTTTATTGATATTTTATTGATGTTGTAAAAAAAGATTTTATTAAAATAATGAAAGTATTAAGTTTTGTTTAAAATTGAATTTAGACTTATCGAATTTAGACTCAATTATTTGTCATGTATTATTTTAGAAATACATTATTGTGAATTATTGTCATTTATTATTTTAGAAATACATTAGTGTCAATTACTGTTATTATTATTTTAGAAATGATTAAGTTATTTATTAACTTCTGGAGAGAAAGAGGAAAGGAAACTTTCCTGTCCTCGAATTTACCTGAAGAAATGAAATATTGAAATATTGAATTAACTTGCATAAGGAAATGAAAGATTGTAACAAAGAAGATAATGATAGTTCTAATGAAGACCGAATGTCTGTTTATTTTACATTTAAAAGAGACAATTTTCAAGTGAGAAAGTTATATATAAAACATTTATTTCACATAAACATATAACTACATTCAAAATTAAAAGTTTTCATTGATAATTTAAAAATGACTCGAAAATATAGTCGTCAAAACACCGGGATACAGGAGCACAGAAGTTATGATTTATATGATTTGTAGAACAATTATTAGAACATATGAATCTCGCTCAAGATATTTTTTGAGCCACACTATAAAACTAATTACTTATATTAATCTAATGTTTTGTATTCTTAATTTTTCAGGTTTTGGGACCTTATCTAAAGGTTTTTTTCTTTCTTTTTTTGCTAGTATTCCGATATTGTTACTTCATAAACTCTAAGATGACCATCTGGCAAACAGCACAAAGAAATGATGAAGTTCAACACCTTAAAAATTTATCTCAGATGTAATAATTTTGCTTTTTTTTACAAAAATAATTGGTTAGTGGTTCCGGAGTTATATCGGGCAATTTACTTATTTTCTTTCTATATGTGTGTATTTTTAACGTCACAATCTGTGAAAGAAAAACTTCAAGAAGGAAACGTCCAATTTCAATGAATCTCTGTATACAACTACTTTTCCTTTAAATATGAAACGTCATCACTGGCTCATCAGTGCCCATGTCGTCATTCATGTAAAAATCTTACTATTTGTCTATATTCTACTTCTTGGAATAGTTGCATTCATATTATTTACCATCAGTAATACCTCGACGACGGGCTTGAAGAACCTTTGAACAATTGCAGTAATTCGAGGGTGGCCGCATCGTGGCACTGCCAACAGCAGGCTGGTCATGCAAACGAATCGTTCGTTATTGGATGACATTGATGCTGGAATCGACCTTTGTGTGAGGGCACTCATCACGTTCCAAGGCTCTCGTCGGACCAACAATACAACGGCTAAAGACAAACGGTTTGTTTGAGATTAGCCGTAAATGCTCCAACAGCTTCATTCTCCGCGATTCAGAGAGACATGGTGTCCTATGTACAGCAACCGGAATATATCAAGACCATTGCTAGACGAATTGCATCGGCCCATAAGAGGTCTGCCTTTCACAACCCATCACCCAGGGCCAGCCCAACGGGGATGCGGAGCCCCAGGCGAGCAAGAATTGTGGACTCCCCCCACCCACCCCCGATCCCAAAACCCTCTTTACCTAGAACCTCTTTACAGATGATTTTTAAAATTACATATTTGTTTGGTTATCTACAGCACATTAAATCATGGGCTTTATTGGAGCAAGCCGAATTTTAAAACAAAGAAAATAACCATAATATTTTTACGGCTGGCCGAATGAAAGTTTGATAATAATAACGAAAAAAAAATCATCAACCAGCCGCGGGGCCCCAGGCGACCGCCCAGATTCCTCCCCACCCATTCGGGCCGGCTTGCATCACCAAAGACTCCGTCATTTAGACAGGTGATTTAGTGTTTGGTAAGAAGTGCCATTTCTGCTTTGCAGCAGATGATCATCGCATCTACATATAAAGGAGGATTGGGCAACACTCAATACTGGCAATCAAATTGAAGAGAAGCACACAGCCATTATAGCTAGTGTAATTGTAAAGGGATCCATTTCTTTCCCTCCACCATTTCTAAAAGCAAATAGTTCCTCTAACAGGGATTTTGAGGAAGTTTAAATGTATAGCGTACGTGGAGGGGATCCTGGTCCCCATTGTTTGATCTTCGTGCTGCACCTGCCAGGAGCAATTTTCCAAAAGGATAATGCACTTCCACACTACACATTTTTCCCAGTAGTGCCTGCAAACAATATTCAAAGCCTTTCTTGAACAGCGAGGTGTCTAGACTTGATCTCCATAGAGCATGTCTGGGACATGCTAGGAGATCAACTGCATCCACCATCGAACTTTCGGCATTTGGAGAAGCAGTTGTAGAAGTTGCATGATCTGGCAACATCTGGAATTTGTTTCACACCATGCGACGCCGAATATAAGTATACAGAATAGCCAGAGGCGGCTGAACACAGTACTAACATATAACAACGATGCTGCTATTGTTCAATAAAAATTTGTTTTTTCACTGTGAAATTCGAATCAATTCCAATTTTATTCATCAAGTTAGTTACGAAGTTTCATTCAAATTGAATATTTCCTTCATGATGCTTTGATGTTTTTCAACTCAGTGCAGAATAGTCCAGGTAATTTGTCGGATATTAGCTGATCTCCAAGGATACTATCAATTCTCTATTTGATCTTTCCTATTTGGTCTTTCTAATTTTATCTCCAGGCATTCAATTTTTTTTTACAGTCGATTTGTAAAATGTTCGGCTCTTTCGCTTCCCAGGTCTTTACATAGCTTTTCTGAAAATTTGTTATTAGTCTGATTGACAGTTAAATATTGCAAAAATACGAAGGATCTATCGACCATAGGACCAGAAAAAGTTGGAAGACCGGTGCGAAGCTAGTTTGTTTTACAGCAAGGAAAATAAAAAAAAATAATTCCTGTGAAAGATTAAATAAACCAGTACAGAAGAAAGTACGGGATGGGAAAAATTTCCATCCACCATTAATTCAAATATTACCCGAAAGTTCCTAGAAAAGCGCCTGCTTTATTTGAGTATTAGTAAAACTATAATTTTTTTTTTATCTTCAAACATTAAATTTTTGTTTGAAGTTTTGCTTAAAATTTGGAATTTGGTTTTATTAATATACATTTTGGAAACCAAATTTAATTGTCTTAGTTTAATGTACTTTCAAATTCTATCAATGAAATAAATATGTAAAACGTAAAATAAAATTTGTCCTAATAAATTAAAAAGATAGGCTTTTTTTATTAGCAATGAAATCAATCTAAGATTACTCAAAAATACAGACCATGTAACAAACAAAATTTCAAAATTATTGAATTACGACTATTTAGTCACTTTACCAGACAGCTGCTAATGGAATAAGTTTGAAATTTTTTTTGTGCTATTGAAATAATAAGGCTTCATTGTTAGAGGAGATTTTCAAAATAATTTTTTGAGATAAATAAAGACGTAATCACATACATTCCTAAAAGAAATACAGAGATTTAATGTGTGTGATTACACATTTTTTATTTATCTTTTTATATTTCCACACTTTAAATTTCTTAAAATAATTATTTTAATTTGTTAATTTATTTTAGAGAATGATTTTTTTTTCATTCATTCATTCATTTTATTTCCGTTAGATTTTATCATAGTCCTGTTTGGAAGCATTTGTGTAGCTTCCTACCAACAGGTGCTATCGTTGAATACATACATATTGATTATTTCAAATATTAGTTACATGTTATACATTTTGAACAAAAGTAAAAAGACTAAAATTGCCGATTATATATTAATTAATAATTTTAGGATGAAAATTTTTTGAATAAGGGTAGTTGACATAACAGTTAACTAAGTATACAAGGTTGTTGAATTTTGTACAATGCCCTGTACTTATTTACAGAAAACTGGGTAGACCCTAGGACCCGTTTGGAGAATTATCGAGCGTGGAAAATCCCCGGCCTCGGCGGAAGATGAATATCTTCATCGAACCCGCCACCTCCAACCAGTAGCCAAGCGCACTTACCACTCGGCTACAAGGCCCACATATCCAATTAGGTAAAGGGGAAAACTTACGAAAAAAGTAGTTTCAATATATCCTTGCCACTTTCGAATAAATGAAAACAATTAATAGTAACAGAACTGATCAAGACAACATTGATATAAAACTGACATGCTATATTACATCATAAATGTTAGTGATTATGGGGCAATTTTCCAGTTTTGTATGAAGTAACAAAAAACATTAAATATTGTTTACTTTATAGACATTACTTGCAAAAACCATGCAAAATTAACCATTTTCACTATCTATAAGAAAAGCAATTTATAATATTAAAAAACTGATGACGCTTATTGAACATGTATTATGTATTGGTGCAGCTGGTTTTATTTTATTTCTCCTGATGAATAACATTTATTCAATAAATACCTATAGTCAAGGTTCGAAAAACTTCAGCAATAAAGGGACACTATTTATATTCAGGGTTAGATTAAGGATTATCCTTATAAGCCAGTCATAAAACTAGAATGCTTCTAGAATGCTGAAAAAAAATAACGTTCATTTTTTATAATGTAAAGTTTTAGGATCACATAATTGCATTTTCACAAGAAACTTTAAAATGAGATTCACTGCCTTTGAAATTGAACCTAAGTTTTAATGTTTTACTCGTTACAGTAAATTAGCAATTTAGCAAATTTTTAACTTCAAGAAACTTTAATGATATGCAAAATATTTGAAGTAATTCAATTTTTGCCACACTTTAAAATAACTTTCGACTTTAAACTTTTTCCTTTTTTTTAAAGAGAGAGAAGAAAAAGAAGAAAAAAAAGCTTTGCTTTCTTATCTTGCCATTATTTCTGGAAAGCTTAATGTATCCAGGGCAAGATGAGTTAATTGCACTCTCCAGATCCTTACAAGCTGTAGAAGCTTAGATTCTCATTAAGACAGTCTTCGCTTTCCCTCATTCGCCCGATAATGCTCCATTATGGGTTTTGTCAGTAAACATTAATTACTGATTGGATAGGGAGGGGACCTTTTCTCGTCCATTGATAGAAAACTGGAATTTTATGATGTAAAGTCCTTGAGCGTGTTTTTTTCCCTTCCCCCCTCCAGCTCTTTTCCATGTTGTTGATTGAGTTCGAGAAGGAAAGGAAACAGTTAATTTAGGCGATGAATGCGAAAGAATAGAACTGGAGACACGGGTCGGGTTTTCGCTTTCTCATTAATTAGATTCTTTCTTCTTTTTTTTTTTTACGTTTGCTTTTTAGCCTTAGTTCCGCTCCACCCCTTCCTGTCTTAGATGCATTGAAACATGGAGCTCGCATTTGAAATTTCATTGCTACTTTTATAGACCTCGGCTGCACCATCAAAGGCACATAAAAGTTTTTTTTGGGCAAATGACTAGTCACGGGGCAAAACATATGTAATGGATCATATTTACGGGGCAGGGAATTGCAGAACAAACAAAAAAGATCCATACTTTGGCAATCAAAAATTACTAAGGTGCCGTTATTTCTCTAAATTTGACAATTCTGTCGTAAATAACATTAAGTAACATTAATTACTAGTTCATGCATTTTTTTCTGGAAACACAAAATTGTTAGACTAATACCAAGTAATTTTAGTTTGTGAGGTCTGTAAAAAAAAGTCAAACAACTTTATAGTGAATTTCAACAAAATAATTTAGTTAAAGAGAAGGGGAGAAGGTGGTAATATGAAACAGGGTTGCTGTTTCATAACAGCAATGGTTGTGGCAAGTAGCTGCTGCTATCATCCGGAAACCGCTCTAATTTCTACCGCTGGTTTTCCTTTTAGCACCTAGAGGTAGCTAACGTCAGTATCTCGTATGGTTATGAGAAGAAGTAGTGTGTTTTCGTAAGCCTGAAAGTTTTTACAGGGTAAGATTCAACAAAATTTCCGGTACTATTATTAATACGAATGAGATTTTGTTTATATTGTCTATCATTATTAATTAACTGAACTACAAAATGGTGTATTCAGTACTTAAGAATTAATATTTTATTACTGAGAATGGATCAGTCAATTTGCAAATGGCGATTGGTGGTAATATGAAACAAGGTGTTCCATAATACAACCTCACGATGCCAAGAAGCAAATTAGGACCTGAAAAGAAGGGACTAAGGCAGAAATGGCGTCAAGAAGATATGGTAAATGCAAGAAAACACCAAATCAGCAGATTTTTGTTCATGAAAGACTTACAATTTTTAATTGAGCGTTTTCTTTCAATTATAAAGTGTTAAGCATTAATTTTTGCTTTTTCTCTGTAGTTTCTATATTTTCTATTGATGTGAAGCAAAATAATGCATTAAAGTATTAACAATAAATGATTTTTTTACTATAATAGCAATAATAAAGAAGTATTGTTGCATTTTAACATCTGTTTCATATTACAACCCCAGTTTCAAAATTCATTTTTTTGTAGAATGTTCTAAATAATTGTACCTATTCAAGAGTTTTAAATATTTATTTAAAAATGAGTGATATTTATCTCACACGATATTTATACAAATGCTACTGACGATTTTAATATATTTGAGCCACTTGAAATTCAAAATTTTGTCAAAAATAAAAAAGTGGTCCATATTACCACCACCTCCCCTAATCTAAAATTTTCTTATCACAATTTTCTTTTTATTTTTTGAGCACGAACTGAAAAGGAAATATAAGAAGAATTACAAGACTAAGTCACTCAAAAAGGTTCGATTCTATCATTCTGATAAGGGTTCTGTCAGATATGGCGGAATTTTGAAGAGAATCAAACAAAGAAAACAAAATTTTCATTTTCTTTTCTTTGTATGAAAGTTATTCGTCTCTTTATTTTTAAAAAAGTGTTTTTCAAATCATTTCTAGCTACCTTTTAACTGGATTTGTAACTGGATTTACTTTACTTGTTTGCTTGGTACCCGTTTGCTAACCATAATAAAACTTAAGCAATTCTTAATTATTTGCAATAGCTTTACCCAATTTCTTTTTTAATTTATTATTCTAATTTTTCGTCGTTACAGATTATTTGTTTTACTGAAAATGAAACCTTAATGGAAACTTAATTATTTTTCATGTATTTGTGGGAGATTGATGTGGGAAATTTGTTACCATAACAATTACATCTTTTGATAAAGCCGAAATACCATAAGGTATTTTACAAGCTAATTTAAAAAAGAAAAAAAATCTCTTAAATTAGAAGCCATAACATAAAAAGAAAACAGAAATTTGAAAACAAAAAAGATGGTATTCTGGAATGCTTTTGCATTCTTCTAATAAAAGCAGTGCTTATGATAAAAATAAGAATGCCAACTGTTTAACTCTTAGGTGAAAACATATATCTAACGAGACTGAATAAAGTCTATTAAGTTCAAACATTTCTGCGAACAGTCTCCTCCCCATTATTTTTAAGTCAAAACGTCTGGAAGTAGATCCCTCCCGCAACAACAATGATAGATCACAAAAAATTGCTTACCAGGACTGTGCGGCAGTGTAATGTTGTTCTTCATTATACAAAATTTTGCTTTTTTTTTTTTTTTACTTAATTTTCCAACAGCTTTATATCCCATTCCAGTTTTGCATACCGACCATCAAGTGGAAGGCACTGACAAAAAGCGTTAATTTAGTTTAACGGTAAACAATGTTATCTATTAAATGTAAATAATATGAATTTCAATTAGGCATTACGAAATACGGTAGTATCCACATTTACCTATTTTCTACTTTCATTCATTAAACTAGATCTAGAAGAAGTTTGTGTTTGGTTTCGTAAAGTTACATAAAAAGAACGACAGAGACGGTCGTTGAATTAATTTATCCTTTTTTTATAACGAAGATTAAGGCTTAACAGTGGTAAAGAAAAGAAATCGTTCTATTATCAATAATTTAAACATTTCGTTTCAGTTAATCGGGTTTATTCTTCTTAACAGATAAAAAAACTATGGTTAATCCATACTTTCTATTCAAGTCACCAATGTCAACTCTTATAAAAAGTCATCGACTTACGGCAGATGATTCCGAAGACTTTTTTTTTTCTTTATTCGGTGCACCTCTTATAGGAAAAGATCTTTTTTTTTTTCGTTTCTTCCTTTCTTTTTCCTCTTTTTTTCCATTCCATTCCCTACATTCCATACGAAAAGGAATTGCTTTCCTTGCTGAGTCAGAAGCAATTCAATTATTTCGCAACTTCTGCCATTCTCTTACAGAATGACACGACCATTGCATGAATAGCAATACAGACATAGAGGTAACTTACCTCTTGACAGGCGTGTGCCGACTCGGAATGTTCCAGAATTCTCCCAGTTAAGTAGAAGACATGCAGAAAACAAGCCACTAAGGCAGTAGATAATGAATGTGCGTCAAATATTCCAAACGAAATAGAAAAGAAAGACCGACATCCCATCATGCAACATCAAAGCCATTAAAATTGCAGGTTCATTGTTGCCCAATAAATTTTTAAACTCAAAAACTGATAGAAGCTTCTAAACTTGTTTTATTTAAAGTTATCGTCTTTCCTGAGAATCTACGTTAAACGAAAACATCATAACTGAATTTCCAGTTCGTAAATAATTTGTAAAATCAAGTTATTTTGAGAATAAGTGAAGCGAGATTAATCTACGAAATTTAATACAAATTCTAGAAACAAACATATCAATATTTTAACGTGTTTTATTAAACTATTTTGAAATTTAAAGCAATATATATAGTTATTTCTTTGACGTGTTTTGAAGAATGAACCAGTATCTCATGATACGAAATACTAACGATAGGAAACTTCTTTACAAGAAGGTAATATTTTCTAAGATTTTACTCGAATCCTAAAATGGTTTAATAATTCTAAATTAAAGATTTTGTATTTAATTTGTGTGTTTTTAGTATATTTTTAAATAGTAGTTACTATTTAAAAATTTAAGCAAATTTACAGAACCAAAAGATATTTAATTAAGCCACATTATAGAATCTTTTATTTAATATTTGAACTGCAAAAGATATATCTGTAAAGAAGATGCAATGTAAATCTGTTTCTTCTGTACAATAATGCACAAAACTATGTTCTCTAATTTTATCATAAAATCTGTTTTTGGTTAAACTACTAATTGAGTTTGGTAAAAGTAATACTACAAATTAGAAAAAAGAAATAACGGAATTAATCAATTTTTTGGTGCAGTGAATTTCCTTGATTCATTTCAAAAATCTAAAAGACAGTTGCATTATATATAGAACTCAAATTAAGAATTAGACAATAGATTTAACATGCGTTAGTACATTTTTACAGTAAAATAAAACAAAGAACGCACATAACTAAACAAAACACAAATTCACTGAGCTATTTTTTTGATATTTGTGCTGGAAATCGGAGACTACTGCTTCGAGGCTAATTGGCCTCTGATCAGTCCAATCCGTCCAGCATACTGATGACAGTTTTATTTTACTTTCAAATTAAGAATATTCGGTATAACTTCTGTGGAAGTATACAGACTGAAGTCATTAAAAAAATGATTGATCTATAAATGACAGTTGACAAAGGAAGTATGATATGTAAGGAAAAGAAAGTGTTAAGGAGAATAACATGTAATAGCTAACGAATGATTGTTGTTTGTTCGCACAACATTCAAGTATCTCAAATGATTTTCTTAATACTTGCTACAGCTCTTATTTACTGTTTAACGGATTATTTTGGTCTCGATCTCGTTCGTGAATTTAAATAATGTCGGATGCTCAATTTTCTACCCGATGAACAGTTGAGCATGAATTTCTTTTATTTTTTTTCATATTTTTTTGTTTTGCTAATCGCGATAGGACAATCATTTCTTCTTAATGTCACTGCATCCGTACATAAAAGTATCCGGCAAATCCATTGTATTTTATAAAGTCCCCATACCTCCATTGCTTTTCTCGTTAAGAGGGTCTGTGCAGTGTAATGATTTTAAATCTTAAATCTGTATTAGCCCATTTCATTCTGTGTATTATAACTTGTCCTTTTATATGTAATTCAGTCCTAAGATGTCGATTTAACATTTCTAAATTGACTATTGTCTTATTTTATTTTTCAAGAGAAATTTATTCATCAGCTAAAGTTGAGTACCTATGGACTACGATGCTAATTCAGAACAAAATGTCTACAAAACCTTTTAAAGTATGGATTAATTTTTCCTAATTTCATTATATTTAGATCAAATCTATATTTTGATTAAATCAAAAAGTAGAAGCTTCTTACAATACTTCAAACTGCTTATCATTAAAAGAGCTTTGAAAAGCCTTTTCGCTGCTCCTCATTTAGTCTTATCGTAAACAAGTCGGAATAAAAATAACACTTCGTTGCAGCTCAGCCAGGATGAAATGGCAATTAACATACTAATTGGGATATTTTTAATTCATGAATATTTCGGAACGAATGATATAGCAGACTAATAGGAAAGGGAAAAAAATGCATTCCAACCTCACTTTCTTTACGTCTTTATGGCATCAGTTTACTTCAATAAATAAAAGCGACATCAGATTTGCTTAAAAACGCCAAAGAATTATAAGCTTTCATTTCGTTGTAAAATGTCAATATTTTCATTATTTCGATTTGTGGCAAATATTACTATTTAAAATACTGAACATCTCAAATTTGTTTTACCATCACTTCATACTAATATAGTAATTTCATAAACTTTCAGAAGTTAAGATTTTACTTATTAATATTATCATTCAGATTATTAAATTAGTTATTGATGCAAAATGACGGATGTTAAATAGAAAAGTGAAATTGATTATAATAGATTCATCAAAGTAAAAACTCCTGTTTCCGATTTGCTTTGCAATATCTATATTTAATTTATACCGTATTCTTCCTCTTAAATTCCTGAAAAATCTAATAAAAATTACCACAAAATTTGAAAATATATTAAGAAATAATCCATTTTTTATAATTTTCCAAAATTCATATTTAAACAGCATTATTACTTTTAATTTTTAGAATATTATTGTGTAGAGTAAATTGTTCAAAAATTGACAACATAACAACTTCAGCACCTATGTAGATTTCTCTTCGCAGAAATGGTTGGTGAAAGCAAAGTAGCAATATTTGAAACTAGGTTGCAATGTTAAGCTCTTCTAAACTGTTAAATGTGTGATAAATTTATTGCTTGAATATATTTTCCTAATTATTTAAATTGGTAACTTTTCTTTTACATACTTAAACTGGTAACTGACATTATTCTGTTTTCGATTTACGAGATTATACATTAATCTTTTAGAGACTATTTTGTCTTTTCAGATTCAATAATTTTGAAAATTGATTATTGTACTTTATGAAGGGTTAGATAATTCAGTTTGATGATATTCTTCACTAGGGATAGTTTTGAAAATATGTATTGCTGAGTTGATTATATTTCCATTTAGTTCTTCCATACAGGTTTATCTTCAATTAACGTTATTTTCAATTTATAAATACAGTGTCTCTTACATTTACTATTTTTTATATTTTCTACTTTATTTAAATTCTATATTTCACGATATACAAAAATAAATAATAGTAATTTCAGCTTCATGTTTAATTTCATTATTCACATTAACTTTAAAATTTAACTGCCTAATGACTAATCTGTTACGCACTGATTTTTTTTTTTAGTTTAAAAATGCTTAAACCATTATGATGATATACTTTTACGAAGAGTCCTTCACTGAAATCAAAGCAGAAATTGCCATTCATTCATAGAAGAGTGGTAAGCTACAAATGAAAGCTATTAAGTTTTAAGAAAATAAGTTGGCTTAAAAACTGAATTGCGAAGTAAATGAAGAGGAAAAAGCCTGTGAAATAAATTCGTGAGCTCTAATAGTCGTGAAGTTAAAATGAAGTCAGGAACTTTTTCTTTCGTTTTACCTTGACTTCACTTGAATTTTATTCTATGCAGTCTAACATTTTGCTGACCTTTTTTGGAGTAAAAAATGAAGTCTTGCAGGCATAAAGAAATGTAAATATCTCCTATTCCTTCACTGAGAAATCTTCTATTTCTTCAAAACACAAAGTAATAGAAATCTTTTGGACCAAAATAACTTCTATAATTTTTTTTAAATACATATTAATGAAAATGAAGATATGAGTGATATAAATGATTAAGGTTTACTTAAAGTCACTCAAAGTAAACAACGAAAGTTAGCAATTCAAAATTTATCCAAGTTTAAAACTGAATGATTCCCAGGGATATTTTCTGGGAGAAATCCTCTTTTCCTCAAGGGTGAATTGTTCAACGCAGCCCTCTAACTCCAAGTTCTTTGATGTCTTTCTTTACGAGTTTCTTCGTCCGACTTTTTTATGGCAAAAGGTTAAGTTTATTTGAATACATCATAGAAAATAGGCCATAGAATTATTGCATTTCTTCTTTCATTCCTTAGTATCTTCTAGAATGATTTAAATAATTTTCTTTCTAGAAATTTCATTTCTTCTTTGAAATAGAAAGTCATTTTTTTTACACTAAAATGGAAGAAAATTCATTTTAGTATATTTTCAACGTTTATCATTTGTAAAGATATACAAATACCCTGAAAGGAAAACAAAAATAAAAATTGGAATACCACAACTAGACAGAAAAAAGCAGCAATTTTTCCTCTAACAATAATTTATGTTTTCTCTCATTTTATTAGTCAAAGAAAAATGAAAGTGAACTTTCGGAAATAGAAACTTGCTTAAGTATTATGTCTTCTCAAACTTCATTGGCCAAAAAACTTCTAGAATCAGTCCGACAGAACAAAGAAAGTTGTGAAAGTTAGTTTGCTGCTTTCAAAAAGTTTAAAGGAAATCATTTCATGATTATTTAATTTATTGGTTGGAATACGATATTATCAAAATTGCAATTACTTTTCGAACATGGAACTATTATTTCGTAAATGAAAGTAAAAGTTCATTTATATATTCTACTTTTACCAATATCGAATTATTTTTCCTTAATATTTCTATCTTTTTTTCTTAAAGAAATGTCAATATTGTCTCTGCTACTTAATGGTTAACAATTAAAAAAAACCTCCTTTTAATGGTGAATAGTATCACCTAAAATCTTAACAACAAAATACTTACTGTATAATTAATTCATTCTGACAATGAGAACTAAGAAAAATAATAAATATTCAGCCAGGATGGATTTCTTTATTTAAGTTTGAGAATACAAATGGCATTAGTGTTGTCTAGGCTGTAAAATATTGAGTAAGATAACCAACATAGATATTATAAACTCAAAATTAATGATCGCTAATTTTTAATGTAAATGCTTCTTTGAACTTATAATAAATCAGTATTCAACTAAAAGTCTTATCCAACAGAGAAAGTTATGATAACAAGTAATTTTTAATTCCCTTCATCATGGTTTTCACATTCTTAGTTTTTTTTTTGTTTTTTTTTTAGTAACATTAAATTCCTTTCATAATTCGATTTCTGCGATAAGATAAAAACAAAACAACCAATGTCCATGGAACAGCATAACATGTCTAAGTGTAGGGGCTAAGGAGAAAGTCTCTAATTTAAAAAAACAAAAGGTCCATTTTACATATCATAAAACAAAAAAACATATATATATATATGTATTGGTATTGCTGTATTGCTGACACAACAGAAATAATGTTGAACACAATATGTTTCAGTGCAGTGATGAGAGATTGTAACAAGTTCAATAATGCGCAAGCTTGCTGGTACTATTTTTCAGTTGACTTTATGTTGGCGCTTGATATTATTTATAATCGCACAAGCTGTCGCCAAATCCGAATTAGCTCTGCGTCAGATAATAGTTGAAAATGATGCCAAATGAAGGTTTAAATCGATAAACTAATTTTAACAAACTTTAACATCTAACAATTGTCATGATTGAACGAATAATGGAAAATAGATAACATTTGAGATATTAAATTATGGAAAAAAACAACATTCAAAAATGTTGTATTTTAAAAAGTAAAATGAATTTCTTAAAAATTCCTAAATAAATAATTTATTTATTTTATTTTATTTAAATAATAAAATAAAACATTTATTTTATTATTTACATAGGTCAATACTATACTGCTTTGATTATGTAATATCAGTTAGTGTATTCTCACAAAGCTAAAATTTCATTATTCCTTAATGTTCATCTAACTTTTTTCCATTTACGGCCACCCTTTTATATAAATATGGCTGCTGTTGTCATTGTTGTTATCCATCGTTATTTCCTTCGAAATGAGTTACACTAAAAAATACATTCATCAATTACAGATACTTAAGATATTGTTTTCAAAACATGTGAATAGTTGCAGATATATATAAAACAAATCAAAGGTAACTTTCAAAAAATTGAATAAAAATATATAAAAAAATGGTCTAGGTTGGTTTCTGAAATCCTTCTTAAATGCTTTCTTTCTTCCAACGCAAATTTTGTCTTTCACTTTTTGTTTTTGTCAGGATACCTGGAAGAGATTGGATTGGATCTGAAAAGAGAGTTGTCATACAAATATGATAATTAGGCTCTGGAATTCTAAGATCAAATTGAGTTCTAGTGATGACGTCTCCCATGATCATTGCCAAGGGACAGTCATTAATTAATTAAGTGCCAGTCGAAATCGACCAATGAATGTTACCCTGTTGAGTCGTGATCTCTTTACGGTCATTGTAAGACGTTAATTGTAGCAAATAATGGACTTAGTTCGTAGAAGAGTACTGTGTCCATTAATTATATAATATATTAAGAACGGATTCAGGAATATATTTTTCGAAACGTCCTCAACTGCCAAAGTTAAACTTTGAGGTTGATGAAGTTAATTAGCAGTAGGTTTTCTCAAAGTTATAAGAAGTGACAAACCAACAGGTCATCTTCAAATGAGGAGGTCTTATATTTTTATTTGTTGATGCAATTAGTTGACAAACTCAATTAAATATGGATTATTATTTCCATCTCATATTCATATGGTTAAGAGAAGAAGTTATCAAATGCACAGCTTGCCCAAGCATCATTTTTCCGACTTGAATTCCAGTAACGGTATTTGGATATTGTATTCTACAGAATTGTCATGCAATTAATGTCTCCCAATAATACGATTGCTGCTAAAGATATCCCAAGTTGTGAAGATTAAATCCAAATTACAGGCTTGTAATTCTTCATCATGGGTAATTACAAGGTTAAAAAATTGAAAAAGGTTATTTTACCAATGATGAACAATTATATATAGTCCTGTAATTTGAATTTAATCTACATATCTTGGGATACCTTCAGCATTAACTTTGATAATCTTCCCAGTCAAATACGATTACTGGTATTATTCATATTATTCATGTATAGATAACATTTAAACATTTAAAAAGCAAACAAAGTAAAAAAAAATTGATAAATATTTTTATCAAATGAATTAATGATAGAGCAAGCAATTTATTAATGTTTTTTTTTTTTTTTTTACTTTATCTATTTTTCCTCCGAATTTAAGACAAATTACAAATTGAATGAAAAAGCGAAAGTTTCCCGTCAAAATCATAACGGAAATGGGTTTTTGGGTCAGGCATATCAAACATCTGCCTCATTTCTGCCCGGGCTATTCGTTGAGCTTCAGTCCATTAAACGTGAGGGTACCTCAATTGAACGTTGATTGCTGTAATTTTTCTTCGTCCGCATATTCCCCCCCCCCCCCCCCCAACTAAAGTGCATGGAGAGGGTTATCATTATAGAAAATCAGCCTACCTACCATGATTTCATTCCCCTACTCTTTTTTTCGTCTCTTCAATTTTTTTTCCCGTTCCTTTCATCTCTCATTCGTGAAAGGAAGAATAGTTTGGTTCAGCAGTACTGAGTCATTCACAACCACCCCGTAAGAGTAATTTCATCCGAGTGCCTTCAGTGAAAGTGAAGGGCTTTCGCTCAGTGGTCACCAGAACTTTAAGATTCAAGGTGAAGGACACTTCAGTCACAAGTTTCGTAATTTTAGCGATAATCAATAGCGACTACTTATAAAATGAAAGAAACAACAAATGAAAGATCGAATCAACCAATTAATCAACAAAAATAATAAAAGAAGAATTGAGATTTCATATTTTCTAATTAAAGTTATCCACCAATACCAAAGCAATTCTGCCTTATTATAAGACTGGATTATAAAAAGATGGTAATTTTTGTCTTTGTCTACTGTTTTATTTTATTTTATTTATTTATTTTTTTTTTTTTTGTAAAATGACGCTGGAAAGAGTTGTGATTCATATTACGACCATAATTAAGATATTAATTTATAAACAATATTTCAACTTGTATTTCTACTATAACAGCAGTATAAACTGAACGATAAATAAACATGGGTCTTAGCTCAGCATAAAAATAGATCTAACTTCAAAACCAGGTAAAGTTTGATTAAATTATTGCATATTAAAAGAAATAAAGATAACAGAAATAGCAATGTTGTTTCATTAATTATTTGGAATTGCTTCTATGAAATAACATTGATATTTCTGTTATCTTTATTTGGATTTATTTCCGTTGATGTCCAGATATTAATGTTATGTAAAGGTACATATAACTAAACAAGTTTTTCTTTTTTTTTTTTTCTATTTGTAAGATTTGATCTTTCTTTTCTATTATTGCTATTCGTAATAGAGGAGTGTAGTCTGAAAAGCGAATGCGCCCTTCAGCGGAATCAGCCTGAACTACAGCAACAATTTTATGATGAAAATGGACAGTTGTAATGTAGAAAAAAAAATCATAAATGTTAATAATAATTCTTTTTGTTCAGTTATATGATTTAAATTCTCATTCCAGAATTACGTAAATAATAACAATTAATAAAGCGATATCTTATCAGAAATTTATTATGTTAAAGAAGAGAGTGAGTTTTATTTTAGATTTGGAATTTGAATGAATTTGCTATTATTGTAATGGGCAACAGGACGAACGAACCACAAATTACTAAACAAAATTTGCAATGTTAATTTACCCTTCCAGGAAACATTGAATTTTCATATTGACCACTGGGATAGTCAGTCCTGCATTTATTAACACTATTTTGAGTTAAGGGCAACAGCAAATATTCTTCGTGCATTTACACAAAAGGCTATAGAAAGCTAATAGAAATTCAAATGAGCTGTTAATGAGCGCTATAAAGTCTGCGAGTAGGTGTACATAATTTAAAACTCTTCACACACGCATTCCCAATGGAGAAACATTTGCAGGTCGATTTTATACACGCGAGTATTGTGTAAATGAAAGACTGCACATATATTGAAAACAACCCCGATGTAATAATAAATGATGCTCTGATTCCTATGATCAGACTATTTCGAAATCTTTCTATCATAGTTCTCAGTAACTAGAGTTACTACTAATGAATTTCCAATGGGTAAGATGTTTTCTTTATTGAAATATTCAGATATTAGAGTTAATAAGAAATGGAAAAATCATTAGGGTTGGTTAATTATTGAAAACTTAAACACCTTTTTGTTTACTGCCTTTACCTTAAGATTTCTAAGATGTTCGATTCAATTTTTTTTATCTAAATTTTAAAGAAAATTTTGATAAGTGAACAAAAAGTTGATAAAAAAATGAACAAACTTTAAAGCATTTTGCTTTACACATTTGCTAAGCAAATTTCTTTTGTTATCAGAGAAGTATTCCGTACAAAAAAAATATTTGAGACAGTTTAGAAAATTTGCTTTCAGCAGAATAGCTTAAATAGTAAATTTCAAAATAGTGTAAGAAATTTTTTGGATTACTTGTTGATAAATTTGAAAGTGAAGAGAATTAAGAGCTTTATATATTAAGAATTCATGAAGTTAAATGGTATTCATCAACTAAAAGCAATTTATTAATTTTTTTTAGGATCTCAGATTTGATAGACAACTGATGTCTTCTTACAATTATGATCACTTATGAGAAGATAGTTTGTTAACTTATGCAGATAATATATATGTCAAAAAACGATGCATAAATCAGAATTTTTTTTTTATAAGTTTTGAAAATATTATATGATCAAAATTGGTACAAAGAACAAATTACTATACATCAGTCTTATCAAATGACAAGCATTTCAAAACATCGAACTTATTTACCAATGTGCATGGGTAAATAATATGGGTAAATAAAATAACCAATGTGCATGTTTTTCTTTACATTTTGTACAGAAGTTCTTCAAACGTGTTTCTAATAGGTTCTAGAAACTAACGATCTTTTTTTTTTTTTCACTAAATCTAGGTTTCTTTTTGTAGTTCTACAAGAACCACAAAACAATCTCAAGCACTAAGATTTTCAACTTCAAGATTTTCAATATTGAACTTTTAGGTGATTCAGTTGTTAACTTGAACTTCATGATTTGTGATTAAAAAGTTGGTAACGTAATTACAGATGCTGTAATAAAAATTTAGTAGCATTCATTATAAAAATCTTTTTTTGTAAACGATGCGGAATAAAAATCATCATGGTCTATAACCGAAAACAATATATTGCAATCTAGACGGTGAATTTTGTTTTCTATGTAGCAAAGCTTCTCTTCGTAGATGAGACAATAATATTATCCAATATATCACATTTGTGAACATCTGTGTTAGTCAACGAGAGGTGACAAATTAAAATTATGGGACACTATCAGCTTTAAGAAATTGACATGATGTAAATGACAGGATGATATAACCAAAGGAACAGATCTCCCAATAACTATGGAAACATTTTTTTGAAACTATACATTTTCACTTAAGTGCTGGAGAAATCTTGACAAAACGTCAGTGCTCCATCAATAAACTGAATATTTTAATCATAAATTTCTTATGTCTTTTCTGATAGTTGAAAATTCATATTAAGAAATATTCTGACAAAATTCATATTAAGAAATTGTATCTGAATAATAGAAATTAAAGGTCAATATCCACTTTTGATAATCTTTCAAAAATTACAAAAAATCTTGAAAAATGTAAAATAATAATTTCCATAAAATTTAAATACCACACTAATTTTTATTAAAATTATTATTATCTAACATCAATTAGCTAAAATAAATAAAGAAAAAAAAAGAAAAACAATTATGTATATTATTATGGTTAGAATCAATAGAAGCAAAAACATTTTTAACTTATGAACATTCTGGAATAATATAATCATAGTATTTTATTTTACATCTACAGAGTTCTGTGAAAGATGTAGTAAGACTAGATTATAAACTTAAAATATTAATAAGAACAAAAAAATGGTTTGTAATAATTAATTAGTATCTTAAAGAAATTATACAAAGAAAATTCCATTAACTAATTGCCTTGCCTGCTTTATCTGGCGAATAGGTTCGAACTAATTCCTTATGATTATAATTATAATTTTATTCTACAAATTTCCCTCTTTTCCAAAATTTTTATTTAGCTAAATTATAATTCTCTAAAATTTGAAATTTTGGAAAGTTCAACATGACTTCTCTATGCGTTTCAATGTTCTGAGTAATTAATTAGACAAGAAAGCCTCCAATTAGAAGATGATGTGTTTTTTAAAAAAAAATTCATTAATGAGTCAAGGCTTGAGTTTGTTATTTATCGATAATGTTATACAGACCTACATAAAGAGACCTAAATTTAACATAGACCTACTTCCGTTTAATAATAATAAATGCAAGATTTTATAGAAAGAAATATTGATGTGTTCAATTTCAATTTCATGCAGTGCGGCTAAATCCCAATCGAAAATTTGCAGAGAGAAAATTGTAATGAACGACATACACGTTACAAAGTCATCATTACAAAGGCACAAAAAACCCTTAAAGTTAATAAGATGATGACAAGAAATTTCAATTCTTATCCTGAGAAATTCATTTTAAGATCTAATAAAAATAAAAATATTCCTAATATAATTCACGATCGATGAAAACTGTTTTCAATTTTGATTCCGAAAGCTGTCTTAATATCCTCTGAGTATTCTAATGTTTCTCAATTTATGTTTGGTATTAACTGATTAATATCGGTGAAATCATTTGACTGTAACAACAAAACCCGCGTGTTTTAAACTGTGCATATGCTACATAGGGGAGTCCAAGGTTACCATTTGGGAGAGACTGTAACCTTAGCTTCAAATAGCAGCCGATGTTGGACATTGGTACACTGAAGATGATAAGTAGCCATTGATATCTGATACTCAGCGGCTTGTTGATGATGAGTGGACAGTCTGGGAATAATAAACCTAGCAAGTGTAACAGCCATCTCCAATGTACAGTCCTCCACTTATAATAACAGTGAGAATTCTACTATTTCACGTGGATAGAATAAACAAAAATTTTTTTACAGATTTTTTTTAATAGGAATGGGTTTCCTTAAAGTTTATGAGTAAGTTATTGCATTTGTGTTTCGTAAAAATGTCATGGAGGTTTCATTTTTTCAGCCTTTTAAGAAATTAAAGGTTTTTCCTATAGATACTGTATTTTTCAATTGGAAATGTAAACATAACTTTATAAAACAAACGAAACAACAAACCTTCAGTTTCATATTTATATCATCTTGTTTACAGAGCGTGATTTGAAAAGTTACCGAAAAACCGTTTGGTTGTTTTTCAAAAATTCTTATCCAAAATTTACGCAAATCCTCTCAAAGCGAAATTTCTAAAAAAAGCAAAAGAGGCTTTAAAGCCATTTATCTTGAAGATATTCGAAAATCTATATTAAATAACGTTGTAATAGATGAAAAATAACGTGAATATTCTCATTCATTTTCTAAGAATAAAGCGCAGAATCTCATTAAAATGCAGTGTAATAACACGTTTTAATACTGCGTTTTTAACTTAACTTTGAAAATTCGCCATTATACATAATGCTTATAAGTTCCCCATCAAACAGATCTTTTTTCTACATTTCACAAATTCTTCTTATTCGTGGACATCCTTCTAAGCCATAAATATAAGATGTTTTGAATTATAAATTAAAGTAGAAGCCGAAATCGAGACGGAATAATTTAGCACCAGATCTTCACCAGTAAAAACTCTACGAAGAACTATCAGCTTATTTGGAGTACATGAATAAAGCACTAAAATGACTCTGAGAAGCGTGGATCTCAAGTTGCAAACTGCTTCCCTAATACTTCCTATTTAAAAGTTAAAGTTTATATTGCAAAGGAAATAAAATTTCGTAAATGCTAATGCTGCAGGATAAAGAAATTTCATTAATACCGGATTGTAGTTAATACTGATATATTTTTAAACTACTCCATGCATTGAAATAAGTCCATTTTAGATACGTACCTTAAATTATACGTCCCTTTTTTCCTTAAATATTTGCTGTATTATTTATTATCATCCGTTGAATAATGAATATTATATATTAAATTTCAGAAATTCTCTTACAGAAATTCGTATATACATGAACACAGAGAAAAAGTGTTAAAAAAATATAACTTTCAATAGTAAGTAATAGATGATACATAATTATTAATATTTCTTAAAAAGCAAAATAAATGATGGGAAGATTCTTCTTTAATATTCTCAAAACTTGAATTTCTTTTTTTTGGCAGTCATATTTATATTTATTAAATAAGTATTTTTATATTTCAATAAATGCTGTTATTTTATCAAATTTTATCAAAGATTTGAATCATAAAATTAAAATAAAAAAATGGAACTTGAATGTTGTAAATTGGGGTTAAGAACATTTATGGAGTTACTAAAGGATATCATCAAAAATTTGTTAAATATAAGTTATAAAATTATATGCAACGGATTCGAAAGTTATCATTTGAAAATATCTCTTTAAGATATCCTAAATGTCAGCTAATGGAAAACAACTCTGCCTAATATCGATCCCAAGAGTTGTCTGATCAGAGATGAATTCTGTTGCGATTGGTAACGAGGGCTGCGAAACCTATAGCATCAAACGACGTTTGTAACTTATGTTTAGTAAGTAAACGTAAATGGAATATTTTACATTGCTACGTGGTGTAAATTTTAAAATAAGTGTTATGATAACCTAATATCGATAGATGTTTATAAGCTTACTACTCGAATATTATAAGCTCTAATTAAAAATGTTTTTTACTTACAAAGACAGTAAAAAAATATTGGTGAATTATGATCTAGCTATTTCAATTTCGGAAAGAAAAAAGCGCAAAATATAATATGATTGCGCGCCCGGTGTTCAGTGGTATACTCACTAGGCTGCCTGCTGAAAGAGCTGGGTTCTCCGGCAGAGATCAGGGATTTTCCTCCTGACAGATCCTAGGATTGATGAAACCCTCTGTAAAACAGGAACCGGTTTTCATTCCCGAGATATAGACTGATCACCAATCGCAACTAGTCCCAGTGGTCATTGAAATCTTTATCTTTGGCGTCTTACGAGCCATGAATAGGGGAAAGTTGATATGCAGGGCCGTAGCTACCACCGGGGCAGCCGGGGCAATGTCCCGGGGCCCCTTTGCAAACGGGCCCCCGAACGAAGGGGGATTTTTTTTTTTACGAAACCGTAATCACTTTTTGCCCTTTTTTTTTTGGTTGTTAAAATAAGATTGTCGTTTTTTTTTTGGTTAAAATAAGATTGTCAAGGGCCCCTCACCGTCCTAGCGCCGGCTCTGCCCCGGGGCCCTGTTGGTATGGTTGTTGGTATGGCCCTCTAGCTACGGCACTGTTGGTATGGTTTACCATACGGTTGGTGTGGTTGGTTTACCATAATTTTGACAAAGGTGGTATGGGAAATACATATTATCAAATACATATTATCTGCTTTGATCGGCTGCCAATTGAAAGTTCATCAAATTATTGATTTCCTACATCTTTTCAGGATGATTTCCCTGGAACTTTTATCTTTATTTATAAGCTTTTTTAGTATCCAATATACTTGCAAAGGAAATACAGTTTCGTAACTGTTAAAGAGTAATTGTTTTCATGAGGCTACATTATTGGTAACGGAAACTGCCTCCTATATTATCTTTCGAATTAAAAAAAAACAACACATTCTTAAAAAGAAAATATCATTCAATTGAAATCTTCATATATAACGGAATACTAACGAATAAATCGATGTCGGATGATTAGCCAGACGTCCGCCTTCCTTTAATCCTCGGGAAAGAAACATGATACCCATTCTTTTGAGGGCTGAGTGACCCTAGGAACTGTTTGGAGGAGAAATCAGGATGGAAAAATCCCCGACCTCCGCAATTCCGAAAAAATCCGGGATTGAACCGGATCCTCCAGCTTGCAGTCAAGCGCCATATCACTTGACCCCGGCTTCACTTTCTTAAACTATTACAGCCGTAAATTTATTACATTTTAATGATATGGCTTATTTCTAAGAAATTTATTATGATGGGTAAATTAAGTAACTAAGTTTATAGCTGAAATTATAATTTCAGTAATTGACTCATCATGCAATGCATGATAAACCTTGCTATTCAAATTCAATACTTTATTGTCATTTTGTCAGTTTGCTTGCGTATCATACAAAATAAAAACTCTCTAAAATTTGGTACGGCTGTTAATTAAAACATTGACGCGGTTATTTTCATTTCAACTTCGCTCATTTATGAAAAATAGACATTTCAGTTACCTCCCCATTGCTGCATAAATTGGCAGTGTGTGAGAGATTATTGAGTTTATTTCTATTAAATAAAATTGTAACTAGCAATATGTTCAGATATCCATCTCACAGGGAGGGCTGCGCATGGCGAGATGAGGGGCGGATCAGTTTTGAGGGAGGGAGGTTGGAGAACCAAAATACCCGCCCACATATTTTCTGTAGAATCATGAATAAGCAAATTACCAAATTTTAAGGTAATCTGTCCAATTGTTATGGTTGATGAACAACCACATAAACGAACAAATACAAGAACAGATAAACAGACAAACACAAGAAAAATGTTAAAGTTCAAAAGTATGACTTTCACTCAATTTTAATTTCATTCAGTTATTTCATCTGTATTTTTTATTTTTGCTCTTAATGTGATTTTAAATATGATTATATGTCGCCTAAGTTACATATATAATATATGTAGGTATCAATTTTGCTCATAATTTTTAATTAATTTATGATTGAAAAGTAAATAGGCCCATTATTCATGATTTAAATTTAATTTGTATGATGTAGATTTTGCATTTGTTGTTGATTACTAATCAGTAATCCTGGAATCTACTCAATCTGTTTCGAGAAAATAAAACTTGTTCTAAGAACGAAAATAATAAATATTCAGCAGTACTATTCTGTAGGTAGTTATTTTCTTGTTCTCGTGTACACCTTGCCATGAATGCATGTTTCAAGACACGTCTTTCGACCTCTAATTCTCTTTTTTAATATTCAGCATCGGTATTGGCAGCCAATTTTATCTGTACTTTGCATTAGTCTTAAGTAGATGTGATTCGCCTACAGAATAGATTACACTGAAGCAGAACCACAGTTCCAAACATACTTTTTTTTTCAAGATTTTACAGAATTTGCTGTCATAAAAAAAGGAAAGAAACTTAGATTACAAAGCCATTTTCTTATAACTAGTATGGACATTGCCGAAAGATGGAGGAACAAGCTTAACGATACTCAGTGAAATATGTCAATTCGATTACGAATTTCAATTAAATAGAAATTACTATTATTCCTTTTTAGTTTTTTTTATGTAACAGATACAGTAAATAATCAGGAAATTCAATTTATTTCAAATTGATAATTAAAACACTTAAATATGTATTTGGTACATTCATAGTAGGATCAATGTATCAGAATTTATCAATGAACTTGTAAAAATATATCACTCCATCATTGTTTATCACAGCTTGTAGAATTTTGTTTTCAATTTAGTCTATTCTCGATTTTCTAACTTGTAATCTATTTAACCTCTATTTTTATCATTAAAAAACTCCGGAAGTAATAAAGATATCCCATCACTAAAAAAAGGGTACTAATTTTAAATATATTGTACCTATTCACTTTCAATTATTATCCTTTTAAACGAATGTTAGGATTGTAATTTTTTTTAAATTGCGTATTATCAGTCAATAGCAAAAAAAGCTTAACTTAATTGTTCCCAACTGTCTACATAATAAAAGATTAATAATAATTAAACAAATAATTAAAAATAATTCACTACTATTAATATTTATCTCTTAATGGCATTATCAAAGCAAATTAGTTGTAACGACTTTATTAGTAGTTCCGATAGTTATCGTCTATAAATAGAAATAAATTAAAAATTTTTTTTAAAAGTTCTTTTCTTACGATAAGAAGTACAATGATTGAATGGAGAATAAAAAATACTATATATATTTTTCTTTATTTCACCAATCGACAATTTCTGATATATTCACTTGTTTAATGAATTTTATAAAGCATTATTTACTTTCAAATAAACGATCTTTACACTTAGCTAGTTTTCTATGGATGTTTAATGACTCAAAAACCAAATTTCTTTTAATTTCTTCATATTTTACATGCTTTAATCATTTGATATCATTTTGATTGTAAGTAGGCAATAATGTGTCCATCATGGATTTGTGAAATTAAATTCCCTTTTAACCTCATTAAAAAATTTATAGATATGTACGTCTTCTTACAGGAAAGCCCAAACTGGATCTTGCCAGCATTTAGCTGTGCATTGATAAAGAAATCCCCTTAAACCATCAAATATCTTGAAATTGGAGAGAGGCCCGAATCAATATATATTTTTTAAAAACAATTCTCCTCGCGAAATTACGATTCTATCTGTGATGGATGCATTACATTTTTTTTCCAGTTTTTAACTATCGTCTGTTACGTTTCTAATTTATCCTATGAGTATTAAAGCAAATTCTAAGTATTTCCATGATTTGAGAAAAAGACGAAGGCAATCTCTACAAAAACTTTCAATAATAATCAATAAACACTTAAAACCATTAAGGGTTATTTGAAACAATGCTTTGTTTCGTTTTCGTTTCACATAGATATAATGGAAATTCTAATATTTTAATATAATAAATAAGATAATTATATTTCTTCTTTCATGATTCTTTGCCACTTTTACATTCTTTTATTGGAAAGATTATTAGGCATGGTTCCAACGTAAATATTCTAAAAAGTCTCTACATCATTCTTAAAAATCATTTGCTATCAATGATGGTCAAACTTCAAAGCTAAAAATTAAGGAGATTAAGATCTCCATAAACAGGAATATGCTTCCAAGAGGAAAATGAACGTACATATGTGATAATGCATATTTCACACCCAGCTATGCTAATAAATCAATATCTTTAAAAGGTTATCTATGTATAAGGGATTGACTAGCCAGCTCTCTCGACCTTAATTCTGTCGACCTTGCCTGGGATTCTCTTGGGAGACCCGATGGAGCTGGAGCTCCTTACAAGAGCTTTAAAAGAAAAATAGTTAAGTTAGTTAAAGTACCCCACTGCAGGCCTATACAGGTGCGCAGGAGGTTAGGCTCCAACGATAAGAACCACGGGACAAAGTTGGGGTGGGGTGGTCAACCCGACGCTCGCCCGCCTTAAAAGAAAAATGGTCAATGCCAATTGCTGAGCTCTTAGTTACCCTCATCAACAGCTGGAAACATAATTGTGAGGTCAACATTTTGATTGGGAGTAACTATAACCCTTATTGCCTATTTAACAGGACACCTTCGTTTCAACTATTTATGTATTTCTTGTTGCAGGAAATCAGTGCTTTATACAAAATGTTTTTGGGTCATTGGCTAACATATAACATGAAGGTTTCACAAGATTCATATAAATTAATCAAATTTTAATTTAGTTATCGCGATTATTTCTTTTTTTTCTGTAATTATTGAAAACTAGTATTTTTTTGTATGTGTGTTTGTGTATAAAACGTATATATCTTACGCACTATTATTTAATTTGTTTGTTTTGGATAATATGTGGACTGAAAATAAAAACAGGGGTAAGTGCCAAAATCTAAGTTCTGAGAAAAAGAGCAAAAACCTTTCTGAAAACTAATACTGGCTATACTGAAAGTCTAACAATTGGCTAAAGTTTTGAGTACTTGCAGACTGAATATCATATAGCCGGGTTTCTACCGCACTGGCCTAGACACATAGACCATATTTTAGCAATAAAATGGGAATCGATTGTTTTGGCACTTACCCCGGTTTTTATTTTCAGTCCACATATTATCATACAATATTTTATACAAAACTGGATTCGATTCGCATTAACAGGAATTTTCGTTCAATCAATAAAAACAGAAAAGTAAATGAAGGATTTCAGTTTGCATTATGAATTTTATGGAAATGGGAGATGAATACTTTATAATTCCAAAATAGCAGAGGACATGTCACCACACCCCGGGAAGACCGCTAACTGTCGCTAATGGCCAGATGGAACACGCGAAGCACGTCACGCCACCTTGCCAGGGAACTGGCAGCAGCAACACAAACCACTGTATCCAGACAAACAGTGGACAGGCGACCCCATGCAGTCGGTCTATTTGCCAGGAGACTCTTGAGGTGCATCACCTTCAGCCAAATTCACCGGAGCGGACGCTTGTTGTGGGGCACTGAATACACACCATGGACACAGCACAATGGAGTCAGTCTAGAGTGTGATTCACGACTGGAAGAAGCAAGGAACTTCTATAGGGTTGGCGGTGTGATGGTGTGGGCAGGTATTATGCTGGACTCTCATACACCCCTGCACATCTTCGACAAAGGATCCGTAACTGCTCAGTTGTATCGGAACAATGTCTTTCACCAACTTGTGCGACATTTCAGGGATACTGCTAGTTCAGAGTTTCTGTTTGAGAAAGCCTGTCTGCATCGGGCTCATCTGATGGACGAGCACCTACAACATGAGGACATCCATCGTTTGGAATGGCCTGTACGTTACCCGGACCTGAATCCAATCGAGGATGCATGGGAAGCTCTCGGAAGACGTGTTGCTGGATGCATTCCAGCTCCACGAGCGCTACCGAGCTGAGGAGAGCATTGGTGGAAGTGCAAACCCCCAAAGTTTACTTGATACTGTGGTGGGCAGTATGTCAGCACGTTACACTGCTTCCGTAGCTGTGCGGGGGTACGATACACCTTCTGAACGCTCTTTATGCCTTCCACAAACACCTGGGTAGTACTGCAAATGCTTCTATCTCAATGACGTTTCGGATATTTTTATTTCTTGTTTTAGAGGCAGTGCTTCCATCTTTACTTTTTGTGTGGGGATGTCTGGAGACCTACCAAGTTTGTTCACGACCGGAAAACCAGAACAGTTCATTTTGCAAGAACCTTCATTTAAGAACGCTTTAACAAAAAAAAATAGCATATGTTATCATAATGAATTATTAAGAAAATTATAAAGAGGAAATATTTATTTTGTGAATTGAAAATTATGATGATTGGTTAGTTACGATGGTCAAATACTTTCTTTCAAGATATTTCCAAATACATATCCAGACAAGAAAGGATTCTGAAGAAACAATTTATGATCATTTTGAACGTTCAGTTTGTCTTTACACAAACAGCTGACCTCACAGATGAGGTCATTTGCAAATGATGGGAAATTTGATACAAGCAAATTCAAAAATACATCGATTGAAAAATAAATTACAAATGGAAGTAGATTGTCAAAGAGAAAACAATTGAAGTAATATCAAATAGCAAAATAACATCCGATTAAATATATTTTAATATTCATGAAAAGTTATTTCGGAAAACGGATCAAATTCTTTTATTTCTTTTCAATTCTTCAAAAAAAAAGGAAAGAAAAGAAACAAAATTTTCTGAAACATTTTAAAGAAAATAGATAAAATTTTAAAAGAATTGTTAACAAAGAAGGCATTATAAAATAATTTATGAACAAAGTATTTGCAAGTTATTTACAAGTAGTTATTTACAAGTGTTTGTAAAATTTAATTTATTTGGTATGATTTTATTTTTTAATTTAAAAATGTCCTTTAAATATTAATGAACATTTAAAATAAAAAATTTTGTTGTAATATTTATTTTACGAAGTTGTTTAAAAGTCCTCTACTGAGGAATTCCTTTTTGTATTTAAAGTTACTGACTGTTATTATCTGTTTTTGGTTGTTGTCACATTGGCAGTTAGGCTTGGAAAACTTTGCTTACTTCATTTAAATCAATTTAATGACTTTATGGCCAGACTAATTTGACAATCATAAGACAAAAATGCACGAACTCATACTAAATTACAGCAAATTTTAAATGTTTGTATTAAAAGTTCATAAAAACTGTTCGATTGCGAAACTTCCTAAACTTGAAATTAAATTTATTTAAATTTTTAAACTTTACTTGTAAATTATATAAAAATACATTGTTAAGAAGTAATTTGAACCTGATTTCTCTTAATTTTTACTAAGTTTATGAAGATCAAAGTGTAATTAATTCTTAAGGCTTTAAAATGTTGGAGATAGCATTTTCAAAAGATTGAGCAAAACACAACTTAAGAAATTGAAGGTCTTGCGATGCTGTTTTATTTTAATATAGATTTACCTCTCCTGGAAAAGAGATTCTGAGGAATTGAAATCAATTAAGCGTAATCGGTTGAAACTTGAAGAGAAAAATATACGTGTAGTCAATACAGAGAGTTTTTACCTTTCCGCGATGAAAGACCTCAGAGGGTTTTTTTTTTCCTGTCATCTTCTGCTTCTTTCTCTTCAATCTATATCTTCTTTTCGTTTTCCCTCCTAAAACTATTACAGTTCATCCATTCGCAAAGACGAGTGGGGCGGACACGTCGAAGCGGCTTCTCTTCCGAAAGTAGCGAGTTATAGGACGCAGAGACATTTCATCCGAAAGGATTTCTACGATTAGGAGGAAGTCTGCTCCCCACTTCCATTACTCCGTCTTGATCAGGCGTCAGCTAAGATAACAAGAACGCATGGAATCGGGCTTTATTTTAAATTCAAAGTGGTAGATTATGTAGCAGGAACATTCCAATGTATCTGTAAAGCAAAGGAACGACATACTTAAGCCTGTATTGTGAAGTTAGATTAACAGCTTTGACGTGTTTCATTTCGTATGGAAAACAATGAAGCTTGAGCATAATAATATATCTTTTTATAAACGAGCTAATTCCATACATTATGCACATTTAGAAAGGAAATTTAATCTTGGCAGAATAATCGACTTAGATATCTTTAAATTAGCTGTAACTTAATGCAGTAGCTTTTAGAATTTAAATCGAGAGAAATACAAGAAAAGTGAAAAAGCATATATTCTTTCTGAGATTGTAGAAAAGAAAGTGACTGTTCTTAAAATTAATATAAAGAGAATAAATACAGATCAATAAAATGTACTATATATTCCCAGATCACTTAGCCAAGAATCAATAAGAAAGAGAAAGAAAGAGAACAAAAAAAAAAACCCATCGAAAACACCTATAATTTAGAAAGCATTTGATTTCATGGACACCATTCTATAACCTTTCCAAGCTAGTTAGGCTTTCATTAGTCTAATCTAACCAACTTTGCTTATCTTAAATTGATTTTATTTGGTTTAATTTTTAACTACTTTTTCCCTGAATTTTCCCTTTTTCCAATTGAATTGCCCTTTCCCTGGAATGTCTGTCAGACGTTGAGCATTGGATAGCCTTGGCTGATGACAGCTATCAAATCCAAAACATCTGGCCAACCTCAGATGCTTCATTTTATGAATTTATTCCCATTATCTAGTCCATTTGGGTAAATATTGTGAATAGTGAAAGCGTTTTTTAAATTCATGATAAAGTAATTCAAATTTTTTTCTATCTAATTAAAATTTCGGGTTTACATCCTTCTATCTCTTCACAGAAAAATATGATCCTAGCTAAATTGGAATTATGTTCATCAAAAAACCCGAGACTAAAAACTTTCACAAAACAATACATCCTTTTCATTCTTAAAGCAATTTGGCTTGCGTTTCCTTGCATTAAGTTCATTTGTAGTTATGTAGTAAATAATAATTTATCACTTATCTTTCAACTCTTACATAGAGACGAATTTATAAATGGTTAACATTTGTGGCGTATTTAGTAATTTTTTGAAAGTGTTTTTGGATTCTTACTAAAAACTTGTTGTCATGAGATATTTCCATTTATCACACAAGAAAAAATGAGAAGCGGTGCATTTTCTTATCTTGTGAATACAAAAGACGATGGTCATTTACATTAACTATCCCAGAGATGTCACCAGTGAATTTACAAAATGATTAATTATTCATATCTCCTCAGTAATTTTTTTTCAATAATGGAAAACCCAGAAGATAGCGAAACAAATTAATCTTGGGTTCTTTTCTTTCCCTGTCTTTCATCCAACAGTTGCAGCTCAATGTTATTATCATTCTTGGACATTGTTATCAACGTTTCATCAAGAGGCGTCTTCAAAGAAAAGGAGATTTATGATGAACAGACAAGTCATATTGAAAATCACCAACGACTTTTTTTTCTGCTTTGTTTAATGTTTTGGCTAAAATAAAAAATAACATAACTATTAACAACCAAGCCCTCAAAAGATTATAAAAATCTATCATAAAAAACAAAGATGATATTATAGAAAGATGATACATCAAAGTTAAGATCTAAAAGTTGAAAAACGTTATCTTTTTCATAGATTTTTCTATTATTCATTGATTTTCTTGCTTTCTAATTTTGCTTTGTTTTTATCAGTGATCAATTATATACATATATATATATATATAAAAAAAAAAGCGGGCATTAAAAATTTGAATATTTTTTTTTTTAAGTGAGAAGAAATAACTTCTTATTGTAATTATTTCTAGAGATTGATAACATCTGCTGTATATCTGTTTTATTTAATAGGCCCGATATCTTAATCATAGGCTGCTAGAATATTTCTTTAAAAATTTCCATGGAAAAAAAACTTCCAAATGTATCAAAAGTAGGTGAAGCTCGACTATCTCTAATAAACATAATATTACTTAGACCTTAAAATTCAGATGTATCAACATATTTCAACCATAAGGAACATTTTCAAATTCAATATAAAAACAAAATTGCGGCATTTGAATATATTACATAGTGCACGGAAAATGTTTAATACAGGGAAACCATCTCCATCTGAAGATGGTTTTCTCAAGAAATTTGAACTATTGGTTTGCTTAGTTTTTGAAATATCTTTGAGTTCTTCACCAATACATTCTTCTTTAGTTCTTTTTAACTTCCACAAAATGCTGAAATCAAGTTGATAGGAACTAATAACAATTTTTTTTCTTTCATTTTCAATAAGAGCCATATATTATTGATAGTATATGCTAACTATACTATCATTTCGCCAATTTCATTCTAAATATTGTGTAAATTACATTCAAAAAATAATCAAAATAATAAAAAATAATAATCATATACAAATAAATACGTGACAGATATAAAATTATGATACAATACTGACAAAGTAACCAATAATGTAAAACTCTGTTAATTACAATTTCAGAATTTACGTAGGTGTTAAATTCATATTTGAATTATTCAAAAAAGTTTTGTAGGGGATTTTAAATGACTTACTGTACAAAAAAATTAGATAATGTACACAAAAATTAGATAATGTACAAAAAATTAGATAATGTACAAAAAATTAGCTCACAGCCAAAAACATTAGCGCACCCAGAAGCAGCAGTCGAAAAGGAATGACACTTGAAGTATGCGATAAGAATGATGCAGCAAATAAGAATATTAGAATAATCATTTATTCAAGCAAAACACTGAAGCTCAAGGATCCCTTAAAAACTGCGTCATATGACCCAGCATGGATCCATGCGGCCATACGGCTTGATATGCGAATGCTATCCTGCGTCTAAGGATATCCTGCGGAAGATTATTCCATAGCTGTTGACACAGCCGTCCCAGACCCTACATGTCGCTGGATGGTTTCACGCTTGGATCAGTTTGCGTCTGTCGGGCAATGACACGATCCTCTCTTCTGTCTCCCTATGTCTCCCAGCTGCCTATGTAACTGCCTATGTCTCCCAGGGCCTTCCCTGCGCGTGTAAAATTCTCTCACGACTCTGTTGCTCACCATACCGTTGCTTAGAACAGTCCGAACGGTCTAAGTGGCGATCAATTCAACGGAATGAACAGTCTGACTCCTGCAGCCCATTGATACGATCTCTCTCAGACTGTATCATATTTTCAAAACTGCATTGATTGCGTAGTCGAGGCATGCTGAGGATTCAGAGACCTACACTCCAGAACCACACTGATTATAAAGCACACATGACTAATCAGGGGATAATCGTAGCCCAACTGTAATAAGTAGTAAAAACTATCTGTGACGGTGCTGTACAACTGAGTTTTGTCGTTGCCGGATTATTCATTCTGGGTGCGCTAATTTTTTTTGACAATGAGTGTAAAAATCCTAAGTAGACGTTAAAGTACAGATTTCTATTCAATTAATTCCTGATTTGTAAATGTTCAGATGTAGTTTCGTGGTTTTTTTGTTTTTGCTTTTTTTTTCTATAATTTTTTAACCTAAATTAAAGCTTTTCAAGAATATCAAATTCAGGCATGTTGTAGAGAGTGCTTACGGATCCTATATTACTTTACTTTTTGTTATCGTTTGGGTCTTTGGATATGTGAGATACACTTAAAACCTAAAACTTTTTCTGATATAAATCATTATTTTTTATTCTTTTATACGTAATTATTTGCATAGATAGATAGATAGATAGATAGATAGGTATGCAAAGCATTACGTATAAAAGCATTATATATATGTATTTATGAATCATTTTTTTACCTAAGGTAGTGAAGAAACCAAAACAATGAGTCATTGGAAGCCCTGTTAAATCAGATCAATTGAGCTGAGTGACGCAACATTTTGTCCTCTTACTTTCCTCCCAGCGAAATGATCAATTGCTATACATGAATAGGAACCTCCTTCGAATGCCAAAGAGTCTGGACCACCAACACAGTCCTTTTCTACGATGATTCTCGACTGATTGTGTCTCCTCAAATCAATTGAGCAATGCTCTGCTGAGGGCAGGCACCATGGCCTGGCTGATTGTTAACCACTGAGCCGGATATTATGGGTGGAAGCCGGTACGATCGGGGCTTCAGTGCCAGGGTCCCCCGGAATGATTGTGGCCCGGAGGGAGGGTTAAGGGAAACCAACCAAAAGAAATGCTTTCGTTTCCTGGGTATGCATTCGAGTGACTGCGGAGTCCTAGCAACCAATACAACAATTGCAATAGCCTGGAAATTGTAAAGAAGATAGAGAGGGAGAGGATAAGGTCTAGCATTGCTGGAATACCTTCCAAATATTACTGCAAATGTTGCTCTATCAGATACTTACATCTACGTATGTAGATGTTGCAAATCAAAGCAAATGAACAACCATTAAAAATTAAAACTATGAAGACTCTTATTAAATGCTTTACAGAAAAGATTGTGTTCAATGTAGAAAAAAAAACCAGATACGATAAGAAAATTAGGAATAAGTGAATTTCAAATAATAATAATCTTAACTATATATAGTTGGCGCGCCAACTTTCCCATCTCCACAAAATACCAGTAGATAAAAAGATGCTTAAAATAAAATAAAAGATACAAAAGAAAACATTAGTTGATTCATTTTGTTGATGTTGCTGACCTTATCTTTTTGTTCAATTTTCATTAAAATCAATAGAAATCTTCCTATAGTAAATCTTCCTTAACCATCTAGCAAAGTTCTAGCTTTGTTGAAGAAACAGCTTATGAATTATCTTGACAGACGGACAATGAACCCAACGTTTTTTGGTCCCTATCTCCTTATCTATTGGTCCGATATGTACAAAAACCAAAAGGATCTGCTTTGAAACAAACTAAATTATACAGCTTCATAGGATATAGATTGTGACTTATTGTGATCAGATCTCTTTCCTTCTCTCCGATTTATTTAAGGAAGTGTTATAAGCTTTACATCCAGATCCGTAACATCATTTTTCCAAGTGGTCAAATTTCTATGTTATAATCAAAAACACAATAATCCTAGCTAGGAAGAATACTAAATTATTCCCAACATCAAAAATTTAAATGTAAAAGAACTACATTTAATACTAAATTATATTAGTTTATTATTATTATTCATTTTTTTTTGCAGTTAAAAAGATATTAAAAATTATTAATGATATGTGGGTCAAGTCTTATTGTCAGGTGGTCGTAAGTAATATTTTGACATAATCTTTGCTGTTGTATAATTATAAATATACGAATACTATTTGTTTCCCAGGTTGAAATACTCATAAAGAGCAAAGATATCAATGTTCTGATATGTTATTAATTTCTTAATTTTAAATTAAAAATTTTAAATTAATTTCTGAAAGTTATTTTGGCTTTTATTTTATTTTACGTATTCTGTTTCTTCCTGAATCTGAGCTACGAATTCGGTAACTCTAGCTAAAAAGTAGTAATTACAACTTCCAAAGCGACCGTGCAACAATCCCAATTCAAATTAACAAAAATTAATTAGGCTCACAGTGGGAAAAGGAATGTTTTCTTGTCTGTTAATCATTACTTTAAGAGAATTTAGGGTTTCAAGCTTCGTGCAATTAAATAACAAAATATTTAAGAAACCTAACTCCTTCATTAGCCTAATTGTTTTGTAAAATGTAAATCAAGTTCTTTATATAAAATTAAAATGAGAAACAAAACAAAATCAAGCTATTCTAGAGGTAGATTAGATTAAAAGTAATGATGGCTATTAAAGATTTATTTGTTTTCACTACATTAGAAATATTTTAAAGTCCTTCTGTGGTAAGGAATTATCAGATCCACAGTCCTTGAAAGTTCTTAATTGTTTTTTCTGTGATATTTACTTCTTTGAACAACTTTTTTTTTCTAAGAAAATTTCGTCTCTTTCATTTATTGCAGCTTGTTTTCGTTCTATTATGGATGGCTTTTAAAATTAATAGTTCTACAAGATCATTGATTAAAGAATGATTCAATAAAAGAACTTCAAATCCCTTTAGTTTTCTATTTCTAATGAATGAAGACAAAACAGGAAAGAAGTCATCCAAGAAAATGAACTTTCTCGTTCCTTGAATGTTTTTCATTCTGATAAGAAATTTCAAGTAAGCAGAAAGAGAGAAATTATCCTCTGAACGTAAGAATCTAATGAATCCATAAATATGTTTGAGTATCTTCAAACCAAAAGTTAATTCGATCAATACCAGATTTCTTTTGCAGCGGATTTAATCAGTAAACGAATATTTGATGGCAGAGGAAGAAAACTGGCCCTCTTCTCATCAAATAAACACAAGAGGAACGGCAGCTCCTGGAGGCTCATTTGGTAAAAGGTAAACCCGCGGCTTTTCAAAGAGAAGGCAAACACGAAAACCAGGAATATAATTACGGAATAGAAAACACACATTGGATAAATACTGAATCAAAAGAAAAAAAAGAAAGAAAAACAGACAAAAAAAGAAGTATCCAAATATGTGAACAGAGAAGGTCAATCGATTTAACCTCGCAATTACGAGAAGTTTAAAAATTTTCGTTTAGTTTCGCCTACTTCTTTCTTTACATAATCAAACAAAAATTGCATGAATTTCAACTAAGATTACAGTTTTAACTATTTTTGTAAAGCAAGGCGGTAAAACATGTAACTAATTAGATTAACATGAAAGAAATTGCAATATCATACTTTCAGTAATATATTACTTTATGTAAATATTGTTTTTAGGCATACATATATAATGTAATATATAAAAGGGAATATAATAACAAACCCCTTTTTCAAATATGACAATAAAACATGAACATAACCACAATCGTAAGCTAATAAAATTCACTAGGAAGACCCGTGAAATATTCACGGAAGTAAAACAAATTCCACATTTCTGAAATACCGTGATATATTTGAAAAAAAAATCAAAATAAAAAATTGATTTACCAGTTTAAACAATAATAATAATGAATGTCCAACAGCCAATACCAATAATCCTCCCTGGGTAACAATGACAGCACGTGTTCCCCTACTGTTGAGTAGTGAGCAAGCGGCTATCCCAGAGTTCAATACGGTAACAGCCGAAATATACCCAAAATTATGTAAAAACCGAGGTTTTACAAACTCTCGGATAAATTTTGATGCATGAACTTCATGCATTTCAGTGTAAACTTCATTTACGTGTGGAAGAAAATCTCAATAGGCTGATAATTGTGTAATCGCACTCCGTCGTGCTGAAGTGGGGCGAATAGTAGAGCGCCATGTTTACAAATGGGCGTGACGTCACGCCTGACGTGTTCCAACGCTGCACTGTGATTGGTTATTTCTCCGATTCTGCTTACAAATTTACAAATATCCGTACAATTTTTGCCTATTAATAATATGTTTTTTAAAAGTCTAGTAGCAAGAACTATTGTTAAGCAGATTAATAATTGTTATTTTTTTCTTTAATTTTAAAAAAAATATTTTAAATTAATAAAATGTATTTTATACTAGTCATCATAGTCAAAACCTAATTCAGATGTGACATCTCTACTGAATCATTTTGAAAATTACTATCTTCAATAAAACTTGTATTGGTGAGAATATTCGAAATAGCTACATAGATATTTGCGCATGTCTAAGCTTAGCGAATTGAATGTTAGAATTACATATGTTGTTGAATGATCTATTTAACTGCTACACAGACATAAATTGCAACAATCAATAAAAACTAAAACAGATAAGTTGCTAAGAAGATAAAAGATTATTTAATGTAAAATTTAAAGAAAAATAAGTGACAAAACAGAAACTTTCCTATTTTAATTAAAGAACATTCAAAAAATGAAATCACTCTTAGAAATTCTGAAGTTAATATTCCAATTAGTTGAAAAGTAATTTGAAATAACGTTCAAATTTTTGTTTTTATTGTAGTAATATGATTTCAGCGTGCAAAGCACTAACAGCTATTTTATATTAATTACAATTTTATATAATTAGATAACGATAAATGAAAACGATAAAAATCGAGGAATGTACGCAGAGCGATGTGACCCCACACGCATACAATCTATACCTCTGCCGTCCTGGAGGTTGGTTTTGATGCCGCAAACTACCGCTGGATGGCGTTAATGGCACTTTGAAAATGGGGGCTCCCTTAGTGCACCAAACAGGAACAACGTGCTGTGGATGTTTGGTGTCTGAGGGTACCAAACCCATCGACATTCATCGACGTATGTCGGCGCGTGTGTAAGAATGGTGCGGGAGGTTCGAAGCAGGCCTTTTAGATCTGGATAATGCGCCGAGGCAGGACATTCAAACAGAGTCATAGACGCGATGATTCAACAGGACCGGCGTGTCACTATTAAAGATATTGCATCGTGAGTTCTGTTGAGCGTTGGGTCTACCCTCCACATCGCACATGACGAACTTCCCTACAGGAAGTGACTGCGTGATGTGTCCCTCGCCAAGTCACACCACACCTTAAAGTGCGACGAGTGGATGCCTGTATGGAGCTGATGCGGCAGTACGAGGCTGAGGGTGAAGGAGATTTAAAGCGAATACTCACGGGCCACGAGTCTTGGGTACACCATCAGCAACAGGAGACAAAGAAGGCCCGCATGGAATGGCGCCACTCATCTTCTCCCAAGCAGAAGAAGTTCTGCTCACCGTACTAAAGGATAAGGTTATGCTTACCTTTTCTGGAACCACTGTGGAGTAATTGTGGAATATTACATGGATATAGGAACAACCGTGTTTGGGAACACATACAGCGCACTCCTGACTGATGTGCTGAAACCTGTGATCCGCACGAAACGCCATGGACTCCTTTCAACCGGTGTTCTCGTTCAGCACGAAAACGCCAGAACACATACAGCCCATCAAACAGTGTCAATCATCAAATCCCTCCGCATATAGTGTCTTCCCCATTGGGCTTATTCCCCTGACTTGGCACCCTCCGATTACCATATTTTTAGAGCTAGGAAGGAGGAACTTGCTGGATGCAGATTTGCAAGTAACGAGGAGGTCAAAAAGGCGATGCATGACTGGCACGCGCTCAAAAGTTTTTTTTTGGGGGGATACAAGCGTTGCTAAAAATGTGGGCCAAATGCATTCAGTGGAATGGTGACTATGTTGAGAAGTAGCACACTGTTCATTTTGATACTTCTCATAAACAAGTTCCAATAAAATATTTATCGTTTTCTTTTGAATCGCCCTCGTTTTTTACAAAACTCATAGTGGCATGACGTAGAAGTCATACAATATGACCTTAAAAAGTCCCTCACACCAATAAAATTATTATCTTTCTGGTAGTTTAATACAAATTTTCAAATTTACTTTCACTGAATATCAATTTTGATAAAATATAGTTTTTCTTCGAAAATATTTTGCTTTCAAATAATGACTGAAATCATGAAAACTCAACGGATCAATAAAGAAAGCTCTTGAACTTAACCTTCTCAAGAACGAAATACGTATTCAAAGAATGCCTCTCTTCAACCAACCGGTAGAAATAGATGTTTCTTTCCCGGTAAATAGACGTTAACATCTGCCGTGGGCAATCTATGTCGAATTCTGAGGAAAGGCAAGGAGGAAACTGCAGAGAAGGTAAAACGGTTCTGACATTACAGATAGCTGTGTCGACAGAACCGTTGATAAAGAAACACTATTGCCAAATTGAAGTTGTCATATAATTGAAACTTATATTTCAGACAGAAAAAAAACTGAGCAAATGTAAAATTTTTATAAATCCGATAATAATAACATAAAAAATTCTTCTCAGGAAATAAAAATGAACAAAGAGTTATTAAGACTGATGATCAACATGTGTAAAATTGATGGTTTATTATTAAAAAGGCCAGACCACATAAACTATTAAAAAACATTAAACACATTAAAAGTTAATAGCACAGCCGGTCTTCAACCGGGTACGCCAGCCGTTTACAAGTGACAAGCCCTGTTAAAACCCAGTTGTGTTATTAAATTTAATTAAGTTTAATAGTTTGTGTGTCTGACCTTTTTAATCATAAATCAATGGACAAAGAGGTTTCTAAAAAATGTTTCAATCTAACATTTTCATTGACGCATATTTACATACAAACCAATAAAGTAATAATGTAAGCCAACTCTTTAAACCTATAGAAATCAATACATGCAATGGAACTTCTACGTATTATCATAACGTAACTAGTAATACTGTAAAATATTACTAAAATAGTTAAAATATCAAAGAATATCTACGGTACTCAGTTCACTGATTTTTATTAACCATAAATGTCAATATCATGATTTACTTTATCTTTATTTAAAGGTTTTACTTCGTTGCTGTAATTGGTAGAATAGAAATAACTTTTCTCTTATTATTTTTATGTTTGGCAGATTGTAATTGCATTAAGTTTTACTAATTACAAAATGGCAGTGGATTCTTAGGAACAAAAGTAAAATTATATAAGTTTAAAAATGATCAAATAATGCAATTTAGAGGAAATTTGAATGTTGTTGGGTCGTTTGGATTATGTTTGAAGTATCTAAATATAGGAATTTTTTTTTTTCTAAAGGGTGGACCTCTTTTTTTATGATTTTTTTTTTTTAATATTTCATTACTTTTATGCCTTTCATTGCTTATGCATTCCTAAGTGGCATTTCCAATAATGATAGTTTTCTGTTTTAAATTTCCTTTGTCTTCTAGCACATATTTTCCGGACTGGATATATACCAATGAATTATCTTTTACCCCATTTCGAGCACTACACAGAAGATAAAATTTAGATAAAGGTTATTCAAGTTATATTGTAATTAATCTAAGTAATGAAAACGAATACATTAATTACTAGAACTAATCTAGATTTTTATTGTGATTTACAAAATGAAATTTCCGTTCAAATGGAATGAGCTTCAAAGTTCCTAACTGATTCAACGTAAGTTGTAGAACTATTTGTTCTGCTATATATATACTATAAATTTAACTATAAATTTTTGCTACTGCCATTCGATATTGATAAAAACAATTTCACAGTTGCCCTTTCCAATAGCTTTTTAAAGAATTAATGAATATATAATAGCCATTTCAATTACTGAACGATGTAGTGTAGCTGGCATGGTAATTTACGTGCTTTACAAAAATTCTTATTAAAGCAAGATTGACGATACTATCCTTCGGTAATCAGAAAATAATTTACTAAAAAATAATTTACTATTCCCAAAATTAAACAAATAATTTACTATTCGCTGTAGTCTATTCGGAGTTTGTGCTTTGGAAAATATCTGATTCCCGTAAAATAGATCAAAAATTGACTTGTTAAAAAAAAGAGATGAAAGGTTCCAGTAAGGCATCGAGAAGTTTGGATGAGGTTTTAAGAAGCTAGATTAAATTCCTATTACTGGATCTAATAGCCAGCTTAAAACATTTTCCTTTATCAATAGAATACAGACACAGCTCTACTGATTGTAATCAAAAGCGGATATTATGGGATTATAAAATCCGTCGATTTTATTATCAGAAAAATCAATCCTGAACATTAAACCTTCGCTACCCAGTATTGAATCCCAGACTTTATGTTGCTTGTAGGACATCATAAATCTTATTTTGTTGCTTGTTTGGATTTTGTGTGTATTAGTTAGCTTTCTGCTTTATTTGGAATGTCCTGTATCTCATATGGGTCAAAATCTCATAAGACAGCTAAGTGATTTGTAGTAGCCGGTTTATGTATAAAATAACGACATAATAGCTCATCGCTTGAAAGTAAAAATAATCACTACAGTAATAGTCTGACGAAATACATATCGAAGAAATGATTAACAATAAAATACATAATGAAACCGATACAACATATTCGAATATAATAAACAAGGAATATAATTATCTTCTTCCAATTCACTGTAAGTTTGAGTCGATGATTAAGAAAATTTATATATTATGGAAAAGATTATGATTTCAATTTGGAGCAGGAACAACTAAAAGTGAAAATTTTCGAAACAGAATACAACCGAAATATTCATCAGTTATATCATTTACACTCTTCTCTAACATATCGCGATATAAAATTTGTATAAATATATGTAAAAATAAATAATGCCAAAGTTTACATGTAAATAATCAAAATGGCGATAGCTTAACAACATCGCAATAAAAAATGTAGAGAACACTATCAATTACCCAGATCCTGACAAAATTCAATTTAATAAGCAGGAAAAGACATTAGTGACAGAAATTCTTAGTAGCCACCTTTCACAGCATGCCATGTCCGCGATTAAATAGACAGTGGTAGGGGTATTTTACTTTTATTACGGTTGGTCTTCTCGGCCATCTTAATCATGTACTAAGCTCAGTAGCACAATGAGTAGAACAACTGAAATTCTGGTTCTTACCAGTCGTAAAACAGAATCAATGCATTATCCGCAGACACGTATTCGTATACCGACACGGCAATTTAAAACTTAATGTGCCTGAATCAAGACTTTGCGGCGTTCACAAGAACTATCCACTGAAGATTGAATGAGATTGGACAGTAGATTAATCTTTATCTTTTTAATTTGTTTTATTTTCTGGTGTTTCTGGCAACTCATTATATTTAGGCAAGCCGTCAGTGATACTTCACATATCCGACCTGAGAACAGAATTGGACCACATTGTTTTCTCCAATTTATCCTTATGGTGGCTCAAAGGATTGTTGCATCAAAAGTTGGTTAGTGTCATGGAGGCTATTGCCGGAATCCAACATTTATTATGAGCGACATAGTACTTTACAGCAAAAGTCTTTGAGCTAGGTCAACAACAAACATTGCAAGTTCTCATGCCGATCCTGCGACCTCTTTCTTTTAAATAAGACTTTTAAATTTTTAAATGTTTTAATTTTTAATTAGTGTTAAATTTTTTTAAATGTGTTAACTGTTTTAGTCAAGTGTACAGTCGTTAAAGGACTCAATTAATAGTTCAAGGATTGTTGGACTATTTTAAATTTCTATTAGTTCTAAACAATTGGAATTGTTTCCAATAGGTGGATTGGTTCTAAACGCAATTTCCAATGTTTGTCTCCGCAGTTGTCGGCAACTTCTGGCCATTGAAACTTATACTGACTGCTCAATTGAAAGTGGATACCTGTGACTCTTTATTTACAGCGTGTCTAACAGCGCGTACTGTGGCTTTTTGCCCTAAGCACAGCATTCACACGCCGTGGCACCATCAGTTTCTGATAGCAAGCAATCGGTATTCTTGCCCACCACTCCTTCAAAGCCTGCACAAGTTGGATGCTCGTTTACGGTCGCATCGCACGCGCACGAATCCGGCGCTCCAATTCATCCCACAGATGTTCATTAGGGTTGAGATCCGGACTCTAGGGCGGACCACTGAAGTTCTTGAATATTATTCTCCGGAAACAAGGCGCTGACAACACGGGCCTTATGGCATGGCGCATTGTCATGCTGGAACACAAATGGTCCTTCACCGAACTGCGACCACATCGTAGGAAGCATGGAATTGTCCAGAACGTCCAGATACCGTGTAGATGCCATGTTCCCCTCGATCGACCTTTAATTCTTAAAATCATGAATAAATAAATTATACGCTTTTATTTATAAATATGCTATCTATTTTAATGATTTTATTTTCTTTTTCAACAATAGTTTGTTAAAAATATTTTTTTTTTTTAGATATGATCCTACTTTCTAATAAAAATTACATATAAACAATAATTCATTAAAAAGAATAAAATCTAAATAATATTTTTTTTTTGTAATTATGTTTATTATTATCTGCAGTCTTATTTGTCTTCATATAATTAATATTTTTATTAATAGTTTAACAATTGCACAAAGAAATTTTGTATTCAAAAATAAACAAAATTTATTATTATTATTATTATTATTAATCTTATAAATTATTTAATACATTGTCTTAAAAGTTATCTCATAAACATATACTGTAATTACTGTATTTAGATATTAATTATAGATTTTTTTCAATGTATAACTTCTCAAAACTTATTTAAATGTTTATGTCAACTTACCACGTTTAGAAACTTGAATTGTATGTATGTTGTATTTTCGTAGAATACCATTTACGATTGCCGACAGACTGCCCTTGTAAGGAATAAAAGCTACTTTCAGTAGAGGGAAGAGGCTTTCAAGCAGCTTTTAGGATGGTTTTATTACTTTTGTGTGGGCGGTAACCATTATTAATGAGGGTGGTTCAGAGATGTTGTAGTTCTCCCGGGAGGCTTTCTTTATCAGAGATGGTAAACGCTTGGTGGACCAGGGTGGAAAATACAGCGTTTCGGTGGGACGGATGGTGGCAGCTGGAGGCATTCAGATACCGATCTGAGTGTGAGTAGGTATGAGTGGGTTTTCGATAGACACTACGACCTAGTGTCCCGTCAGGTTTGCATCGGATGAGGATGTTGCGAAAGGAAGGGCGCCATCTTTTTCTATTTCCATTGTGAAAGTAAAGTCTGCTCTACACGAGAGTTGAAAATGCGGCGTTATCAAAGACGCGTTGTTACCGTTATTACAGAATCGAGAGAAATCCCATGCATTTCTATGAAGTGAAAGATGCGATCTACAGGAGCGTTTTCAACGCCGAGAAGGTCGGCTTTGACAACTGAAGTGCCATTGCTAACACGGTGTTACTAACGCCAGAGTTGACAATGCTGGTGTGGTCTACATGAAGCGTTGGTGAGGGTCAGCAATCCTGAGACCTCAAGGGTGCACTTTCCTTATTTTACCCCTACAAGAATCTCTGAAGCCTAACTTCAACGCTCGGAGTTAGCAACGCTCGTGTAGACCACATCCAGCTTTGCCAATGCAGCGTTGTCAACACTCTCGTGTAGACGAAGCCAAATGCTGGGCTGTCTACTATTTAAGAAGATGTGGAACTCCATTAGGGACTCACAGCCATGCGGCCAAATGACGAAAGTGTCATCAACATAACGGAAGCAGGCGGATTGGATCGACCATGGACACCAGCCCGATTTCTCTGATACCTCCATCATTCCCAAGTCCTCTGGCTACTGGGATCGTCTCATCAGGAAGATCGCCCTTAAAAAGAAACCAAAAAAAAAAACCCTCAACCTAAAAGCGCGGACCAAATAGAGAGCGACACTCAAGCGATTTAAAAAGCCCATGGCGCTCTCTCTTCTCATTCCCTGAAGATGGACTTCACGACGGCCTTATAATCTTATCGTCATTCTCTGTATTAGCTGCTATCTCAACATCAGTAAAATTTAAAATAGTGTAATTTGGTATAACAGCATTATATATAGGTTACATAGAAAGTTAGCTACATCCCAAAACTTGAGAGTGAATTAGTTTTGTATTTTTTCAAACTATGAGAACCGTATATCTGAATTTGAAATAGTTCCTAAAATAATAGCTAAGTTAAGTCATTTATTTACTAATTGATTTATTGTTAAGAAATTCTTAATGTAATATAACAATAATTTCATTATCAATTTTATAAATGATGGAACGAATAAAAGATAATGCTTACAAAAACAAATTATCTACGTTAAGTTTACTATCTAACGTATTCAAAAATACAAAACGTAGGTTAGAATTGAACATAGAATTGCTCATTTCTATGGTAACAAGATAATAAAAATTGATGAATTGCAGATCATATTTTTAAAATTCAATATCCTAAAGGCAAGTTTTAGATGAACAAGTTTTAATTATAATATAAGCTTACAAATAATTTCTATGAATTACAATAAACAAAAATCTAAGAATATATATAAGATATATAATATTTAAAAAAGCATTAGTATTGTCTACTAAGGTATTGTAACGTAACTCTTTTGAGAGCAAGTTTTGGAGAACTTGAAGTTCAAATTTCTTTTCGCTAACCAACCATTTTAGGGCTCCTAAAAAGAACTTTCTGTAAATGTAAATTCTTCGTACTTATCATAAAATTCAATCCATCCAGACAACCAACGGAAACAAGAGTTTACGACAAATCCAAACTTCATTTGCGCAAGAACATGTTGTTTTGTCAAAAAATCGTTCTATTCTATTTTTCTTAATAATAAGTAATGAAATGGAATGAAATTTGTTCTTTTAACAAATTGTGATCTCAATTGCAGGATTTTGCTGGAAATTGTAAAAGTATCAATCGAACTCAAATGTCTTTTCATCGCTTTGTTTTGACTTTCGAGGATCTATCTCATAATAACAAGGAAAGAAGTTTATTCTTAGTCTGATGTTTATTTCTCCCGAAAGCGTTTCATATGGATCGTTCTTTTGAATTTGATGAGCAGCTCTACTCTCTTGAACCCTTTCATAGTATTACACATTCGCTCAATGTTCCGAGAGATTACGCATGCGTAGTTTCAACAAAAGCTTATGAAAAAGATAAGAAAAAAAAAAAGACCAAAAAGAAAAAAGTCAGGATGAACGAAGAGTTTTAGCTTAACAGACGGTAAAATACAACCCTCGCAACCATGTTGTCTCGATTTCGCCGACAAGAACAAAATGAAGCCGTTGTCGATGAAGGATCTCTTGACTTCCTCAGAGCAGTAACAGTATCCACTTTTGCTTGTACTCCCATCATCCCTCTCTACTCGTAGCAGCGGAAACATCACTTGTGTCAACAGAATCACTTGCTCTCGCAACAGATCGTGCTCAATATTAAGCTGGGCGGGAAATCGATAAAAGAATATGTGCAGATCCAATTTTTTTTTCTTCTGAACTTTTGTAAAATAAATTTCAATATAAATACACAATTTATCAATAAAAATAAGTAAACAAATACGGTGAGTGTTAGTAAGAAGAAAAAGAAAGTCGAAATAAAAAGGAAACAATTCCAAGAAAATGAATATTTCAATCTTTCTAGGCCATCTAAAAAGAAATATCATTCTTTTCCTATTGGATATTTGTGTTGAAAGCACCCATTATTGTAATCACACGTTTTAGTTTGCTTTTTCAAAATCTTTTCAATTTTTTTTATTGTTTTATCCTTTTATCTGTTGTTGTCATCTTTTGTCGAGATGTTGTAATCGAGATTGATTTTTTTTTTTTTCTATTTTAAGAAATTTACAACTTCAGTCCTACGAGATTCCTATATTTTTAGAATCTGTCTGTAGGTTCTGTAGAAGGTGTAATCTTAAGTTTTTAGAGATAATATTCATATTAAGTAATTTTATATAAATATACAATTTTATTGTTTAATAAATACAGTAAAACCCCGATTATCCGAGTTTCCGCTTTAACCAAGCTATCAAATTTTCTAGGATTTTTTTTTTCGCAAATTAATCTTCGTTCATCTAGTTATATTACCCCCTACCTGGAATCGGGAATGGTTTCGACACCAACAATCCTGGGTTATCCTTAAAAAAATGGCGAAACATTGCTGCAGAAAAACGCCAAAGTAACGTAAAACAAAAAACAATTAAGGACTTTTTTAAGTAAAAGAACTCTTTCAATATTAATTGTATGTGGTGTATCTGTATAATTTTTGTATTTGTTAAAACATACATTTAAACCTAGACGATTTATTTTAAGTACAGTTTTCGGTTTAACCTAGTTTTTCGGTTATCCGAGTTAGTCTTGGTCCACATTAACTCGGATAATCGGGACTCTACTGTATAACAGTAATATTTATAGACTATTCTATTCATATAGCTATCTTTCTAGCAGTATAAATATTATTTATATATAATATTTAACAGTTCAGAATTAGTTTTGTAAGGTAGGTAGGTTGCCCAAATAAGGCCCACCTAACGTTTAAAGATTTTTTACATTTCTACTGCAAGAGTGAAAATTCTGAAAAAGTCTTGAAAGGTAGTTTAAGGTGTGCTGTTATGAAAAAGTGAATTTAGAATTAGTGGCATTTGAAATTCTTTCTGTAATAACATAGTTTTGAAAATATAACTGAAGGGCCTTATTAGGAGCCCCTGTTCCAAATAAGGCCCACTACTAATCCTAGATAAGGCCCATATATAAATAAATAATAAATAAGGGGAAAAAATCAAAAATCAATTAAATTAGAATAATTGTATTTAAACCAAAATAATTTTATAATTATATTTAAATCAAATAAAATAAAGGGTGTTTCACAATTCGCTCCGGGATTCCTAAGGTCCGTAGCTCACAGGCAAACTCGCCCACAGGGACAAGAGCTTGGCAGTGAAAACAGCCAATTTCCAACATTTAGTTCTGACTAAATATTAAGCTACAAATTAATAATTAATTAGTATCATGCTGCTATAGTCAAAGCCCTACTATCCTTCTTTTGACAACAGTACCCTCTTATGTCGCAAATTCATATATTAGTAGTACTGAGAGTTTCTACTTTTGACTTCTAATTTTTCATGTAAGCTTTTAAAATTCGTTGTCCATTGAGTTGTTTATTGAAATACATGGTGATTCACGAAGCTGATTCTACATGTAAAAGTAAAGAAAAAAAGTTATGTAAACATAGGTCCGGAAATGCTTCGGTATCGAGTTACGGCTAGTGAAAGATTTCGCCCATAATATAGTACCCCGGGCGAAATGAAGACTTGCTGGAAGTCTGGGAAGGTAAATTAAGGGGCGAAATCAGTAGTTTCTTATGGTTGTTGACCTGAAAAATCGAATGAAACATGTCGCCGAACTGTATTTCCCAGTGGTTTGAAGCTTATCCCACGTGGAACCTACAAAAAAGTTGGCAACACAATAACAGCTGTTAAACAATAATGTGAATTACATTGTTTTGATTTATTGTGAGAGCTAACAACTGAGGTGGGGAGTCCATGTGTGTATTGTTGTACTACATTATGTGCGAAATCTTTCGCTAGCCGTAACTCGCTACCGAAGTATTTCCGGACCTATGTTTATATAACTTTTTTCTTTACTTTTACATGTAGAATGAGCTCCCGAAGTTTCTGCATATCTTCTTGAATCACCCTGTATAAAAGAATTGTCAGGATATTCGCAACTGGTCCACAATCTGTTGCATAACAAAGAAGCATAAGATAATAATATAAAAAGCATAATATTATCTTAAAATTCACAAAAAATTTAAGCTATATTTGCTTATTTACATTATTTAAATGAAGTGTATTAGTTCTTTCTTCATAGATTTATAATAAATTTAAAACGTATTCTGTAAAAAAAAAGAATTGTAGATAAGTGTTTTTTTTTTTTTTTTTAAGGGAATACGTAAAAAAAAGCTATACTAAACTAAGATCCTTTATTTACAGAAATTACGATTGAATAACTTTTTTTTTTCTCCTTTTTTCTCTTTTAAAAAAAAATAAATACAGAGGTAATTAAAATATATACGTTTGCTAAACACTTTAATGAAAGAGAACACTGATTCATTAATTTTCTTTTAAGTAATCATATTGAAATATTAAGATTACCATGTTTGATCATAGAACAAATTAAAGAAGCAAGAATTGAACACAGCAATTAATTAATAAAACAAATTTATTTCAATGGCAATTCTGTGTTTGCAATTGCAGAAATTAACCGAATACCTCATGTGGCCGTACGTGGTTTGAACATAATGAATCCGTGTAATTTTGAACATAACACTGTCATCTACTGACATTATAATCAATAAATTATTGTCAATAGCTTTAATCGTCTTAATAGTTTGAAATAAAATGTAAGCATTATTTATTTCATATAACCAAATTTAAAATTAACATTTAGAGAATAAGAACTAATTGGAGTATAGGTAGAAATTATAGAGAAGGTAACTTTGGTCTCTCTATAGTCCTGATCTCTCTTTGGCAATTAGACAACTCAGTATTGTAAGAGCTAGTGGATAATTTATTTGCAGCAGAGATGCCTAGTGCACGTAATCATTGCATCAATCAAAAGCATTTATAGATGAAATTTGATTTGCCAATTACATAGCTTTATTGAACTATTTTTGAACAAGTGAATGCGACAAATTATTCTGAATTAAATGCGCTTTTAGAATATAATTATAGATTATACAATCTTGCGTCAATTAATGGGAGCTATTAACTCGATGAAAAATGAAAACTTGTCTGTTACTAATTTGAAACTGTTAATTGCTGCAAATCATGCTTTTCGTTGATTCTAATACCAATTTTGACGAAGCGGTTTGAACATCTCCTATATTTCCTCAAACTGGCAAAAACTTTCCCTGCAACCATTTTTTTAATGACCCTAAAATATTGTAAACGTCCCGCATTGAAGGTTACATCATAGATTTCTTTATGTGAAAAACACACAGATATTTGTTGTAAGAATTTTCAATTTAAATTTTATAAACTAGAAATAGAATATGAAAAGAGTAAGAAACATCTGAAACTGCACAAATACGTAAGA
>JAFIDM010009631.1:317090231-317123659 GCA_023159025.1 Thereuonema tuberculata | reverse complement strand
CTCGGCCAGCATTGAGCTCGGCTCGAAAGGCATTTAATAAAGGCATATCCAGATTGCTTTTGATAATGACTCAATGCGTTAAAAGCAAACAATTCTTACGTATTTGTGCAGTTTCAGATGTTTCTTACTCTTTTCATATTACATTTATGCACGTTAAACCTTCTTTATTATTAAATTTTAGAAATAGAATAACTAGAAACAAATCTAAGACATTAACATTTTAATTATCTCGTTAATTACAGGCATTATTAAATATAACTGATGAGAAATTATATCAATAAATAATAAATAATAAGAAGACTTCTGGAGAGACTTCTAGAGAGAAATAGGAGGAATTGAAGTAAGGAACTTGCAGTTAAAATGGCAAGTTGGCTGAGTGTTTGGAGAAAGATAGTGTCTGCTATATGGAAACAACTTTAAGAGACTAGAACCATTGCCAATGAGACCTGGACAAGGCCGAGAGTTACTTCAACCCAAGATGATAGGGATCTTTCTCTAATGGCAAGGTGAGATAGCATCACGTCAACTGTCTTCCGAACAGTTTGCGGTCTTGGAAGGACAATTTCGAAGGCAGTAGCGTAAAAGTTTAATGAGAAAGGAAACTATTCTAGAAAACAAATGTGCATGTCGTGCTTACTTCATTCTCGAGAGATCCCTGTAATATATCACATAGAAACCATAGAAGTAAGCGCTACAATACAACTAAAGACAAAGCACTACAGTCTACACTAATATACAAAGAGAACGAAGAATCCGATAATAAGTAAAAGGATGTGTCGGCAGCATATTCGTAGTCTCAGATTATCTTTAAGTATTCGATTTAGGCAAAAATTGTAGCCACGCTACCTTCATGTTCTGATGGCAGGTATTACTTTTGTACAACGACTGGTAAAATCTAATTTTGAATTTAGTGCATAATTACTTAACACTTACTACATTCAACAAATGAACTGAGGTCCTGTAATCCAGTGGTTGAGGCGTTGGACTGGGGACTGGAGCAGCCCGGCGGTGGTTGAGGATTTTTCCACGATTATTTCTCCTCCAGATGGACCTAGGGTTAACACAACCCCCTGTCAAATGGATACCGGGTTTCTTTCTCGGAGGGTAAACGCGAGCAGCCGTGGAATGGATTCAACTAGTTCGTTGATAGAGAATCCTTGGAAGCCTAAACCTCCCGCGCACCCCAGGGCCTGTATAACCGGTTCTGGTATAGATTTTTTCTTAAAAAATGAAATGTTTTCTTCTTTCTGAAATATTGCGAAGCGATCTCAAAATTTACTAAATATGTAAAAGATATCCTTAGGAGAGAAACTTTGGAGAGGACTATACCATTAAATGTTCTTATCTCATGGGTGAGACATACTCCCATATTCTTTAATGCCTGTTAAAAATAATAAAGTATCTTGTTTCTCAGGAAATTATCATATTTATATTTTACTTATATTCTTTAAGGTATATACTATTCTATACGACTAGTTGTTCGCACTCTAAAAATATCTTTTTATTTTTTACTAATGTTACTTGTTTATCTATCTCGTCTAAATCAGTTATTATGATCAGAAAAAAAAAACACCATATAATCAATTGAATATTCGTCTTTAATGAAACTTAATCTTGGATAAAACATTTCGTTTCTTCCAACCTCTCAATCAAATTTCTCCATCGTTCTATTTAATTATGATTCCAATATTTCGCAATAAACGACAAATGATCTCACAGTATGTTTGGAAGAAACACATTATTGTTATACTTCTTTTTCCTCAATTGTTTTTCCTTCAATCGATTCTGTGTAATTATATTAAAATCCTAATACGATAACAATTTAAATTTATTTAGAAGTGAAGCAGAATAACTGATTAGAACTACATAAACAATATGAAAACAGCCTTTTAGAATCTTTTGATTTTCTTGCAATTATTGTAATTAGCAAATTTTTTTCATTGAAAAATTGCAGCGAAATCTTCAAAACTCTCAACTGCCTTTCTCTTTTCTTTTCACGATATTTAATAATTCAGACTTCTTCGGTGACAACAATGTAATTAATAATCATAGAGATAAAACTGCTTATTTCGCACATTTTAAACGATGCAATGCTCTAGTGAACTTGATCCCTTTTCAATCCATTCATTGCCAGACGTTAATTTTGTAATTTTACAAGAATTTTAGGCCGTTGTCTGTTTTGGCCTCGGGCACTCCATCGAGTGTTAGCGGCATCCGATCCCATGGGATCACATTGCAGAGCCATTTAATTAGAAGAGTGATGTAGGGGATTATGCTGATGGTGACATGTCACTGCACTTTCTTTTCAATTACAACTGGTTGGTTGAGTCTCCAGCAGAGTGTAACTTGGGAGCTACCTTACCCAGAAACTCCAGCATTTGGGACCGAACACGTTCCTATCATTAAAGCATTAGCAAACTTCTTGGGAACTTTACTATGTTTTTGTTCCGGCTAACATCAATGTATGTTACATGAAAAAAAAAACAAACAAACAAACAAAGTAAGATATAAATAATTTAAAAAAACAAGTCGTCCCTAGCTTATATTAATTTTTCCTCTGTTATGTATACTTTATATCTTTATTGAAGGGTCTTTTAAATTATCATTGATTTCCACGATGTTTTCGAGCTGAGTTCTGCTCTTTTTACCTCATTTTTATTTTATTATCAATGTATTAACAATAGAGAAATCAATATTTGTTGTTGTTTTTTTTTTTGCAATATTGGAATTACTTTATAATAGTGAAATATAAATAAATGCAGAGATTATTATCAAATTTGATAAAAAAACAAAACAAAAGATTTCGCTTCTTTTTATTCTATTATAGAAAATTGCTTTATATTAAAGGATTTTTTTTTTAATATTTATTAAATCGATGTTTCCGAATCATTAACCTATTAAGAATTCATAGAAAAATAAGTAATGAATGAGGAACCAATGTTTTCGAATATTAGTTGTTTATTTACTTATATGTACTTTTTTCAATAAGTTGAAATAAGAAAACATTTCTAAAAACTTATTTTCTTTCAATAGTTAATATTTTTCTTTCATTATTTTTATTATATTACCAGTTTAATAATTCGTATTATGGTAAATGAATTTTGAAACTCTTAAAAGAAATATAATTTATCAATTTAAAGAAAACTTTAAATAACTGTATAAATAAATGTTTTAAAGAAGCTAGAAAATAAATTGAATGAAATATAGAAGTAGTCCGATGTTAAAATAAAAATACCATACAAAAAACAATTTGTATCTTCACATGAAACGTAAGAGTCTTCGAAATACTTAACTGCAACAATTGTACAAATTTTTCTAAGTAATGGCAGTGACAACATTGAGTAGGAAATTTGACTTGTGATTTCATCGTCTCATTGAGTGCGCAAGTCTTTTGAAATTTTCTTCAATCTTTCTTACACGTACAAAAATAATATGTACTGATTTAATAACAAGGTAGGGAAAGCGATTAGCAAATCAATCACAATGCTTTGCAACGGCTTCTGAGTCACTTTTACTTTAGAATAGATTGCGCCGGGATGGTCTAGAAAATGCGCGCGTGATTCTCTTTGCGACCTCATGCTATCTTACCCACTCCTATTTATATGGAATAATCGTGATTCTGCGAGAAACCGTTGCGAAGCATTGTGGGATATGTGTCCATAGATATACAGACAAACCGGGAATACAAGGCGTCTTTCAGGAAGCCTAAAAAGTAAATATCTATTATACGAAAGAAACTAAATCATTAACTATTTTAGTTAATTTTAATGAAATTACCTGCGGAAGCATTAAACCAAAAACAGCATTAATTAATCAATTTTACGGAACCTTTTTCAAAATTTTTTTGTCAGAACAGTTCACGGTTCAAAAGAAGAAAAACTTTTTATAAAATGAAATTCATTTCCCACTCAAAATCGTTGTCTGAAAAAATACCAACAGTCAGTGTAAGCAGGTATAGATGGCTAAATGCGTTTCTTTGTCCACTCTTCCAACTGCATTTTCTACATGCTGGACTCAAACCTTTTGAGATACGTCTATCTCAAAATGCACCTCTTCCTCTTGACTACATCCGAACAGCCTTCCATTATCTGAAGGTCGACCGACTTTCAACCATAATTTGTGGAATTCCGAGGAGTACAAATGAACAATTCCATGTTTTCTTGTAAAGAGCTCATACATATTTGATGTTAAAACCAAAAGGATCGAGCTCTGTAAATGCCTCGCTTATCTCTCGAAAACACCGAACATATGAATTCGGTTTCTTGAACACGGTCTCGCCGAACACCAGTCAATGGTTAGTTGCCAAAGGGTAAAAAAATTCTTAACAGAAAAAGAAAAGTTTCTTTCGTGGAAAGTTTGCAGGTAACGGCAAAGTATTTTTGTAAATAAAGTTATCCTTCTTTTTTGCTCCTTGGCTTGAGCAAATGTTATAATCTAAATGGCTTTTCCACTAAACATATTACATCGGCACTTTTGAAACGAAGAAGAAAGTAGTGTTCGTTCTTCCTCGGATTAAATATATATTTACCCTGTTAACATTTTTTATAAAAATATATATATATATAATTTTAAAAGCAAAACTACTGTTTCTGCTTTTAGCAAAATTACAAAGATTACTTTAATTTACCTTTCATTACAAATGGTTTCTGTTGAATAAAACTAAGTAAAGTCTATTTTTTAATTTACAAAAATTAGTTATTTTTTTAAATAAAATACTGTTTTAATACTCAGTAGTAGCTTAGTAATTAGAATCAATTTGCATATTGAGAAAAAGAAAATAAATAGAAATATTACTTGTTTTAATTAATTATTAGTTTATGCTTCTACATTTGTTTAAAAACATTGCCAATTAAAAACTTCTGTAATAATAATTACAAATGTAATTTGATTTTGTTTTAAAAGTGATGGATTCTTCACGTCGATGTCATTATTACAGAAATTAAGATAATTTACTTGTTAAGTAATCTTACAGTTAAATTATAATTATTTGTAAAGTCATTTTTTATAATACAAAGTTCTAACTAAACTATTTACAAAAAAAATTAAACACATACCTAACCTACACATTGCTTTACTTTAATATTACAAGAAAGTATGGTTTAGTGAATTTAACGTTTTCTTATTCTTTTAACCATACATTAATTAAAAAAAATGTATAAATTTAAATATTTGAAGTAAGATAATGAAGTAGAAGTAATTTTATCCTCTTTAAGAAGTTTATTAACTTAATTTGCATAACTTACTTTTGTAGTAGAAAAGCATCATTTTATATTAATCTAAAGGTACAAAACTTGTTTTCTTGATATTCCGAAGCCATTGTTTATTAACAGAAAGCCGGGCTTTGAGCAGACTCGCGCATTGTCAAAAATCAGTTCTGAAAATTTGCACAATAAATACATTATAAGATTGATGATATTTAAAAGTGACTAATGCTACGAAGATGTAGGATTATTAGAAATTAAAAATTTTTGTTTCGGTTTCAGAACTAATGGCACTTTTGTTATGGACTTTCTTTTTCCAAGTATTTAAAAACAAATCATTTTTACAAAATTAACAGTGTTGAGTGTTGAAAATATGATTGTGCACTTCTATATGGATTTCGACGTGAACATGCACAATTTCTTATATTTAGCTACTGTACATTTTGAATAAAACGGTTCACAAAATGTGTTCTAATTGGGAATCTAAATTAATGTAGAGATATACCGCTGTGCGTTATTTGCGCTAGATTGCCCCTATAAAACAATTACTAAACCTAATTTATTAAATGAAATATGTTATGTTTAAAAGGGAATCCAAAAATATTGAATCAATTACATCATGATAAGTGAATAACCTTTAGCATATCAATTTTATCTATCTTTTGGTCAGCAATATTCATTGATAAATATTCACTGTCATTCCTACCTAAAACCGTAGTCAGGCTTTCCAATAATGGGAAAGACACACTCCCCAGTAGTGAACATTAGTATGGGATGGGTCCGCCTTTCGCCTTATGACAGCTGTGACTCTGCCGGGAAGACTTTCCACCAGGTGTCTCAGGCAAGTCTCTGGAAAAATGGCAGCCCATTCTTCCTGGATACCCGTAGCCAGAATAGGTACTGATGTGGAACGTTGAGGTTTGTAGCGAAGTCGACGCTGTGATTCCTCTCTTAGGTGTTCGATTGGGTTCTGGTGGGGATTCTGAACAGGCCAATCCATTTCCGAAACCTTATTATTCACAAACCATTTCCTCACAGACCTCGCTTTATGACACGGAGAGTTGTCATGCTGGTAGAAGCAATGGTCAGCACAGCAATGATCCTGTAGTGTAGACTGTACGTAACTGGTCAAATTAAAAACGTCTTTGTACCCTTTTGTTTTGCCGTGCAGTAGTACAACAGGACCGAGTTCATCTACAAAAAACACTCTCACACCGTAATGACACCTCCTCATACTTCGCTGTTGGAATATGATACCATATATTGTTCTCCGGGCAATCGCCAGACCCTTCCGTTGGATCGCCACATGGTATAGCATGATTCATGACCCCACATCACAGGTTTACCTGTTCCACTGTCCAGGGGCGTAGCTCTTTACTTGGGCAGTGCTTAGCATTCACAGCGGAAAAGTTTGGTTTACGAGCAGCTGCTGGACCATGAAACCATTGCCCTTACCTCACGACGAACAATGATGGAGTTGCTAAAGTGTTAGTATTACTGTGAAACTCACGGGGGATTATTTCCAATGTCTGACTATTTGCACGAACTACCTTCTTAAGCATTTGTCGGTCCCTGTCTGATAGTATACGCGGCCTACTCGTTTCCACAATCACGTCACTAACATTCGATTTCGGCAACTTTAGAAGGGTTGAAATGTCCCTGACAGACTTATTACTCAAGTGGCAGCAACTCACCAGTCCATGTTCAAAGTTACTGAGCTTTAGAGGATCGACCCATTTTGCTGTTATTTCGTATCAATTAACAACACACGACTCCCTACCTCCTTTTATACCGACAAGTGACATTGTCGTGCCATCTAGACTTCAGTTCATTATTGCAAAGGCGTGTCCGGCTGTTTTTGATCATAACATGTATAGACTATACAACTATCGTTATCAGCATCACCGCGACATCATTGTCGTATTCAGAACTACTTCATCTCAAAAGACTTTGACCTCTTTTACTTTAGTAGATGTGATTCTTATTTTCATTTTATGTAATTTTTTTTTGGCCATTGGTCTTCGCTTCATCTTTCTTATTATACAATCTTGTAATTCTTCCAAGAAAAAAACTCAGTAAGATTTTTTTTTTTATCTTTTTTTAATTAACTCTCCAATTTTGGCTTATATTTCATCATTTCAGTATGACGAAAAAGTATCTCACTATTCATTATTTCTTGGTATTACATCAATGAATATAGCATTTTAAGAATTCTATAGTTTACGACAATGACGCAACTAAAAGCCTAATTGAGATTTATTAAGCATATTTTAAAGTATTTTTTCCGAACTCTTGCAATAAATTTAAGGTTGTCTTACCTCAAATTTATTGTAAGACTTCGGAAAAAATACCAAATAAAAATATGTTATTTCCAAATTGTGCTCTGTAGCAAAGTGATAATGCGCTTGATTAAAGCCTAGAGAGTTGAGTTCAATCCCCTGCGCAGGTCGTGGATTTTTTTCGTAATTCAACTCACCTCTAGCTGCAAATGAGTCCTAGAAATGAATCCCCCTTTGTGAAGAATTGGTCCCGGATTTCTTCCAGGGGTTAAAGGCGGGAGGACATTGGGCTGATTATCCGGCTTCAACGTAGTCTCGTTACTTATTTCCCATGACCCAGTGGTCTTACAGCACTATATGAGATATTTCTAAATTGAAATTTCTAACAGTTGAAGCTACAATTCTGAATCATTTTCATTTATTCATTTACTTGAAAATTCTATTGACATACTTGCAATTTAGTTTGGCCAATTCAAATAAATGAACGACTGCTTAATGAATTAATTTTTTGAGATTTAGAAGATTGGAATTTTTTGCCTGATGCAATTAGTTAGTATTAATAGTATAATAATTACTTTGTTTTTAAATTTAATTTAAATTGTAAAGGTTTACAGGGAATTAAATTATATAGAGAACAAAGAAAAAGCACACGATTTACCAAAGTAATTTTATCTGTTAATTAGGTTTTATCATTCCTAATTATTATGTGTGATGTACTGAAAATTAATAATTTGTATCAAATGTAGCAGATAACCATACTTAAAATTTTATATAGCCTGAATTTTTTTCGGTTAGTAGCAAATAATATTTCTGACACAGGATAAAAAATGTTCAAAGAACAAGAACGAAATAAATTTGTAATTGCAAGCTAGCAGATTCGCTGCCAAAAAAAATAGCATAGAACGACAGTTGAATGGAAAGAATCAGAGAACCGAAGGCTCCGATCGTCTCAGTTCAACAACCCAAAAAATCCAAACGCGAAAGGTAGCGAGGGTTGAACGTCCAACTGGGCCAACACATTTCACCAATCGATGACCATAATGTTTGGCAGTATGCCCTGGAACCCGGCCCTCTAAATCAGTCACAGTCCAATCTATCGAAACTAGTTTGTGATAATATGCATTTTGTCAAAAATCTATCGCCCTCCAGAGTCCAACTATCATTTACATACCCACCCAAAATCGAACAAGAAGAAAAAAAGCAATTTCCCATTCATCCCATCTTTCTAGTTTTAAGGAAACAATAATTTAAAGAAATTATCAGAACAGTCGGTAATCCTCAAAAAAAAAAAAATATTGTAAAACGAAATTTTGTTTACTCCCTCAAACAATGCATCATCTGAATGTAAAGCTTTACTAAAATTTGCAGCCAATTCAACATTTTTTTTTCCAATTCTTTTCTGAAAAAAAGTACACTAAACTAAAATGAAATGTAGGTAAAAATATTTATTTAATTGGAAAACTGCTAAATCATCATTAAACAAGGTAGGGATAATGATCAGTAAACCAATCAAAGTGCTTCGCAACTTCTGAGTCACCTTTATTTCAGAATAGACTGCGCCGGGGTGGTCTAAAAAATGATCGCGCGAGTCTGTTTGTGACCCCTTGCTATCTTACCCACCCCTATTTATATGGAATAATTGTCATTCTTAACTCAAACATTGTTAATACACTGAATTCCTAATAATGATTTAAAAAAAAAATTAAGTTGATGAGGGGATCGAACCCACGACCTTCGCGTTATTAGCACGACGCTCTAACCAACTGAGCTAAGAGGCCACCTATAAAATTTAACATTCAGGCCACCTACAACTGAGCTAACAGAAGCCGTTGCGAAGCATTGTGGGATATGTGTCCACAGACAGACAAACCGGGGATATAAGGCGTCTTTCAGAAGCCTAAAAGGAATGTTTTTTCTTTTTTTTAAAGATGTTGGAGGTTGTTTTTCTTTAATCTTTCAAAGAGTCCGCTTTTAAAATATTGTTTGTTAACTTTGAACAGTCTTGAAGTAAATGATAAAAAGGCAAATGATACATTAAAACAAGACGATATACAGTATTTCATTTAACATTGGTTGAAAATTCGTGTAAATTAAATAAATATTTAGAAGAGCAAATAAAACATTTAATTAAACTCAAATAATATTTACATTACTGTTTTATTTTGATTTGGTTGAAATTAATTTTAATTAATAAGATAAGAAATTTGAAATGATTTCATCTACTGCTAGAATATCTTAAAATTTAATATCAAAGACGGATCAATTCTTTATCAACTTACTGTTCTAAAAATAATACTCTACAAATGTTAATAGAATTAAATATGCAGAAAATACAGCATCGTCACAGATTCATGTGGTGAAAAAAAATCGAAGCACCACGAAGAAAGCATCCAATTTGAATGAAACTCTATTTTTAGTTGTCAATGATCATCACCATCACTTCCTTGGCTCAAAGGAAATATTCATCGTGTGATCCGTGTAAAAACTCTAAGAATTTTACTAAACAAACTCTGCATCGTGACAGTGTTGCATTCACATCAGTTACCATCAGTAATGCCTCGACGGCCTTGTTCGAAGAATTTGAGAGCAATTGCAGGACTTATCTTGGGACTACGAAAAGTAAGCTGGTCATGCAGACGGACAGCTAGCTATCTTGGTTGTAGTGATGCTTCCGGGTAAAAATACTGGTAAAGATGCATGAGTTTACTTGTTAATGTCGCTATCAGTGCTAGAGGTAATCGGTTTAATTGTGAGGCAAGCTCTAAAAGCTTCGACAACTTCACACTCCACCTAGACGATTTAATAATAACATTATTATTGCTAGACGATTTGCACCGTTGCTAGACGATTTGCAGATGATGGGCTTCATTCCTGTCGTCCCTTACCAGGCTTGTCTTTAATAACTTACAACCGGAGGCTTTGTCTAGAGTGGTACCGTGCTCGGGAAACAAGGTCTTACTTTTGAATGGTCTCGTATTTAGTGATGAATCTCACTTCTGCCTTGAAGAAGATGATATTCGAATCAGCATACGGAGAGGACTAAAACAGCGATCAAATTCTGGCAATATTGTGAAGAGGCCCACACTCATTACATCTGATGAATGGTGTGGAGAGTCACTTCTTAAGAGAGCAAATCACTGTAATTCGAGGAAATTTAAATGCACAACGGGTACTTGCAAAGGGTTCTGCAACCCTTATTTTGTTCTGTTAGAAGTAATTTTCCAATGCACGTCTACCGGCACACACGTCCCCAGTGCATTACCTCCAAGGAATTCAAGCCATTTCAAGAGCAGTCAGAACCAAAGACTTCTTTCCTATTATTAATGTCTGGGACATACTAAGACGTCAACCGTATCCCTCATCGAACATCCTGCATTTGAAGCTGCAATTGCAGCAAGCTTGATGTGATCTACCACAAGACAACATCATGACTTTGTGTCACTCCATCCCGGACTGTAAATCAAGCTTGTATATATCTAAAGGCGGCTCAACACTGTACTAATAATATAACACGATGTTATTATTTCTCAATAAAAATTGTTCCTTCAATGTGAAATATTGAATCATTTCCAATTCTCTTCATTCAAAATATACTTACAAAGTTTTATTCAAATTGGACTCTTCTTTTGTAGTGCTTCTTTCATAGAGCTTTATTTTTTACACGTGAGTGTATTATTTCATGTGAATATTATTTTATCGGTATTACTAAACCTGTACCTTTATAAAGCAGAATTTTTAAAGATATATGCCTTTTATATATATACAGGTCTTTCAGATTTAATATTCCAGTAACTTAATAAAAGATAACTATTCGTGATTTTTGCAGACTCCGAACTTTAAAATCTTTGGCAGTTGGTCTTTAATCAGTTTTAGTAAATAAAATCTATAGAAAGTTTTATTGCATTTATTTCCTATAAATTTGGAAGTAAATGGCAGCTCGCCAAATCAAAAGCAATTCTTTTGAATTTGTACAGATATTCTTCCCATGAAACCAAAATCGATTGGGACTCGTGGATGTTTGATAAATCCAATTAGAAAATAATTTTTTTTAACAAATTTTGTCTAGTAGTAAAAGTCATCGGAGCAGAAACGAGCTTCACATAAAAATTTATCTGATTTGAACAAGTTCTTCTATAAGTTTAAATTTAGATATATTAAAATTTAATATTGATGCTGCTTATGTATATTAAATTTAATATCTTTAACATTTAATTTTATAGCTGTATTTTTTAAAATAATTTTCTTTATACGATGTCCATAATAAATACAGTACATTGAGCAAAATATTTCCAATAGTTTTTCTAATCAAAGGTAACATAATCGATGTATAGGAAAATAACAATAAACAAAAAACAAAAAATGCTACAAAAATGCAAGAAGACTTGCTTGAATGATCTAGGTCCGATTTTTCAATATTTATGAACCTGATAACTATTAGGAAATATTTTATGTAGGGAAGGATTCACCATAGAGTAGAGAAGCCATTTTTGGTACATTCCTCAAATGTACAATAAATTACGAATTTTCTTTTATTAAATCAAAACTGATGAATTCTATTTGCTTACTAAACTCAAGGAAATCTGCTTTGTAGATGCTACGATTTCATTTTGTGTTAGGTTTTTACCTTAGATTATGGCAATCATTTCTTATTTTTTTTCTTTAAATTTCTCCTCCGATGATCCTCAAATGCATGCCATATGATTAATTTTTATTCATAGATCTAGAAAATAGAGAGGAAACTAATCAAGTATTTCTAGAAAAGTAGATTTGAAACAACAACAAGAAAAATTATCAGTATAGTAGATATTATCGGAAAACTATGGACAATGATATTATATGTAGAATACAAAGATGTCTACTTAATGTAAGTTGTGCTAAACTAAATCTGAAATATTCGGTTGATATAATATCAATCTACCTATAAATTTTTATTTCATTAATAGATGAATAATGGACATTGTCGATCCAGTATTCTCAAACGTTTTTTATTATTTTTTAAAAGATCTATCAGTAAAATTCTTTTGAAAATCTTTATAAAGTCATTTTTACGAAATCAATGATGTGTGAATGCAGACTGGGTTGCTATACTGTTTTAAAGAGATTCATATCCTTAGATTTTTAAGACACGGGTAAAATCATAGCTATTGCTGCTCCTTCAAAGCGATGCACTTTACCTGCTTCGTGTTTTTCGTGGAGCTCTGTCTTCTACAAAAACATTTCGGGATTTGTCGGAAGTTACACAACAGAATGAAGGACTCTTTTCACTATATTGGCGATATTTGTAGGTTGTGATTGATCTCTCGTAGAAAAAATAAATCAAGAAGATCTTCCTCCAGGCCAAATTGCCTGCTATACTGTCTCAGGAAGTGCATCGTATTTTATTGTTGAGCATTTTCGAGTTGGTTGGAGACGCGTACCAACATGTTTCAAACTCATTCGCAAGCATACCATGTCTCATTCCTTGTACCTGAAAACAAACGAAGAATCAACAAAATCCTGATAGAGTGATGGAAATTAAAACAACAATTGTAGTTTTTATATTAAACCTCTTATTCAAACCTTATGGCGTGTATATTATTTGATGTGTCTTTAAAGAAGTTCTATTTTGAATAGTTGAAATTAAATATATTGGGAAATGTATTTTAGTATACAACAGCACGATATGATAGTGTAACTTTCCCCAAATCTGTAACTGTATCACTCAACAACAACAAAAAACTTTGATTAATATGCATTTATTATTCAACCTTTTCTAAGAAATAATTTGCAACTTAGATATCAGAGAAAAATATAATATAAGTATGTTTTATATCAAGCTCCTCTTTTACTTCTCGCACCAGAGGAATTATTTTCTTTTGACTTAAAAAGAAAACGTTATGTGAATTTTGACAAGTCCTAGACAGTCCTCTTTTCCGTTTATGATAAGTTTTCCCTAGTATCAGTTGTTCCTCATTGTATGTCAATTAAGAATGGATGGTAGCCAGTGCTGGTCTATCGGAGTGACCATTCTCTACCACCCTCGCACGATTCGAATAAATGGCCCAACTCCCGAGAATGCCCGAGGTGCCAGCATGAAATTTACGACAGAGCACGTATCTCCTTTACACCGGTGGGTAGCTTTTGGCTCGTTGTCAGCAACCTCCCTCGTATATTAGCAACCTGAATCTCCGTCCATGAATAAAGAGGATCTGGAAGAAAAAGATAGAGACGGAAAAACGCAAAGAAATTAGATAGCAACAAAAATCATCTCACCTATTTCAAAGAAATAGCAGGCTTTTTCGGTACATTAAATGAAAGATTTTTGTCTTTTTTTTAAAACAACAATAAAATATATTTCTATAAGGCAAGCTTTGGGAAATACTTCGCAAGGAAGAATTTGATTTTTTTCAATAGAAAAATAAATATTGCAGCATAAAAATATTTTTTTAACTCATTTTACAAGAGAAAATTACTGTGGCAATAAAAATTTCTTGAAAATTACAGCTGCAATACAAAATTTATAATGTAGTTGTTTGCTGTTGTTTTTTTTTTTAATTTAAAATATTCTATGTTTTTGCAAATTTTTTTCCTCTGCTACCAGTGCCGTAGCTAGAGGACTGGGGGCCCCGGGGCAGATCCGGAGGGTGCGGGGCCCTTGACAATCTTTCAACAACCAAAAAAAAAACCACAATCCTATTTCAACAACCAAAAAAAAAAAAAACCACAATCCAATTGTTCGGGGGCCCCTTTGCTCGGGGGCCTCGGGGCATTGCCCCGGCTGCCCCGGTGGTAGCTACGGCCCTGTCTGCTACTAACACTAGCGTCCAGGCCGCGAGACAAATAATTTTGGCACTTATCAATCCACGGGTTCTTAAGTAGCTTTGCTGTATAATAAATATACAGTACTTTCCTAAACAATGCAGAAAAAGGTTTTTATACATTATTGATAAAGTGCTATACATTATCAGTTGTGAACACTCAATCAGAAAACTATTGTTACAAACTTGTAAGGATTTGAAAATCATTTTAATGATTATATTATTGTATTTTCGCGAACTCACATTTTTTTTAATCCTTATATTTCTTAATAATAAATTGCCAACTACAAATAGCACATAGATAACAAACATGATAAAATAGGGAAATAACTACGTACGTTTCGAACCATCCTTCGGTTGGGTCCTTTATCAAGTTTCCCTAAACTTAAAAACTATCATTCCTTCTCTTTGAAAGAAAGGCATCATACGAAAACAAATATTTCCCTATATTTTTTTTTCGTTTTTAATTAGAAGCTACATTTTATGATAGGTTATCCTAATTTCAAAAATCCAAAGATATTTCAAATGTGTATTGCGAACCTTCCAACTCTATCAATGTATTTCGAATCCTTTTACAATTCAATTCCTGTTGAGTTCACCCCACCATCACAGATTCTTATGAAAATTTATTTGCATGTAAAGGATCATAAGATAACACATTCTGCAAAACATGGGATTTTTTGGTTAAATATTTGCTGAGATATGAATTTTTGAAGTTTTTTTATGTTTTTGGTGCCACGCCCCTGTTTTGACTATTTTCTTGAATATCTCATTTCCTAATCGATCAAATGAAACTAGATTTGTTTTTTCCATGTATTTTTTTTATGCTTAATCCCAAAATTCCAATGAAATTAGTCTAGGACTATTATCGTCGCGACGAAAGTTGGACCCGCAAACACATTATCATTGACTAATTTTTCCAGTATCAATGCCGTAAGCTCCGCAGAAAATATCAATTTCAATTATCAAAAATAGGATAAAAAATAAAAAGGAAATATCAAAAATCTCACATACATCTTCTTGAAATCGACGAGCAACGTTAAGAATAATTTCCCTATTTGGTTTTTGAGACCTTTTCCTCGTCGAAATGTTGAATTTGAATCAACGACCGCCATTTTCTCTTACATTTGAATGTGACCGACAGGCCAGGAAAGGGAAATCTATCATCTGCGTTGCATTCTGGGAGGTTCATCTTTGGCCGTACTGATAATAATTGTTTTGTAGTAATAGAAAGCATGAAAACATTTAGGAAAAAATTTACGAAAATAAATAGGATAGGTAGTTATTTCCCTATTTTATCATGTTTGTTATCTATGTGCTATTTGTAGTTGGCAATTTATTATTAATATTTTTAGCACGTTAAAATTTCCTTACATTTCTTATTTATCAAAGTTAAATCTTGAACCACCGATTATGTAGCCTCTAATTTCCTATTTCAATGCAGATTATGAATTGTAATAGGATTCGAAATACATTGATAGAGTTGGAAGGTTCGCAATACATATTTGAAATATCTTAGGATTTTTGAAATTAGGATAACCTATTATAAAATGTAGCTTCTAATTAACAACGAAAAAAGAACCGATATTTCAAAACCTGGCATAATGGAATATTAATGCATCAGAAATCAGTTCAGTTGACTACATTCAGTTGACAACGCTAAAATATTTTAGAATCAATAGGACCCGTAACTTCCAATGACAGTTATGAATATGGAAGAAAAATCTTTGCTAAATTCTTTTTGAATAAATAAATCAAAATAAATTTAACGAATAATAATAATATTGTAATCCTATCATTAACCAGCAACAAGATTCCAATAATTAGTCGTAAACTGTTCCAATAATTAGTTGTAAATTATACCTACCAACAGTTTGTTTTTGATTTGTAGTGATATTACAAATTACAGTCTCAGATTTCGGCAGGCCATTGTTAAGAGACTAACAATTACATTATTTTCTATGGGGTCATTACAACCAAGAATTATGGTGATATATGAAAAGAAATGACATTGAATGCCAATCAATAATGGTACAAAGAAATTCAAGAGAAAATATAGTCATATTTTTTTTTTAAGAATTTATACTTTAGTTCAATTCTAATATCTAAAACTAAGAACATGAAATATTAGTGTAGTTCTAAGCAATTTATTTGTTAGGTTGATTCTATTAAATTTATAGGCGATACAATTGTGTATCAACTCTTTTCGATATCCCTGATGATATCCTTTTCATTAATAACGTTTATTTTCTCTTATATTTTTTTTTTTTATAAAAGGAATAATAGAAGCAATGAAAAAAAACTCTAAAATACACCAGTGTATCAGCCAAACACAGACTATGCCTTTATCTCTGCCACAAGTTTTCAAAATCATATGTAATATAAGTTGTCGTATGTAGAGATTTCTAAAATTCATTTTATTTATATAATAATGGTAATAAATAAGTCGCAAATTCTCAAAGTTCCTAAGCAATGCATAAACTTTATACTTAGTTTATTTAAAGTTTGAAATTTTTATTAGGTCTTAATCATAACTTAGAAACTTTAAATTAGGATTGTATTAAATAAATAAAAGACAAACTATTGCTGAATATCAAATTATCACATTAAATGCTGTTATATAGTTCTTTTCTTGAAATAATAATAATTTACTTTATGTAAATCAGTGCTTACAGGGTTTAATCATATAACATATACTGAGTTATTTCCTAATGGAAGTATCTGAGACAATCTAGTTCCTTTGTCATCTAGTTCTCTTCCCTTACTTGCAGTGATCAAAGGTAAAATCCTTTTGTTTCTTTTCTTAAAGTTATTTAACCAAAAGCCAATTCGCTTGAAGCTACCCTTACGGCTTCTCCTTTTATCTGTTTGAATAGATCTGATTGATAAATAAAGTTAGAAGTTTGCAATCAAACCTAAATTAGATCCACAAATCGAACAGCGCAGTTAACGTCATTCGCTAGCGTAGATTTACATCTTTCAATAGAAAAGGAAATTTAATCTTGCGCCAATGTAACTTAGAATACCAACATGAACTAATTCATTTTCTGGGCTTAACATCCCCTACTCATTCTTCAGCTGCTGCGTCTGATTCTGTGTGCATTTTCACTTGAATATAATCCATTCAATTTAAGCATTTCCTTTGCAGTCTAAATTATCGATGGGCATCGACCAAAACTCCTTTAACGCAAAAGTGTAATAAAAAGATATTTAACAGAGAAGAAGCAGATTCTTCAAAGAACCAAATAACTAATACTAATACAAAATAATATTTGGAAAAAATTCTTAAACTTTTAAGTTGCTTTGAGAACATTGGATCTCGGCTTTCAATTACAAATGACTGAAATTTGAAATACGAAAAAATAAATAAATATAATAAATATTAAAAAAAAATTATGAAGGGTTAGGAGTTAAAGTCTGTAAACTATTACCGATAATTAATTAATTAAATCATATAAATAATTTCAGAAAACGCAAAAATTGAGTGGAATTTAAACAGTTATTAAGTAAAGGTTATTAAGAATTTAAAAAGATCAATCTTTATTTAAATATTAATCAGTTTCAAGAAAAATTGAAAGAACCTCAAAGTCATTTTAGGGCTACAAAGAGCAGTTAGGAATTTTGTTGTATTTCTGTATATTAGTGAGGGGTTTTCTGATTCTTAGTAATTTCAATTTTATAATAGAATTTTATTCTTTTCTTTTCATCTTATCAAGTTTTTTTGAAATAGTTTGAAAAAGGTTTGTGGAGCAGCTAAAAGCTCATTAATGAGCATATTTAGAAGATGCTAAGTAAAAAAGAAATCTTAATAATGAAAACATCCCAAAAAATTTTACTGATTCTTGTATGTTTATTTGACAATGATACACCTGTCCACGTTGAGAAAGCATCAGTTTTCTTCTTTTATCTTGTCGTCGGCGTGGTTCTGTTTTCACGTCCTATTAACGTGTCATTAATAAATATGTTTTATAAGTACAGTATTATTTTAGTAAAAGTATGAACTTCTCATTTTTTTTCTACTTTTGGATAACTAAGAAATTTATTTTGGAAAAATAAAGTTATTAATTCCATAATTTTGTCCAAACAGAAACGAGGCTTAAAGCACAAAATTTATTGTATTAGGACCAAAACTGGGGCCAAACATCCTAGAAAAGCCTTTTTGAACAAAGTTGCTAGATCAAGGTTTAATATAATGGCCACTATGTTGGAAGCAATGCACCCATATCTTTATCGTAGAATGAGCGTAGGAAAAAAAAATGAAAATTAGAGCAAAAAGAGAAAATCCACTCTGAATTCAGGAAAACTGATATCATGTATTTTGCTTAAAAACAGTCCAAACGTCTGTGATTGAAGTGAGAGGTCAGGCGAAGAGTCATAAATTAGAAAACGTTGCTCCATCATTTTTGTCCAAAGTACTATTATTATAGCATCACATTCGTTCGATAAGTGTAGTGAAGTCCTCTTAATTCTTAATAATCGTCTTAAACGCCATAAGACGAAACAACACACACATGGAATGTTTCCCTCGTGGAAGGCCACCTAGCGACGAAGTTGGAATTTTGTTGTAGTCCAAAATGCGGACATGTGATTCAACAGAACCAAATTTTTGTTAAGGGACGATTTGTACACGGATATACAAGAGTCAAAAGAGCAACTTAGGATATTGATTTGGCCTGAATTATAAAAATAAAGCCTATCAGCAAAACTATAAGCCTTAGAAAACTTCATACATTGTCGCCAGAAGAAAAAAATAATAAATTGTAATAAGGTAGGCCTAAAGATGGCTTATGTAAGTAATCATTTCTTTGTATTTAATCACTGAATAAAATTAATTAATGCAATAACAAATGACAATGAGAGAGTTAAATTTTGCTTCTGCTATGTAGGATTATCTTCAGTTTATAGTAAATGTACACAGATTTTCTATGAAATATGTATACGTTTTTCTTATAATTTAAAAATCTGAATCGTGCATTGCCAGTATTATTTTTGATCTAAATACGCTACTTCAAATTGAAGAATATCATCAATCTCACACAAGATATATGAAAGACGTAAGGCAAACGGAAATTGTAGTTCAATTATAAAAAAAATTTAAAATTTTATAATTTGAAACTTTCAATGATAATTTGAGATTTCGGTAATTCCTAAATAGAATTTTAAAATTTTGAAAATCTAGGAAAATTGATTAAAAGAATAGGCTGACGAAGAAATTAAAAGAATTTAGAACACTGTCGCAAGCACTCATTGAAAGATGGGCAATAAATGAAATTAAAAACAACTGCCTAAATAAGCTTTTGGCAGCGACTTGACAATTGAAACATAGTTTCAGCTAAGCAGTTTCTTTCTTGCTTGCTGACCTGCCTATGACATTGCAATTTTACATTATACGAAAACATTTTAAGTTAAAAAAAAAAATATGTCAAAGGAAATTTGGTATTCGAATTCGTTGTCAAGAATAAGATTTCAAATTACATACATTACAAATAAAGCCAACTATGAACTTCGAGGAGAATACTGTAACTGTTTTGAAATTTTGATTTTTTTTTTTTTACACTGACACAGAGAAAACAGAAATTAGACAAATAAAACATGCTTTCCTACTAATATTAAAAAAAATATCTTATGAATAATAAAAATAGCTGAGATACAGGCTTTCAATTGCGTCATTTTATTGCCTAGCAATATATATATATATATATATATGGTACCTTTCGTGTTCTATGCTTAATCGGGTAAATTATCTTTCGAAGAAAATAAAAATTTTTCAGTGATTAGTTTTTAATCAGAGCATTGTTCATTCACATAAGAGATGAATGGTGCAGTGGTCGAATTAATAAATTTTGATAGTGATTAAGATTTTAATTACAATGTTACTGCTTTAACCATGTTTGCTTCGGATGCCTTTGCATGCTAGACTAACCTCGTGACCAATACTTACAAAAAAATATTACTATCTCTTCTGGCTTTTTTCTTTTTAAGTTTGGAAATAGTTGTGTTAGGATAACGTGCGCATTAAAGAAAAGTTTAGTTTAGAATAGATGATCGAAGTTCGGATTAATGAAATTTGAAGCATGCAAATCTGAATATAGGATATAATTATTTGCTTGTTTATTTTTTTGCTGCTCGATTAGTCCTTCGAATTTGCTGGACAATTAGATACTTAAACAATAAGAAGAATTTGTTACTCCTCATAGTTCAAGTTTTTTTTTAAATATTATAGAGATCTTCGAATTTCTGCTTCAAATTTCATGCATATGTAAATTTAACACAGTCATTTCCATCCATAACCAATATTCCAACAATAAAGCAAATTTACCATTTAATCTACGCTTGCCTTTTCATAATTTTGATGCATGTCTTTATACAGTAGTTTAAACAGAACCTAAAGAAAAAAGAACTACTTTAGTCTCCGCTTAAAATATAAAGTTCAAATAATAATAATAATAATAATTTGGAATCGATAAATGTCGCAAGCTACATGTAACACGCGGGACGACTACGAATTTGGAAATTTTGAACTGGACCATGGGTTGGCCATCCAATCCATGGAAGAGGGAGAGACGTACAAGTATCTGGGCTTCCAGCAAGCGCGCGTCATTGACAACACAAACATCAAAAATGCACTCAAGAACATATACCGTGCTCGCGTTCAAAACATCCTCAAAACACATCTCAACACCAGAAATAAAATTAAAGCCATCAACACTTGCCGTCCCCACACTAACATATTCGTTCGGTATAATTCCATGGACAAACACCGAACTCGAAGCACTACAACGTACAACACGCACTACATTCACGAAACATAACATGCACCAGCCCAAGTCCGCTATGGAAAGGATGACTCTTCCCCGCAAGGAGGGAGGCCGAGGACTCGTCAACCTCATCACCCTACATGCAAAACAAGTACACACACTTATGTAACACTTCCACCAAAGAGCACAACACTCCTCACTACACTAAGCCATTGTCAAGGCTGACACACACCTCACACCCCTGGACCTCGAAAACGCTTCTCCAACACTCACCACCCATAACACACACACTCAGCAGCTGCGGGAATCATGGGCTCGTAAGGAACTCCATGGCAGACATCACAACGAACTCAGCCAGCCTCACGTCGACATGGAAGCGTCGAACAGATGGCTGACAAGTGGCGAGCTGTTTGGGGAGACCGAAGGGTTCATGATCGCGATACAGGACCAAGTCATCCCCACCCGCAACTACAAGAAACACATCCTACACGACGCAAATACACAATGCGACAGATGCAGGAAATGTCACACTACGCATGAGACGATCGACCACATAATATCAGGCTGTCCCATTCTCTCCCAAACAGATTACCTCCACCGACACAATCAGGTAGCGTCGATTGTTCATCAACAGTTAGCACACAAACACTCACTTATTAAGAACACTGTCCCGTACTACAAGTACATACCACAAAGCGTAATAGAGTCATCCTCACATAAGCTGTACTGGGATCGTTCCATTCACACAGACAAAACCATAGATCACAACAGACCTGACATCACACTTGTTGATAAGGTCAACAAACAGACCTATCTCATTGATATTGCAGTGCCTATCAGCAAGAACATGCAGAAAACTCAAGCAGACAAGATCAGTAAATACATCGATCTAGCACATGACCTCCAGAAGCAGTGAAGGCAGGACCAAGTGAGTGTTGTACCCATCGTCTTGTCCGCCACTGGTCTAGTACCTCACACATTGCACCACAGTCTCAGCACACTAGGACTTCACAAAAACACTTATGCACAGCTGCAGAAGGCTGTGGTACTCAACACAACACGCATAGTTAGGAAATTTATGGACACAACCACACATCCCAAATCATTCTTGCACACGTCTTTACACTTGGCAATATGTGCTTTGGTCCTTGACCCGCCATATTGTTTTTGCTGGGGAAACCCAAGGTTTAAAACATACAAACATAATAATAATAATAATAATAATAATAATAATAATAACAATAATAACTTATTTAAAATAAATTTTCTGCTTAAAAAAAAATCATAAAAATTCTTTCCAAAGCTTGAGACAAATATAAATTATTGAGTTATGTTGCTTATGTAATTACCATATGCGAATGGTGAATTTAAAAAATTGCAACATATTTTAGATCTTCTGGAATAGATTTCTAATAGTTTCCTTGAAGTGAAAATTGGTCATTATGAAAATAATAGATGAAGAATCTTGAAATTTTCTTGTTTGTTGCAAAACGGGGAATCACACCCTTGTAAGTAATTAATAACGAAAATAATAATAAGTTCCTGGAAGACCTGTAAAATAAAACGAAAATATAGTAAGAACATTGTAAAACAATCAACTGATTACTTTAAAAAAATGGACAGCTCGGCAGTGAATACATGCGACGTTCAAAGGAAAAAGTTTAAAAAGTAAAATTATTACTTTATTACAGGTAAAAATAAAATTATTATTTTATTACACGGAAAAACGCGCAGAACGCGAATTTATTAAGAATAAAATAAAACGAAAATAAAGTAAGAACACTGTAGACAATAACTTAATACTCAGGTCCCAGATCAATCATTTACACCGTAAATGAGTTTTCCTGAAGTCGAGACCGAGTTAAATCGTTTTCTCGCACCCGAAAGCGGTAGATTCATCAAAATCCTTAGACCCGTTTTCAAGATAAAATTTACAAGAAATGCTCTCATTATTGTACTAATTTTGATTTGGTAATGTAGAATATAAACTTAAAGAACAAAAGTTTGAAAATCATAATGATAAATTTTATCATTTATTACACAATATCTGGATCATCAACTACTTTTATAATGTTGAATAAACAAGGAAAAAGATTACTTCTTTTGTGTTTCTCTCTAACAATATTTTTTTTTACCTTATGGGATCCAGGTTGCTTCTCGTCAATTGAAACGTTGGCATCCGAGAAGAGCCGCATTTACTGGCAGAAAAGCATGCAGTAATCAGATAAACTCTTAAATCCAAGTGTTCTACACGGCGGGTTGCAGAATCTCATTAAACTCTTGGAGAACAACCACGTGGGCGCCATTTTAATTCCCCTGACAGCAACTTAAACTGGGGCTTGCGTGATGTATTTGATCACAGAAGTGTGAATAACAACTATTCATCAATACCAACTCTCCTTCTATAAATAGAAAGGGAAAGCAATGCTTGATTGCAGAGTAGAAATTGGCCAAGTGTGCAGAAGTCGAGATTGCAGGGAAAATCAACTCATTCCGTAATACTATAAAAACCAAGGGAAAAATAAAGGGTTTTTTTTTTTGTTTTTTGTTTTTTTTTGCTTTTTTTAAATCAGATCGAAAAATCAGTCGCTAAAAACCTTAGAAATACGCACAATATTTATTATTTTACATCATGAAATTAATGAATTTAACAAAATAAAATGTGGAGAAAATCAATGTGGAAGTTTAATTTAGCTCAGTTGCATTATACAAACTACTCAACTTAATATTTAAAATTTGCATATACTGTCGGGCCCCGATTTAACGAATTCATCGGGACCGAAAATTTTATTCGTTAAATCGGGGGTTATTCGTAAAATCGGGGTCCAAAATAAAAAATTTCTGCACTTATATTATGGAATAGCCCTAATAAGCAACTACACAAAAATATCCATTAATTAGAAATTGTACACTTTTTATTCAGCAGCTAATAATACAGCGAATGATTATGCACTAGCTAATTTGAAATTTTAAAGTATGTACTGAGTAATGTTTGGCAATTTCCTTGATGCCTGATTCTAAAAAGTTCTTTTTCGACTTTATGGAGAGAAGAAAATACAGGGTCAGTTAAATGCTGCTGCAATAGATATGTTTACCCAAACTAACCAAAAAAAGACAAAAAAAAATTTTTCGGCTGTTGAAATAATTCGTTACTTAGGGGTTTCTTATTCGTTAAATAGGGGTTTTTGCCTTCATTTTAATCGGGGCAAAAGAAAAATTCGTTAAATCGCGAAATTCGGTAAATAGGGGTTCGTTAAATCGGGGTCCGACTGTATGTTATGTTCAAGGGAATTTTAGTTTCGGCAAATAAAAAATGCAACATTATTTTGTTTTTATTTTACATATTTTTTAAGAATATAATAACAGATGTTCTTTTTTACATTATCTTTTCTTTATTATTTATTTAAATGAAATTTAATTTAAAACATTAATTTATAACATTATATTGTTATAATTCAATGTTTTAAATAATTAAATCTATTAATATTACTGTTTTAAATATTTAGAATGTTTAATATAACCACAGAGGGAAATAAGATAAATTTAAAAAATAAAGTTTTAATTTAATTTAGAAATCCAAGAAACTTAGATAAGTTTCTTTGAGGTATTTTTTTTTTGGACAAATGTAATTTTTGGACCAAAGTTTTATTTTTTTGGGACAAATGTAATTGGTAGATCGATCTAGAGCTTTTGTTGAAGCCACGGGTAACATCCATGTCATTTCATATCTGCAAATTTTCTCTGTTCTTGACGACTGCGTTTTGTGGATTTGAACCGAAGTAGAAAAATTCCTCTAAAATTGATTTCTTCCTACTAATGAGTACACCTGATCTGGTAAGCCACCATTTGATTTATGAGAGTTCTTCCTACTCCCTATTTAAATCTTACTTTTTTCATGGTTGTTGTAAAGAACGTGATGTGCCATATTAAAGGGATTACATAGTTTAAATGAATGTGAGAAGGAATTCACCCCGATTCTCGTTGATTACGTTAATATTCATCTGCTTTGAGTTGACAACCTCAAAATAATCATTTTGTCTCGGTTACTGCTTTATGCCATTTTCAATACGATATGCTTTTACCGTCATAAATACCGTTGTTTCATCTGTCACTTACAAATTGCTTTCCGTTTCAATTATCCGCGCTTGTTTTGTCGTGTGAAATACTCTTTTATCCTAATCTAGCAGCGAGCAATAACAATAATAATAATAATAATAATAATAACTAAAAACAACACACTCTTGGGTTCGAAAATAAGCAGGACTCGAGTTTCTATTAATTCGAATTAACTCGACTTCAAATATGTTATATTACATTTTGTCGGAATGTCGAAGGCAGGGAAGCTATGCACCGCGACCTTAGGTTGACCAGATGAACAATTATTGAAGTAAACACTTCCTGAACCATTTGAGTTTAAATCTTATAGTATTTATGAACTGGACTTAGGATTAAGAAGATTGGAGAACTGTCACTTCTATAGACTTTAAATTATTACTTATATTCAATTAGATTGTTTATCTTTAATTTTCTTTTAACACAAATGTATATATCATTTTGTGCTATCCTAACCGAAAAAAGGACAGATGAAAGGAATGACAATAAAAAAATGATGGAAATAGTGAAAATGGGAAAATGGGAGAACCCCAAGAAAACCTACGTAACGTGGATCATCCACCACGGAGGTATGTGAGAGCAGGACTTAGGCAGTCAGAGGTGAGAGGCCGCTGTCTTAGCGATACAATAACCGCGAGGTCCTCTACTTCAGATATGTCAGATACATAGCATTTATGTACTGCTAAAAACGATGCTTTGCCGTATCATCATTATTAAGTATATAAAGTATTATCTTTAATTCTGTTTCATTTGTGAAACACCGATTCAAAAATAAAAATTCTAAAATTAATTAAAAATTAAGATCTCTGATTATAATTTAGAAGTTAATAATCAGAATATATTAAAAAATGATAGATAATGTACATTTCCAATAACTAATTTATTTAATTTCCTGATTTGTTTTGCGCAACTCATCCTCCTTCTATTTAAATAGAATTCCTCCAAATGCCAAAAAACAATTTGATATCAACAATCGTTTCTATTCTTTGTGAATGAGAAAGAAAAAAAAATGAGTCATTAACTATTTTTCCTCTTACCTTAGCAGAGTAAACTTTCGAAGTCTTTGGCAAAAGAAAATTTCTTACCTAAAAATGAAAAACAAAATATATTTAATATAACAGTAAAGGGTAATAACATAAATATATTTTCATAATTTTTCTTAAGTTTTATTATTAAAAAAAATCTACACAACTAATATGTTAGAAAGTTCTATATTTATAACCTTGTATACATTATAATTCTAAGTTCTTATTTTACTTTAAAAGGAGAATAAATATCCTTCAAATAAATTATTACAATGTCCATTAGAATTATTCTCCGATAAGCATTTAATCCTTTTAAATATAGCCTATTATTTGATTTATTGTTACTCTATGTAAAAATGAAACAGTTCAAATTTGAAGTAAATGTAAAGCATCCATTGACTCTAGTTTTCTAGTTTTTTTAAATAAAGACACAAGTTTTGTAACAGTAAATTAACTTCTTTTTGTAATAAAGAAATTAATGATTACAGGATTTATATTTGTAGTAAATAGGAAAAAGGTACAATAAGAACTTCATGAGACTATTGTCGCTATTGTAAGAGAATAAACAATTACCACGCAGGGATTGTTTATACGAAGTTATGCAGCGTTTGTTGTAAAGTCAATTGTTGTTAGAGAAGAACGGTGTAGCTTAGCAACACGTATCGGTATGGCGGAAGGTTAAGAAGAACATGGCGATTAAAGAAAGGAGACGATATCGTACAACTCTTAGGAAATAGAAAATATAATCTGCTTTTATTCATAATGAGTATTTTAATATATTTATCTAGAGTTGTGCAGTTGTGTTTGCAAGTGAATGATTAAAGTAAACTTAAGATATAAATTTCCTTTATAAAAAACTCTAATCTGCTGTATATTATTTTTCTTATTCCAACCATAGTAGGAATTTAGAAAGTTGAGCCTCTGCAAAGATGTTGGAAGAAGTATCAACAATCTTAGTGAGCATTTAGGGAGAATCGTAAGACGTGGAATCGCCGATTCAACAGTGAAACAGATAGTGATATTAGAGTTATCCAAACACGGACTATTGGACATAAGTGTTAAGAAGAATAAAAAGTAAGTGACTGTTTTATTATTGTAACACACAGAACATTGGGTTTTAATACATTCAACTATTACAACCTTGAAGAAATAAGAGTATTAATCGTCTACCAAGATTCATACTTTGAAGATAGAAGATCGCCAACGGGAACATAAATATTGAACATTTTACCTAGAATATTTCAGGGAAGATTGCTATTTAGATAATCGGGTCAATCATCATTTTAACTTTTAATAAAAGGAACTATTAAAAGTTAACAGTACGAATAAAGAAGTATTCATGCTACACTATTTTATCACATAAGGTGATTAGATTAACCATTTAGAGCGTAGACATACAATGATTAAGCATTATTAAGATCTGTAGAGTTAGTTATATTCTAACATAAGGTGAAAAACACATTATATGATACATAAGGTGTCTAACCATTCAGAAGTTTACTTGTCTACAGAACTTAGTACACTAATCGTGTTATTATTGGAACCATTGGAACTTTAATGAACTTTAGTCCATTCAATGAAGGAAACGGAAAGTAATAATGTTATTCTACTTTGTTAAAGTGTATTACCAAATATACAATCTTGAGATATAAACTTTAAATGTTTTGTTGTTAAACTTTAGTCTTCTGTCCATTTGTTTATTACACAAGCTTTTAGACAGGTTTACTTTTACTATACTCTTGCGACCACTGATAATCATTAAATACAAGTACTCTGATATACCATAATAACTATATTACCCCACAATATTCCACTGATGCAGAAATAAATCTTTTGAAACTCCGAATTGTTTAGCTTGAAACACCAAGTTATGTGATAGAGATCTAATGATAAAAAACAATGATAATTAGATCGAATAGGAAACGAGATGATTCCTTTAGCCTACTTTCGCTTTTTACCAAACAAGAACAATTATCTTTCCTTCGAAATATCTTTTGTAACTACCTTCTAAGCCTTTTTCCCATCATTAAGAAAACTAACATTATTTATATTGCATTACAAAACAATATCTGCAATACCGTAGAACAGATAATGTTCAAGTAAGAAACATTCAAAACCTGGCAGAATGAAAACTAAGTCTGCTCAGCGGTAAAGTCTAACTTTAGGAAATAAATAAAATTAGCAACGTTAATTGCATTTTATGTGGGCCCGGTAGCCAAGTGGTCAGAGTGCTTGGCTGCGGGTTGGAGGTAGCGGGTTCGATTCCCGGTCTCGCCGGAAGGCGGGGATTTTTCCACACACCTTTCATCTCCGAACGGGTCCTAGGATCTACCCAGCCCTCTGTAAAATGGGTGCTGGGTTTCTTTCCCGGGAGTTAAAGGCTGGCGGGCGTCGAACTGACCACCCGACCTCAACTTCACCCGATGGTCCTAAACGGTGGGAGCCTGACCTCCTGTAACCCCCAAAATCCTGTATAGGCTCATCATGGGGCATTTTAACTAACTTAACTTTAATTGCATTTTATTTAATTAGCCTTTAATATGAATTTAAAGTGTCTCAACCTTTTTTTTTGGCGATCCCGTAGAAACATTGTAAAAGGAGAGCATTTAAGATCGTACTGTCCGTGCGTCCGTCACCATTTCTACAACATAAATTACAAATTGAACTGAAATAAGTGATACCTTTTGGAAAGCTTATGACTTACTGAGATGGGGAAACTACGATAGATAGATAGATAGATAGATAGATAGATAGATAGATAGATAGATAGATAGATGGAGGGTAGTTTCGTTCTGCGGTCATTTCCTGTTCCTATAATACTTAGGAAAGAATATTCTCAACAGCTGTTCTGAGCGGCTTCATTCATTTCGTGTTCTTAACCGTGACCGTAAATTACATTGCGTTGTGGCTGCTGTAATCTAGGTTCAAATCCTGAGCAAGGCTATGCTTGTTTTCTTCTTTATTTTTATATCTTATTTTGCTTATTTTTATTCTTCTGATTGTTTTTTCTTAATTACACTTTATATATTTTTCAATTTGTCTTAATTATATTTTATATATTTTTCAATTTGTCTTAATTTCTATTTATATATTTTTAATAATTATAAAACATTCACGCTATTATTTTTTCTACAGTATGAAACCAGTTTGTTTTGTTCTGCATTATTTTACTGCATTATTTTTATATAAAAATACGAGTATGTAAGGATCAACAATGATTTAAAAATATTAATGAAAATCTGATTAAGCGTTTGTGGTTAATGGAAATTCTGTTATAACAAGTTGATATCACAACTTGTATTTTAATAAATAAATAAACTTGTATTTATTTATTAGTAATTAATAATTACTAATATAAATTAATTAATTAACTAACTATTATATATTACTATTATATTTTACTATTATATTTTAATTAATTACTATAATTTTATTAGTAATTAATAATTCTGACTGTAATTACTACTGGTGAATTTAATATGCTTTCAAAAGCCTAAGGTTACAATAATAGTCAATTTTTTTTCTTTATTACATTTGGTAAAGCATTCGATAACAACAACTGTTAAAAGTACTTAAATTTTTAAACAAGGTACACGAGAAAGTCCTAAATCACTCAAATAACTTTTCAGCGAAGATAGTTAGAGTTAGGGAAGCTTGATATTGGTATAGGAAAGCGACCATGCGCTATCAGATGAGACTGACGGCAATGCCCCTAGCGGCAAAATGTGAAAGTTAGTAATCTTATATCCGACACTATGGGAGATATGGGAAAAAAAATTAGAACGTTGTAGAGCAATACCAAATCAGTAGAAAATGACATTTTACAGAAAAGAATCGTGCAAATGGAAGTTTTCGGAATGTCATTTAATGTAACAGCGGTACATACGTAACCGTTTACAAGATACTACATAGTCATAAAAGGAATATTCGATTGTCGACGATTCTTTGTAGACTGCAAAGCATGAGGTTTATCTGCAGGAGTGGCTCACGTCACAGCCATCATTCGCATAGGCACACACAGACGTATGCGTGCCTTCTGTTTGAACGATTCTTTTCTGTAAAATATTATTTCCCATTTATTCGGTGATTCTTTTCCTTATCTCTCATAGTTTCGCGAAATAGGGTTACTAACTTTTACATTTTGCCGCTAGGGGTGCTGCCGTCAGTCTCATCTGTTAAAGCATGGTCGCTTTCCAATACAATACCTAACTTCCCTAACTCTAACTATCTTCAAAAGTTATTTGGGTGACTTAGGATTTTTCCATGCACCCTGTGTATACAGTACCTTTCCAAGTTGAATATTTTTCTCTGATAACTAAATTTGATTTTTGTTGTTATTGTTTTGTTTTGTTTTTTTTTGGGGGGGGGAGAAGAGAATTCAATTTTGGTGCTTTAAACATTTTGATATTTAGCATTAAAAGCAGTTCAGCAGTTGAATTTCAATTTAAACAAGCTTTATCTTCAATAATAATTTAGAAAGAAACATTTTTAAATAATTATTTAAATCACAATGAAACAATAATTTAAGAGTAATTGGATAATATTAGCAATTTTATAACGTTTTTAGAAACAATATTAAAACAAAAAACAAACATTAATTAAATCTTGGTGACTTTTTATGTAGTAAAATAAAGATGAATTGGAAAGGGTAGTGGTCCAAATACCCTAATAACTCCTAAATGTAAAGTAAGCCTTTAGTTTTTGTGATTATATTAAATTGCAATCAATACTGCTATTCCATAAATTATTTTAATACTTAATTTATATTTTGATTAGCAGTTTTCTTGATTTTTAATTAAAATCAAAATTCAGATATACTGAGCTTTCCAGAACAGTTACAAATCAATAAATGATTAATGAATATAAACTGTCATTATTAAAAAATCTGAAAAATCTTTCTACTTCAAGGCTTTGTAAATGTAAAAAACCGTCTTTAAAGCATATTAAGTAGAGAACAGTTAAGCAACAGCTAAGCAAATTTTGAGTTTTCACTTTCTAATTTTGACTGATGGGCATATTCAAAGCCTATTTGAAAACGAATTGCTACGAAAACGAAAACACGAAAGTAGTATTTACCTTCGTTTACAAAAAATAAATATAGGTTTCTTGTAAGCTAAAGCAGCCAGCGTCCATCTAAACTTCTTGAAGGATATTAGTATTTTTTTGTGAAAAAGAAGTGTGTGAAATACAATTAATGGAGAAACTGTAAAACGAGTAATAAAATTTCATAAACTTTTGTCGAGCCATGGGAAGAAAAAAGGGATAATAACTGTCCTTTCAAAGCAATAAGGTTCAGTAAGAGTAGAGCAATAATGCTGAGTAAATGAAAACAATGTCTCTCATGTTTGGACTAAATTGGCGTCCCATTCTACATTGCACAGCTAACAAGAAGCGACAAGTTGCATTTGGACACTGAGAAATCGCATTTGTTACTTCTGTCCTTTGTGTGGGAGAATTGTCTGTAGCTTGGATGTCAAATTTATCAGGGTGTGTAATTAGTTCTTTGTTGATCTAATTAAAGTGCTTTTAGCGCGGAAGGAATTTACAGTAGTCTAAATGTTTATTCAGCCCCTCCCGTCTCAGACGGAGGACGAATAGGAGAGAAGAAGAAATTTGGGAAGGGAGAACAACCCTCCACTGCTATGATTTTCTGCAAACGGTACATTTTTCCCAGTAATCAAGAACTGAATGAAGATGGCGTCGTCGTCTGCTCATTACTAGGAAGGCAATTATTACGAAGAAAGTGACTTTGCCATTCCAGTCACTCCTTAAGTACATTCGGTCTCCTCCTTTCCAATTCCACACTTGTGCCTTAAGAGAGAAATAGATAGGGAAAACTTTTCCTAGCTGCAGCTAGATTAATTAGATTCCCGCATCTCCCTTTTGCCATGTGCACTTTCTAATTTCAGGGACAGGTATTAAAATTTTAATAAATGCAACTAATGCTCACGTAGAGCCCTATTCACTTGAGATACTACAGAAATTGCGAAGGGAACCTGTGATTTCATCGCAGTGAGATTCCACCATTTATATTTAGGAGGGAAAAATGATTTTTTTTATATATATTAAAAATGAAAGAAGATGACGTACTCCCAAAATAAAAGTTTGTCAGTTTAACGAAAGTTTTTTGTTGAAGTTTCCAATGCAGAATAGTGAGAATGCATATAAATTAAATGCTAATTTGAAGTCAATTCATATTTATTTAATAAATAAATAAATAAAGAAAGAATGAAATTAAATCTGCAGGAAATTTTTCTCAACAATTTTCAAGATTTGCTGAAACTTAAAAAAGGAATTTTTAAGTTTATTGGCGCGTTTTAATGGATGCTGTAAAAACCGGACGTCGATACTATCCGAATGTTTATATGTTTGTTCAAAAACTTTTATGCAACTTGAAAGACAAGATAGATCATAATAAATTTTTCTTGATTTTTGGAATCGCGACAAGACTAATTGTTTAATCTGAAAATAATTTTTTTTAATTAGAAAAAGCTTAAAAAAAATATAAAATATATTTACTTTCTAACATTTTTTAGACATAAGATTTAACGTGGGTTAGAACATTTTTACAGTAAAATAAAACAAAGGACGCACATAACTAAACAAAACAAAAATTCACTGAGCTATTTTTTGGTTTTTGCTGCATGTGAGGGGAGATTCCAGAGGCCATCAATAGAGTTTATTCGAATAAAAAAAATTTTCTGCAAAAATAATAACAAACTTCTATTTATTATCCATTATTTATAGTATTTAATTTAATTATTGTATTTTCACTTGAGAAAAGACAGCTGATATAAGTTGTTATATTAATAAAAAGTAAATTAATAATTCAAAAACGAAATTAAGAGATTTCACGTTGAAATCATTTCGATTTTAAAAATTGAAAATGTAATTTGATGCCAATAATGTAGAAGTTAATATAGAATATAATGCAACACTAGAACATTTGGATCTACCTTACTTTGTACAACATCTTAAAATCTCCTCACTATCGAGGAGATTGACCTAAGATTCAATATAATAGTAAAAGCTTGGGAATCTTGAGTCTCCTGTCTTTCCTATTACATAAGTTATAAGATTTGATTTAGTCTTCAAGTGATTTAACATTACGTCAGCGATTCTCAACCTGTGGGGCGCGCCCCCCTAGGGGGGCGTGATAAAACTAAATGGGGAGCGCGAGTATATGGAGAAATATTGTTTCTTTCATAATTTAAGTATATATAGGTTTGGAGGGTTTTTTTTTGGGGGGGGGGGT
>JAFIDM010009631.1:316749085-317089831 GCA_023159025.1 Thereuonema tuberculata | reverse complement strand
CTAATCATTCTTGCACACGTCTTTACATTTGGCAATATGTGCTTTGGCCCTTGACCCGCCATATTGTGTTAGCTGGGGAAACCCATGGTTTGAAACTTTTACATAATAATAACAATAATAATAATAATAGTAATAATAATAAATAATTTTCTTTTCTAATAGAATATTTCGCTAGCATTTGGAAATTTTATTTACCTTTAAGTTACAGAAAACTCAAAAACAAGTTTAAATTTCTAAAATTTAACGAGTATGTAATTTTGAAAAGAAATCTTACTAATCACATTTTAAGAAAAATTTTGAGGTTTTAAATTAAATTCTTCAAATTTAAATAAAGATAAATTACCTTTTTAAAAAAGATGGGAGTTATATTTTGTCATTTCGCCGCACTTTTGAGAAATAATGCAATATACTCGTAAATAAGAAAACGTATAAAATGTTTAATATTTAATTTAGGAATTTTAATTGTCTAATTCACATTTGCAGAATAAAAGAAGCAAATAAATAAAATAAATATTTATTCAATTAAATCACATAACCAAAAGTGCTAATTCAAATTGGTAAACAGGATTTCGCATTTCTTTTTTCATGAGCATTGTAGGAATAACGGTGACAATATCTTAATCTAAAAAACTTTTTTAAAATCATTAGAAAAAAATTGCACTGGCTGAGAATATTTTCCTTTTCCAGTCTATCTATAAAAGTGAGGCTCATTCAGTCTGTATGGCATTGTAGCTTAGGTTTGTATGTGCAGAATGTCTGTATTGTGTGAATGCCCTCTAATAACTTTTGAACTGATGGATGAAACTGCGGAGATAGTATTTCAAGACAAGAAACAATTTAACTATTACAGTATATTTAAATTTTTCTTATTGGATTTTTTGTTGTTGAGAAATAAGAGCGTGAAAGCGATCAAACTTCCATAATGTCTAATAAGGGATATTAATCGTTTTAACTAATCCATTAAAGTGACAGTGATTCTGATAATCATCAATTAAACATAAACATTCGCTCCTTCACGAAAAATTTCGAAGACATTTTTTTTTTGACAATAGAGCAAGACTCCACCCCATCCCAAAATAAAAATATGAAACAAGAAGAATCTTAAAAAAAATTTCTCACTCAGAAAATTAAATTGAAAAATTTTGAAAATTTCCGATTATATATTTTATCGTTACTGAAACCCTTAAATACTGACTTGTCTATTACAGTAGAACCTCGATTAACCGCAGTTGTCGGGACCGGACCTACGTCGGTAACTCGAAAATTCCGCATAAGAGAGAGCACAAGGTGGATGGAGGGGAAGAAATTGTTTCTTTACCAAAAAAAATTAAGGAAACCGACGTCGGTTAAACGAGGGTCCGGTGAAAACAGTGTCGGATAATCGAGGTGCTACTGTATTCGTTTGTCTTTATGCCTCACTCAATTCTATGTCACTTGTAAATTAGAACAATATCAGTCAACGAGGATAAAGACTTAAAAACTGCTGTATCAGGAATGATCTTGATTCAGAAGATAAAACATAAAAGCATTTCTATTAAAATATTTGTAAAATTATACAAAGCAAATGAAGAACTAATTCCAAACTGCCTACTAAAACCCATTAAAATAATGGAATCATAAGATAGAATTCTTGAAAATTAAAAATACTCTATAGCTGCACATTATACATTCTGCCAAATAAACTGAAAATGTAATCCCTGAGCAGTTGTCTTTTTTCTTTTTTGCATTATTCAAATTTTAATTTTTAACTTTCATTAATTTATCCATTTTCAGTGTCTTTTATTATTACTTACATCTTACATATCCAACTAATCTCTGAATCCAGGTGCATATTCACAGAGAATCCTATTAAAGCAGATTCATAATGAAGCTTAATTTGGTAGATTGAAGGTAGATTATTTCAAAAAAGATAAAGTTTTATCTTCTCTTATGTCCTAAGAGTTCTCCATTTCTCCTCCTACCGAAAGTGTTTCGATAATTTGGAATTCTGCCAGTAGAGGGCGTTTACCTGAAGACAGAAGCTTCTATCCAATTTCCATTATTCGATGTCTTTCTTTTGATATTGAATTAAACAGATTCGTGAGTACGAAAAGCTTATTTAGGATTTGCTAATCATTCAAGAAAATTACATGACATTAAGCAAAACTTACAGCCCATCTTCATTTTGAAAACATTCCGTGTATAATAAAACACGGAATTACCTTCTACAGAATACTATAATGGAACATTATTATAAATTGTATTATTTTTACAGTCCTTAATATCTAGATAGACAGTGACTCTAACCGAAATTACAATTTCATGAAACTTATGTAAGCGATTTTTTTTAATACTTCAATATAGACTTAATTCTCATTTTAAAATCTGTTCGGAAGATTTCTGTTTTTCTATCTTAATTGTTTATTACTAAGATTTTTTTTCATAATTGTATAGGTCTTTGTTTAAAAATCAATAACCACTTCTTTCGTTTTTCATGTCATTCTGAACTTAAAACTCAAGCTATCATATTTAAATATAACTAAAAATAGGAACAGTAGGTAAAACTTTTTCTTTGTGTTTTGCAGATATAATTGTAGGAATGTATAAATGACCATAAGGAAGGGTACCGGTAATTATCATAAGAATTTAAATTTAATATGAACTTCTTAATTTTCTCTCTTTATACAAGCGAAACGTTGTTTATCTGCAATGTTTATCAATCATTTGATTCATATAATGAAAAGCTTGACTAACAGACTAGTGACGGGCAGTTGAGAATGGATACACAATTATCACTGTATGAAATATCTTTGCTATTATTATTTTCACAGTAATAATATTAGTATTCCTATACGGAGAGTACCGCTCCGGCACAGCGTAGTGGATTAAGTCTCCCATGAGGCAGATGTGCCGGAACCTGGTTCGAATTCCTACGTCGGCATGGCTGTTTGAAAAAGTTCTTTTCGTGTGTTTGTCTGCTAGTTTCTCTTTCTCTTCAGGTCTGAATCATTCTTTAATGGCATTCTAAGGAAGGCAACGGGAAACCATCTCAATATTTTTCTATAGACTCTTCTACGAGTTCTGTGGGTTCGCCATGTTGGGAACACTAGAGGTCTGTTGAACACGGACCTTCGGACTCGAAGATGGCACTTCGGTGTGAAGCATACAAACAAACAAAATACGGAGAGTGGGAGAGCTAAGGGTTTCTTTTCGGCAGAGGGCGAGTGCTGAGATGGGTGGCATCAGACTGGACTTCGACTTCAACTTTGTTCCGTTATCTGGAACTACAGTATAGCCTCGTTGATCTCCGGATAATCCGGATCAGATTTGGGGACATTTTTTTTTATTTAATGTTCACATAGATAATAATTTTTAACTATAATAGCGAGAACGTAACTATAAGTACGCCAAACGTTCGCTTTTTATTTTGATTAAATTTACAGTTTTAAGAAATGATGTGAAAAGTTATTTTTATGCAGTGCAACTTGGATAATTCGAACGTCTTTAATTCGAAATCGTGGTTAATTCGAAGAGTCCTCTTAGTCCCTTGAATTTCTTATTAAATCAATGTTAAAAAATCGTGGATAATTCGAAGTTCAACTTCCTTAATTCGAAGTTTTTTATAAAAAATTTCAAACCATAACGACTTTTCGGCGTTTCATCGTTAAGAAATTCGACACGTGACAACTGAAATCCCCTTTCCGACACCGTTCGACACGTGACGCTTTAGACGCCATTCGAGCTTCCTGATGTCAGTGTCACCATGTCTTTCAGTAAACCACGCGTGTACAAGAATTTAACGGTTCGCTGAAAAGGGCGCCGTCATTCGCGAGGTGGAAAAGGGTGTGAAGAAGAAATGCCAAATTGCCAACGAATACGGGATAGTGCCGAATTTCGTCGGTACATTGAAGGACAAACCAACGTAAGTGAAGCTGTTTTCCGTTCACCAAACATGCTTGATGATTTTGCTAACCTTAAGCGACTGAATTCTACAAAACAATCAGACATTCCACAATTTTTTGAAATACTATAATTTTTTGTATTGAATGTAATATGTACTGTAGCTTACGTAATATAAATCTTATTTTATTTACATACATATAGTGTTTAAGTCTTTCATACCATGATCTTTCTGAATAAATATTTACTTATTGACAGAATAATCTTTTCAAGCATTCTGTGGACCTGAAATTAAAGTTAAAAGATATAACTTGTTTAATTCGAAGTCTTGGATAATTCGAAGTTTTGTAGTGGTCCCTTCAGCTTCGAATTATCCAAGTTGCACTGTATTTTTAAATGTCTTGTAAACAATTATACGTAATTTTGTTACAAAAATCCTTAAATAAGCAGACTTACCGTTTGTTACGATACTAGTTTTTTATCGAATAAACGGTAAGTCTGCTTATTTAAGGATTTATTTAAGAATGTATTTTGCTTATTTATTTTGCTTTACCCATATTACCCAGATTATCCGGATTTTCGATTTTCCGGATTGCCTTTGGACCCAGTTAGTCCGGATAAACGAGGTTGTACTGTACTTCTATGTGTGCTGCATATCTTCGTGTAAATAGAAAAATCTAATGCGTTATCTTAAGCAGTCATAGTAGAGCATTCAAATATTAATCTAAATCAGTGATATATATTTTATTATAAATGATTTTTCTGGGAATAACATTTTTCCAAGAAACTTTGACAAATCTTTATAAATATTTTAAGAATATTGAATTTATGTTTAATCAGAAATGAATGGCTGAAACTAAGATCTCAGAATTAAGATTTTTGTAGAAAATATAAATGTTTAATCAAAAAAAGTATAAAGAAGTTATTTCTCAATGATTGTATTAATGGAGAGTTTTAGAAGTTTATTTTCACAAAATGCTATGCTTTCTCAATAATTTTCTATTACAGATCAATAATTTTCTATTAGATAAACATTCAGACACATAGCAAATGAAGGGTACCATAAGTCAAAACTAACTTAAGTCGAAAGGGATATTTAATAAATAATAGTGTTAATATAACTCATTAGCTTTCTCCAGTAGTTCACTTGATTTGTGAAGAAAATTATTGAAATTTTCCTGAGTAAATCTTTTATTAACTTAATAAGAAAAATATCTTAGATCCTTTCATACAAGTATTCAAATACTAATTCAAATTCTTATCTAATTGAAGATATACTTAATATTAGTGTAAGAGAGTAAGTAAGTATGTGAATTGCATTCATTGAAACTATATTTAAATAAATGAGAAACTTTTGAAATTTTTAATGCAATGAAAAACATTGTTGCAATACTATACAAATAACCTCTTAAAATTTATATATAAATTCTTTAAAACTTTAGTAGAATAGAAACTATATTACCATTTAAAGAACTGATAATTTTGGAGCAAGAATGTGGAAAGAAAACTCTTCAAAAAAGTTTTTACAATCTCAATAGTATTGACCTATAAATTTGTACCATTTTTACAAAATGAAATCAAAAATACAGCTACCAAAAATATTTACTTAGAAATGAAAACTTTAAAGCAAAATTTATTTATAAAATAATCGAAATCGCTGATACTGAATTGAAGATATTCTATAAGATTTTTTCGAAGTAGATAGTCGTTGAGATCACAAAACCAATCTAATTTCCCCTTATATTTTCTCCTTTTGCAATTGCCTGCAAGCGATCAATTACAACCACCGTTTGGCCTTAAGACAAGGAATACTTCAATATCATTTCTATCCCTCTACGAAAAAAGAAAGTGGAAGGGAAGAGTCTCTTTCTTTTCTATTCCACATCCTACGATATTTTATTACAAGTTACCTAAACCTTATTTTTTTCCTTATTTTTTTTTCTTCTTCTGTAGCTTTTGTTTAGTTTCTTCGTATTTTATATTTGTTTCAAGTCTATCTGTTTCTTACACAGACAAAGAAGATATGGCGTTGTCAAGATTTCATGATGTAAAGATAAATGGACTAATTTAAAAAAAAGTTGAATAATAGAAAATTTTCATTCATTCACTCGGGAATGTATTGAAGTATTGACTTTAATATCTGAAAGTTGGCAGATCAGAACAAAGGAAATAAAGTTCAAAATTTTTCTAGGTAATACAACTTTTATTTTTTCAAATATTTACGACCTAATTAAAGAAAAGATTTAGTGGTATGAAAATAAAATGCTATGTTATTGTAATAAGACTTGGTTTCCTGTCTAAACAAACTTTCACTATAAGCATTACTTAGTAAATTCGACTCGATCTGAAAGGATCTCTGACTGTAGGCTATTAAAGAGATGGTTTACAAAGGATGTTTCGAAAATAATTAGATTATAGATTATCAAAAGTTACCGGCAAACTTTACAGGCAAAGTGTTACTTCAGGAATGAAATTGAATATTTATGAAATCTTTAAAATATAAATGAATATAAAATGTTGTAGTGTATTGAATAATTTAATTTTCTACTCGTTTCGCTTTACTACAAGATTCAAAATTGTTTTATGAAGCCATCTTCAATTTATCCTAAACAGTAAGAAAAATAAAAACAAAAATAGTATTAGCTGTAACATTGTTGTGACTTTTAAGATAAGAGAAAAATATGCGTTATGTATATAAAACTCTTAAAATGTGCTTTTTTTTTTCTTTGTTTAAAAATAAGATGTAAAGTTAGATTCATTTAAATCTATAGGCAATACGTAAAATGTTTGATTACCTTTTTTTTTTATAAAATAAAACATAATAATTACTGAATTTATTGTCATTTGTTGAAAAAAAACTTGTTGTTTTATATTTATTTTGGTGTCTAACTAAGAAATTGTTTCTCTACAGCTACTTAATGAAATCATGTAACTAATGAGTGTTGTGTAATAAATTTTTAAAAAAATAATATTTACGCAATGAACTAACTGATATCTTAGTAATTAACGGAAACACAGAGGAAAAAGATATCCTCATTAAACTCATTAAAGATGTTTTACGGAAACAGAAATCCATATACGTATATGAATATATACTTAATTCTATGTAGAAACCATGATAAAACATAAAGGAAATAGAACAACTTTAGAAATAGAAAGTTAAAATTATGATATATTTGAGGAAAAAGACTGAAAACAAGTTATTATTAAACAATTCATTTGCAATATACATAAATTAAGATACTTCACTTTCATGTTGCAGTTATCGTACATAACCTTTCTTCAAAAGCGATGTATTAAATTCTTGACTATTTTAGAGTTGGAAAATTTTTTTCTATATGAATCAATTAAAAAAAATACGTGGAATTTCGGCCATATTGTATGTAAGTAACACTAATAACAGACAACGATTACATCAATTACAAAATAAAATTAGTGTTGAAAATGTTTACAAATTACAACAAGTTGAACGTGCGGAAAATAATATTGATAATGCAATGAAAAACATACTCGCCCATAAAAAAGGAATCACTGATCTGTTTTTAGATTTTTCGATACCGGGAATTCAGAACAGCTGTTTCAGAGTTCCTACTCTTCATCAGCTCGATTCGCTCATCTTACAGACAGTGATCCCAGAAAACATATAAAGAAAATAAAAGTCAACAAGATTCCTCAAATCGAAAAATCTAAAACAGATTAGTGATTCCTTATTCATGTGTGAGCATGCTTTTCATTGTATTATCAATATTATTTTCCCCAAAGTTAAACTTGTTGTTATATGTATTCTTTTATAATTTAATCCTTCCTAAGCTTAGCAGTTGCTAGCGGGCATTAAATTTCTGTCCTTTTTTATTCTTAATTTATTAATTGTTGTGTTTTAATATGAAGGGTCATTTTCTTGTTGACTTTTGTTTTCTTTACATACCGTAAAATGGGGAAACTTCGACATGGTTTGAGCATATTTTACCTTCTCAACAGGACACTAATAACTGTAGAACCTTCGCTCATTTGCCATCATGACATTTGGGCTCTTCAGTTCCCAAAAATTATTTTCCCCCACCCCTCTCTTCTCCCTGTTTTGTTAAGTTCTTTTTGGTGTCGAAGTTACCCCGGCCAAGGGATAACTTCGACACGATATACAAAAACATGAAAATGCGTGAAAGTTCAGCTGCTTCAGGGTAACTTCACCATAAAACAATGTAAAAATGATTATAACTAATGAATCATAGGTATTAATAAACAGTCTTTGAGACCTAAATTTTCTAAATAACAAAGGAAAGTTAGGATAAATAACAACAATAACAAATGATATTAATAACCATAATAATGACATATTATTATTATTATTATTATTATTATTAATCAACAAAAATAGTGTAAAATGTTACAAAGAATCAACAAATCAATCAATTACCTGAAACAAACTATAAAAAGAGCTAAATTATATGTTAAGCAATATAGGTGTCGAAGTTATCCCCTCTGTCGAAGTTCCCCTATTTTACGGTATTTCTTGGGATCACTGACTATAAGATAGTTGGCGAATCCAACTGATGAAGGGTAGGAACCCTGAAACAGCTGTTCTGGATTCCCGGTATTGAAAAATCTAAAAACAGATCAGTGATTCCTTATTCATGTGCGAGTATGCTTTTCATTTTATTGTCAATGTTTATAAATACTTTACAACATTCCCAATAAAATAATCTTTACTTGCTGTTCGGCTACAAACACAATTGCCAGAAATGGGTCTGCTGAAATTTTCCATTTATGATTTTCATGAATCTGATCTTCATGAATCTCTGTGTCTAAAACTTATAACACAGAGAAGCACTGTATATTATTTGTATATTAGACGTTCAGACGTTAGAATAGTCTATGAAGTTAGTGTGTTAATAATGTAAATGCAGTGTAAATTCTTTGAAATCTATCCTACAGTATCGTACAGTTTGATTTACAAAATTTCAGTTAATTCTTACAATATTTTTACGACTAAGTTTGTGCATTCTTTTTTTTTTTAATGAGAAACTTTTACAATTACAAAGGTCAAATAAGGAATGGTGACGCACAGCTTTCACCACTGATGAAAGTTTCGCCAAACATCAGTTAGTTTTCTAATTAATCCTAGAGAATTAGTTAATTAATTCAATCAGCCTGAAATATCTAAGATTCTGATTAGGAATGAGCTTCGGTAAATGAGATTAAGACATCTGAAATCCATCTTAAATTAGATTTCTCCTCAAATATTTGGCTTCAATAATGTTGACCAAATTCGAAAGTGAATAAAGTAATTTAATCTTCTAGTGAAAAAAAAAGTATGGCTAATAATTTAATCCTAGGCTAATGAAACTATTTGTACACCGAAAACCCAGAATAATTGAAAACCACTTTTAGTAACAGGAATTAAATGTTGCCTGGAAGTTCCGCAATGTTCTTTTTGATGTTCAAATGACCATCTAAGCTTAATATATGATGAAAGACGTGTTTTTGGAAAGTTTTGGCTACTTGGTTAATGGTTTCAGCAACAAATAAATACGATTGAGATTGAATTTTAATGACTACAAAGTTCCCTAGAAAAACAAATGAAATTCAAAGCGTTAAAATGCATTAGAATTGCTTAGAGTTTAGAAAAAAAGAAAGATCTAAAGATTTCCTCAATTTTACTTCATTTATTGATTAAAATAGCTACTTTAAATTAATTTTGGGTATTATCCTTTAAGTTTTACTAAGCGTCGTTTTTATAATTTCTTAAATTAAAAAAAAATATTTTTTTTTTTTGTAAAAATTAAATTATCTGCAAAACTTCTTAAAAACTATTATAAATCTTAAAATTCTTTTTCGTTAAAGAACATCCCGAAATTGATTCGCTAAATAATCACTAAATAATCAGAGCTTTCTATAAAATTCTTGAAGAGGTCTTTCTTTTCAAAAATCAGTTAGTCGAAAAGTAAACTTGCAAAGGCTAAATCAATTAGAACCTGTTTCATTTGAGAAATTTATCAAATAAAAAAAAATAATCTGCATTCTATAACTTACTCTTTGGTACACTTGGTAAATAATAAATTTAGGATAAGTCTAGGATATTATCCCCATGTCTAAAGAAATTACATATAGGCATATTTTTTTTTTAATAAAATTAGAAAATAAGCTATTACAGGGATTAATATGGCTAAACAGGTCTAAATTCGAATCATATTAATGAAGATTTATGAAAATGTATTTGTAAAGAGATGATTACTTATATTTCTATTGAATTTTATACTATTGTGTTCATTAACAGTGAACAATTTGCTTCAAATGAAACCTATTGTCGGATTAACATTTAGATTTTAATAACACACATCAACTTCAATGAATACCGCAGTTTAAATAGTCGAATTAATGGAATTACTTTTACATTCAATTTTCAGTATAACAAAAGCACTTTTTCACAAATTCTAGTTTCAATTAAAGATATAAACTGCAAATTTGTTATTTGATTTTTATCCCGGATGTAGTATGCAGAATTTAGTAGACACAAGATTCCTGAACTGGAAGCCTACTGTCGTTAAAATGTTTAATTTTTTTCAATTTGATTTTAAAATAGTGAAACAAAGAAAAAAATATTCTTTATTCTTAAAAATTAATTATTAGTGAATACATACAGAAGCGATTAAATGCCTTATTATTTGAAAAAATTCTTAAATCCATTTTACTTAAGAAGTGGTCTAACTTAAATTTATTTAATGTACAGATTAGAAAAAAGTGGAATTAACGGCTTACCAAAATAATTAATAAGCATTGTTAGACGTAGTTAGTTTGGCTCTAATGATTTGCTTTCGAAAGTTTTGTCATTTTGGGAGTTAATTTCTCTGCAAAGACCCACATGTCAAGTTTGCAAATATAGAAATTAAAGTAATGGATTAACAGGCTTGATTTGCAGCAAATTGTTCAGTGTTACTGAACACAATAGTTTAAAATTCAATAAAATATAAGTAATCATCTCTTTACAAATACATTATCATATATCTTCATTAATATGATTCGAATTTAGATCTGTTCAGCCATATTAAGCCCTGTAATAGCTTATTTTCTAATTTTATTACAGAAATACTGTAATTTGTTTAGACATGGAGATATAAATTTGTTTCTTGTCGTGAAAATAACCATATTTATCAAATTTTAAGAAGCGGTTCAAAAGTAATTGGACGAATATGTACACAGGCATGCACATATACATATTGACTGATTTTATAACTTTCCCATTTCTAGGAAAAGTAAACTGCTAGATTTCAGCAATAGAAACAATAGATGAAGAAAAGGTTTACACCATCACTGTTTGAAACGATCTTAAATAGCGAAGACCTATATAAAACAGTAAAACACTAAAAACAGTATTTCAAATTAATTATTTAATAATTTAAAACGTTGACTAGATGTTATTAGAAATATTGAAATTTAACGTTTTTTATAATGTTTTATTTTGATTTACAAAGAAGAAAAATGTCTGTATTTTATTATTCTATTTTCAAAACTCGTCGAAAATTTTTAACATTCTTAAATTAATTTATTACTTCCACTAAAATACAAATACTTTTCATTCAGTTATGTGATTTGAGCGCCTAGGACTACAAGGCGTTGTTCGAATAACAATATATTTTTTAAAATCAGTTAGTTAATTATTTTAATTCTAAACTTTTCCATAGAATTTTTTATCAGATTAAAGTAAATTATTCACAAAAGAATAATTTTGTGAATAATTATGAACGAAGAAATTTTCAAATTCCAAAAATATAGCCTTCTGTTCACAAATATGCGGGACAAGTCTCAAGAAGATCTACTGACTGAATCTAAAATTATATGCACATAGATATAAAGACAATAATTTAAAGAGCAAGAATTTCTTTAGGAAAATTGGTTAAAAAAGTTCTTTCATTTAATGAGAGCTGAAAATAGCTCTAGTTGTAGCTTAAGGAAACCATATGTAATGATTATTGAATTAAAATTTGTAATTAGAATAGAAAATTCTAGAAAATACAAAAGTTAGGCTTAAAAGATAGGCTTAATCTGCTTCCTGGACGAATTTTTGTGATTCAGAAACTATAATTACTAAATCTAGATATAGCTTATGTTAGTTTGATATAAGCATTTCGAATTAACGTATCATAAAATAAAATACACTATAAGTTTTGAATTCAACAGCAGTTTATGAAAGTCATAAAATTGAAGTTAATTGTTACTAAATAGAACAACTACATCTACAGGTCGCGGTGCTTGGCTTCCCTGCCATCAATCAATCAATCAAATAGAACAACAATAAGAAAATTATATGTTTGCCTATTTTATAGATATATATATATCCCTTCATTAACTTATTTTTCATTAACTGAATAAATGTAATAGATTTGTTGGTGTAGTATACTTTAAAATATTAGCATATCCATTTTTATTTTTAATATAAAAGTTAACTTTTATTAGGCAGGTATAAACGAATTAGGAATCTAATATGCATATGTCTGAATGAAATCCTAATTCCATCTGGCTTTGTGCTCGTGTTAAGTGGTAAGCCACAGGTAACATAAAGAGTTCTCAACAGATATGAATGATTTTCAAATGGGAACATATTGGAGTCATTAGAAAATGTGCCGTTGCTGACAACTCGAGGAATTTAATGCCATTAATTCCAGACCATAAAGAGGCACAGTTAATGAATCTCTTACCACGCCCACACATTAAAATGCTATTTGTGCTTACTGAAACCGAAAAGACGAAAATATATGGATGACAATCTATCACGCATCTTCCAACTTTGCAGGTCTTTCAGTGTCATTTACCTGTAGATGTTTTTCTCCGTTGTTACACAGTACATTTTGAAAATGACGTAGAAATTGGGCGCGTTGCATTGAAATTCACTTTAATCCGTGGAAAATTGAAAAGTGAACATACTGAAATGCTACTAATACATCGCTTGAGAACTAAGAGCTAATTTAAATAGAGGTCTGCGTGATTCCTGAATATTCGAACAGGTTTAGAATGAAAATAGAAAGGTAACGATCGAATTATGCACAACTTCATATCAAAGTCAAATATCATAGGTAATAAAGTTAATGATTTTGTTTAAAATAACCATTATGGAAATTATACTAAAATGAAATAGATTTGAAAGTAAATGAATTGAATAGATTTCTGAAATTATGAGATACAATTAAAAAAATCTTTATTAATATTCGTTACACATAAGTTGCTTAATGGATTTTTTTTTAAAATAGTCATATACTATTCTACAGAGGCTCGATTTAGTGAGACAGTTCAGCAAGAAAGCCTATGAGAATAAATTACTTCTATTCCTTTGGCTCCTTTTTAAAAACTATATAAATATTTAACATATAAATGTACAAACTGAAAAGCTCTACAAAACCCTTTATAACAGAAATAGGAACTAGAAAAGCAAGATGATATTTTATGGTTCGTCATCAAGTAAGGAATATTATTATTGACTTGTAATTAAAAATAATTTTTCGTATCGTTCCTGAAACAAACAATATTATTTTATGCACGATAATCATGTTTTATTTTGTGTGGTTTTCAGTATGGTCCTAGGAATATCAAACCTCTTTTTATGGCCTCCAGAAAGAAAGAATTCCAAATTTTCTGGCTTGCAGATCCTCAACATTGATTCTATCGAAATTAGCATTGTACATTTGTATCATCCTTGATACAAATATACAATGCTAATTTCGATAAATATTAAAGTTAGAAATAGATATGCTATAAAGTATGCTATAAAGTATGTTATGTAAAGTATGTATACTATAAATAGATATGCTATAAAGTTTAAACATAACTTCTTTTGTCCAAAAAATTTATTTAAATGGTTGCCAGGCTATTGCAAAGTTGGCAGACATTATCTTGAAGCAAGAAATTTCAAAAAATAAGAAAGAGTAGAAAAACTAGCAAACTTCTCCATTAACAATGAAGCTATAAAAATAGCACGGCTACAATTCTATTCCCGATTTCAATATTTACGATTTTTTCTACAAAGATGCTAATATCTTAATGATCAAAATTTTAACTGTCAACACTGATGGGTAAAAAAAAAACGGATTGACTACTTTAAGCTTAGTATTACGGACGTTTTAGGCTCAGAAATTTAAAAAAAAAAATAGAACATGAGGGTAGCAGATCTGTCAATATATGAGTATTTCTTGCATGAATAAGTTATTACTTCATTTATTTATAATTAAACCTTCAATAATTAAACATTTAATAATTAAACTCTTGACTTGTTTTAACAAACTAAGGAATTAATATATATATTAACAGTTTCATTATTCGATTAGTACGAATATTAATTGTCATCGCAATAAATTTTTATGGATGGATTTCAACAGTAAAATCTGTATGTTTGCGATGAAATATTAACTTATTTTATAAGGGTATCACTCCTCCATGGTGTGTCTACCTTGTCGTGGTGGAGGGGCTTGTGTGCACCAATGACCCGGAGAGCTATGCCGGCGGTAGCGTAGCTACTGGTAGGGCCTCCCAAGCCGGTTTGGTCGAAGGGTAGGTGCCAGACCAAATGACCACCCTGGTCCTCCAGGTTGGGGGTTATGACTATAGGCCTGCACCCTATTTCTTGTAAAAAATATCTCACGCAAAAAGAATCAACAAGAATAATAAACCGGATGATTTTAATGGACAGCGACTAAGGCTACGGAAAAGGACTATGATTATGGCTACCTGGAATGTGCAAGGTATTAGATCAAAATGGATGGATGTAATGAGAGAGATTGATTCGATGAGGGTCGATTTCATTGTTTTAACAGAGACTAAGAAAAAAGGATCAGGAATAGAAAAAACTGGAGAATTTATTCATTTATACTCAGGAGTTCCAAAGGAGGAAAGAGCAAAACGAGGAGTATCAGTTTTAATGAAAAAGAAATTTGAGAGAAATCTTAAGAACTTTGATGCTGTGGATGAAAGAATTTTAAAGATCAATATGGATATTTTTGGAAGAAGAATTACTATTTTGGGAATTTATGCTCCGAATAATGATGAAATTATTGAAGTTAAGAATATGTTCTATCAAAAACTGCAGGAAATTATTGATGAAATTGGAGGAACAAGAGAAATTATAATGATGGGTGATTTCAATGGAAGAACTGGATGCAGGAAGAGAGATAACATTGTTGGAGAGTTTGGAGAGGATGTAGTCAACGATAATGGAGAAAGACTTATTGAATTTTGCAGAATTAACGATCTCAAGATTACAAATGGTTTTTATAAACACAAAGATATTCATAAATACACATGGTATCAGCATACTAGACAACTTAAAACAATTATTGACTATATAATTATTAAACAAAGGGCTCAATTAAAATTATTAGACATCAGAGTACAGAGAGGAGCAGAATGTGGCTCAGATCATTTTATGGTGCGAGCAAGACTTGCATTTCCTTATTCGGCTAATATAATTAGAGAGAAAAGAAATCCCACAGAGATGGACGATATTGATATCCCAGAATATATGTTGGAAGGACTAACAGAAGAGAGTACAAAAGGACTTTTTCAAGTAAGATTAGATGAAAAATTAGAAGAAAGGAATTATACTAATACAACCGAACTATATCAACATATTAAATCATCTTTACACCAGGCTGCAAAGGAAGCACTAGGACAAAAAAGAAAAGGCAAAAATTCCCAAAAAAACTTTTGGTGGGATAAGGACATTGAAAAGATTGTACAACAGAAAAAAGAAGCCTATTTGAGGTGGATGAGTTCAAAAAAGGAAGAGGATAGACAAATTTATAGAACTTTTAGAAATGACACTAAGAAATTAGTAATAGGGAAAAAAAGAACATCCTGGGATAAAAAATGCAGAGAAATTGAGACATATATAGGAGGAAGACGATGTACAGAGGCATGGAAATTTTTAAGCAATATTAGAAAAGAAGGTAATAATTCATGGCAAGGAATATCGGTTGAGAAATGGGAAGAATATTATAAGACTTTGCTTACAGAAACTAGAAATGAATTTCAAGTAAAAAATACACATATTGATACCATACAACAACCTATACTATTGGAACTTGAGAGAGTTAAAACAGCAATTAAAAAATTAAAGAATCAAAGAGCAAGTGGTCCCGGTGGAATATCAGCAGAACTAATCAAAAATGGAACAGATAAATTGCTAAGATTAATTACACAATTATTCGAAAGATGTTTAAACGGAGAAGAAACACCAGAAGAGTGGAGAATTGGATATTTAACATCAATTTATAAGAAAGGAGACAGACAAAAATGTGAAAATTACCGTGGCATTACTGTAACAGCAACGTTTAGTAGACTGTATGGACGAATTTTAAAAGATTTTCTTGAAGAAGAAATAAGAATGAAAGAAAGTGAAGAACAAAGTGGATTTAGAGCAGGAAGATCATGTATGGATAATATATTTTGTCTTAAACAAATTATTGAAAAGGAAATGGCGGTGGGAAATCAAATTCATCTTCTGTTTATTGATCTAACGAAGGCATATGATAATGTTCCAATCGCAAAATTATGGAATGTATTAAAGGAAATAAACATAAATTTTAATATTATTAGAGCAATTCAAGAACTTTACAGACAATCAAAAACAAAGATTAAAGTAGGTCAAAGATTATCAAAAGGCTTTATAACAGATAAAGGACTCAGACAGGGATGTTGTATCTCCCCAACACTTTTCAAAATTTATGTTGAAGCAGCATTAAAAGTTTGGAAAGAAAACTGCAGAGGATTGGGACTTAATGTGAAAGGAACGTCAATGTTTACTCTGCAGTTCGCAGATGACCAAGTCATAATTGCAAAGAGTAAAAATGATTTAGAGAGAATGACGATAACAATTAAGGAAGAATATGAGAAATGGGGACTATACATGAACGTTAGCAAGACCAAATATCTATGTATAGGAGGAAATGAGACGGACCTAAATCTAAATAATAACATGAAAATAGAAAGCTGTGAGCATTATAGGTATCTCGGAGTAGACATTAATAGAGAAGGCAGAGACTCACAAGAAATTAAAAACAGAATTTGTCAAGGAAGGAAGGCTATAAAACTATTAAATTCTATTTGGTGGAGTGAAGAGATCTCTAGGAAAAGAAAGTATAATATATACAATTCTATTGTAAAGAGCATCTTGTTATATGGGGCAGAGGGATGGAGAATTACGGAGACAGAAAAAAAGAAATTAGCGGCAGTGGAAATGGATGCCCTAAGAAGATCATGCAGGGTATCAAGAATAGAAAGAACAAGAAATGAAAGAATCAAAGAAATGATGAAAATAAAAGGAAACATTTTGGACGATCTTCAAAGAAAACAATTAATTTGGTTTGGTCATGTTAAAAGAATGAATGACGAAAGACTGCCCAAAATCGCTTTTGATTACAAAACTAATCAAAAAAGGAAACGAGGAAGACCACGAAAGGCTTGGATGGACGATATTAAAAAAGCAATGAGGATTAGAAGTCTGGAAGAGGAATGGACCCTTGACCGGAAGACCTGGAATGGAGTTCTTGCAGATTCTTTCGGAAGGCGGCACCTGACGCCATGAACCGAGTTTATATATATATATAAGGGTATCAACAAACATTTGTAAATAACTTTGATTAAATATTGTCATTAATTTTTTTATCAAAATATGGATAATAAAGAAAACATATTTTAGCAATTTTGTTTATTAAAATATTACATTTATTTTTTTTTTTTATTTTATGAGACAAATTTGATACTGTATCAACCATTGTATAAGATAGGAATGTCGTCGATAGAGATTTTAGATAAAGTACTTTTATTTAACATTTCGAATTGCAGCACTTTGTAGTTTTATAAATTAGGAGATATTTCCTGCATGATTACATTCTTATTTAAAATTAAGATTTAAGATAAAAAAAAGCCGGTAAAAAAATTTCATTTATCATAGTCTGGAATATGACGACATGACATTTGGATCGTTTCCCCGGTAACGTTACAAAGTTACACTGGAATTTTGTATTAGCGAAACCAAAAATCTTGAGTCTTCAAATCTCCTTTTTTGGTTAACATTTTTTTCCTTTATTTATTTATTCATTTTTATTGTATTCCAAAAATGATTGCCTTAAATGTTGAGAGATCTACGACTTTAAGATTGTAATCGAATACGTTGTAATAAGTTATTAACTTTCATTGTTTTGTGTTTAAGGACGCAATATAAAACTTAATCATTTAGTTCTGCTCGACTTTCACATAGTAATTAGCTAAAGATGAAAGGATTTGAACCAGTGTTCAAATTCCAAATTATTTAACTCTTTCATCATTAACATTATCGATAATGCAATTATGAAGCATCAATTCAGTCAAAATATAGGATTCATTTAATATCTAATCATCGTAAATAAAAGTAGATTGCTTATTTTTAAATATTACGGAAAAATCTCTTATAATATACCAGGGAAAGCCAAATTTCTCAAATTTGTAATTTTTGTTTTGCTAATTGTAGATTTTTACCACTCATGGTATCGCGTGAGCTTTATTTCATTAATTACCCTTATCCAAGAATATAGTAGGCGACCATTTATATAAAATCGATTTTGACAGTAACACAATGATAGCTAATGATCTACTTCAGAATTTCATTACAAATATGCCATTGATTAAAATTGAGATTATCAAGCTTTCAATTCGATTAACTCGTATCAAACTATTAAAAGATTGAAGTAATAAAAATGTCATTAAAATAAATGGCAATAAATTTAAACAAGCACTGTAGGCTTCAATTAATCGTAATTTCTCATTCTCTTTCTTGTTTGTTACTGGAGAGAAGTAAACTCAGGAGGAGTCATACACTGCTGATTCACTTATGCTAAGTCTTGCTAGATATTCTTTTGGTTATATTTTTGAAAATGAATAGAAATCCAAAATGTAGCAGGGAACTAAAGCAAAATTTAAAATGTGAAAGAACTTTTAGTCATAAAAGGAAAGAGCATCTGAATTATTTTTGTATTGGGCAGAGCGATATTCTAATTAGAAAATTAAAAATAGAAACTTTACATGACAATTAAAGATTTTGAGTGATATTCTGCTTCGGCATGTTAACAGCCTTCTAAATTAATACTAATTCTGATTATGATCAAAAATCGTTCTTTCCTTCGCTTACTGATGCCATCTTGCACAAAGTGGTATGCGAAGAATTCTAGCTAACATGTGCAGAAGTAAGTTTAACACCATCTAAATTCCATTTTCAAATTAGTTACCAAGTTTTCTAAAATATCTAGATATCTGCGCCTTTGTTACTTTCTGCCATGTAAACGCACTCCAAAATCATAGTATAACACGAGACTTCGGGAAATTTTGTTGTAATATTTTATTTTTTAAAAGAATTTAGAATTCTGCATTGTAAAACAAATAATTTGAATAAAACAAAGCATTTGCATTAATGAAAGATTTATTTATGAAAAGGAATTCCAAGATAAAATGTGAAGCCAGATAATTTATACCAAAAATTAAGAAAAACTTTAAACACCCAAAAAGTCTTTTTAGTATTTTTTTTAACTAAAGTATTAGCTTTAGTTTTGAAACTAAGTATTTTTTATTTATTTAATTTATTTATATAATATTTTTATATTTATAATATTTATTTATTTTTTATTTTATACAAAAAAATTCAACAAAACTATTGAACAAGTATTTTTTTTATGTTTTTATAGGAACAAAGGCTTTAGATCTGATTCTAATAAAACATGAGAAACTTTTAAGAGAGTTCAGAGGACAATATAAATCAATAATTTCATTATAAATCAATAATTTCATTTCAAAAAAGGAGTATCATAATTCAAAGAAGACGTAATGAATTTTGACATTTTTTTTCAGTAAATGACAGATCTAAATTAATTTTGAAGCTACATTGAAAAGGACAAAGTTAAAAAGAAATAGGAGGAAAAAAATATATCAATCAAATTTGTTATATATTTCCAATTGATCTCTGGCTCATACCCTCCTCCATCCACAATTCCGGAAAAATGACATATGAGTGTGATTAGCAACAATACGGTCCCGACTTCAACGATTGGCATGTAGGGACAAATTACTTCGGACAAAGGAAAGGAACTTTGGCTGCAGGTCCGGTGTCGTCCAATCGATGGAATCCCCATGGCTACGACCGAACGAAATTGTCTTCAAACTCTTTCCAAGAAAAGGGGAAGAGGAGAATGGGAGGAAAATCGCTTGGATTGTTCTGACAGACATCTAATTCAGAAAATACATTAGGGCACATCGATTCAAAGCTTTTTTCAGTAGTGTGTTGGGGGCTTCTCGTTGTCAAGAGGAGCTCTTTTGCGGGTGGGCAAGTAAAGCTCTATCCCACATCGACTTCTTTTTAAGTAAAGCCTGTCATCCTTTCCCACCTGACTTGCCAAATTTGTTAATCATATAAAAATCGATTGGTGAGAACGCGTGTTTCATTCTCTTTCACTTTTCTTACCTTCTATCTCAATTGTCTTTCGTTTTCTTTTCTTTCTTTCTTTTTTATTTTTTTCTTCTTTTGAAAACCTAATCATCTTGTTTGTTATTACATTTTCCTTTAAATTTAATGGAAAAAATCAGCGTTGCTTAAACTTAATTAAACAGTAAAGACAAAAATAGAACGAAAAAAATTTTTATTTTTGAGTTTAATCTTAGTAAATACGCAAACTCACACAAATAAATAAGGAAATTTTCTGATGAGAACTTCACGATAAATTCTGTTATTTTTTTAAATATTATTTTAAAGCAGTGATATAAAATGAATTACATTTCTAAAAGTAAACTTGTTTTTTCCATTTTGCTTCTCCTAATTAAAATAACTAAAAGATAGTAATTGATTAAATAACAAACAATTTCATCGTAAACAGAAAGCCTTTCAAATGTCCTGTAAAGTAGGAAAAAAAAATCCTGATCTTCTTAATAGAAGAAATAAAATTTATCATTTCTTCAACGTTAGACCATAACTCAGGTCTCGATGGATCGACCGAAATATCGTTGTCCAACAATTGAACCTCCTTATACCCTGTAAATATTTCAAGATTTGTAGTTTTTGATAGTTTTCAAATTATCGTAGAATGACAAATTACTTGAATTCTTCGAGCTACAACTAATAAACGCCATCTTTTGTAATAAAAAAGATCTTTCTTTTAAGAAAGCTGCTATCTTCTAACATCAGTTATCCGTTTTATTATACAGGTCTGCAAGTAAAAAACTGCATAGGATTTTTATATATTTTCTTACAGATTTCAACTTGGTAAAAACAAAAAAAATACTAAAAAAATTCCATCACGTCAATTTTTTTTGTAACACTGAAGTTTTTGTATGTATTTAGCATAAAATTCCTAGTTAACTTAAAATTTAGTATTCTTTTTTTATTTAAAAAATGGCCTTAAAACTAAGTCTTCTCACAGTAATTCTATCAATTATAGCTGGACTTTGCAAGAAATAAAAAAAAATGTTACTGGTTCGTTAATAGTTGAAGAGAGTAGTAGTAGGGGGAGGTGGGTAAAGTAGTTTTGGCATTAGGAGGAAGGTTTCATGATCGTGTCAGAGTAAATATAAACAACCTGCTGTTGGATTAGATCATGTTTTAACAAGCTAAATAAGTTCAGTGTCTCGCTGGCCATCTAATGCCACACTCATTTTTTATCCAGCATTCGAACGCTACTTGCTTGTGTTTTTATTTCTGGAATATAGCTCGCAGAGGTTGTGTAATTTCTCCTTACAGCTTCTGTTATGTTTGTGGTGAATACACAGTGAAAAGTCAACAAAGAAACATAAGTGAGTTTGTGAAGAAAGTTTATTTTGCGTATTTCAAATTGAAAGTTGGAGATCAAGACAAAGCATGGGCTCCGCATAAGGTGTGCAGACGATGCGAGGAAGATCTTCGTTTGTGGTTTAAGGGTAAGAAAAACTCATTTCGTTTTGGCATTCCTATGATATGGCGTGAACAGAAAAATCACATAACCGACTGCTATTTCTGTTTGATAGGTGTGAAAGGATTTAATACAAAAAATAAAAAGAAAATATCTTACCCTAACCTTGACTCAGCTATTCGTCCAGTGTCCCATGGCTCTGCAATGCCAGTTCCACAGAGACAGTTTAACCCCCGGCGAGAAAAACGTCATCAATACGACCTTGGTTCCATCAGAAAAAGTGTTTTTACCACCTCTTCATATTAAATTGGGGCTCATAAAGCTGTTTGTCAAATCACTGCCAAGAGGTGGGGATTGTTTCAGATATCTGTTCCAAGTTCCCGAAACTGTCTGAAGCTAAGTTAAAAGAGGGAGTTTTCACTGGCCGGGACATAAGAAAACTTTTATTTGATCCCGTCTTTTTCGAAACATTGGGAGAAAAGGAAAAAGAAGCGTGGGACTCCTTTAAGAATGTAGTGAACAAATTTTTGGGAAATACTAAGGGCCCTGACTACAAAACCATTGTACAACGCATGCTGGCAGCGTAAGAAGCTCAAGGATGCAAGATGAGCTTAAAAGTTCATTTCTTACATCCATATTGACTATTTTCCCGAAAACTTGGGAGCCTACAGTGAAGAACTGGGTGAAAGATTTCACTAGGATATCCGTGATATCGAGAGACGTTACCAAGGAAAATGGGATGTCAATAGGTTAGCTGATTACTGTTGGATACGCAATCGAGAAACCAGAGAAGGAAATCGGAAACGAGTTCGGAGAAGCATCAAAGAGAAGAAGAAAAGGTTTTTATAAGAAAAAAGAGTAGACCTAAAATATGTATAAATATCAGAAACAATTTTTTGATTAGTTGTAAGAAAATATAATATATTTAGTTCATTGTAATAAATAAGTGTTGTTATCAAAAATGTGTTTTCATTTTGCAAAAAACTTGTACGTGAGGGGATGTTATGGAAGTCATTTTTAGAATCTGCGACCTTTAAAACATATAATTCAGCAAAAATGTCCCATGCAGCTTGAAAAAAAATTTTTTTTGCAGACCTGTGAAGAAAGAAATAATTCTCTTAATTAATAGCCTTCAAATAGCTATATGTAGTATTCTAAACTTTTCTGAGACATTGGTAAATAATTTGGAGAAGATGCTCAGATGATATTGAAGTATTGATAAAACACTCAGGAACAAAGCCACTAATTTCAGTAAACTTAATGCTGAATTTGAAATAATTATATCAATACTTATTTTTGTTCAAATAAATTAAAGCAAAACAATAGAACAGTACTGTTTTGTTAACAATTTGGAGTTCGTCTTCTGAACTTGTAATCAGAACCTGGTCATCAGCATAGAGAAATGTATTTAGGTTTGTATCTTTTATTATCTGAATGTCAATTTTATATATTAACTTCCTTATATTCTTTTAAAATTCTATTTACTATAAAATATATATTAAAAAGTATTGGGGATAAGCCACATCCTTCTGTTACTCCTGTATTATTCTGAGATTTTCCATTCATAAATTTGATACAATAAAGTTAATTTTTTATTATACATAAAGGATTATGTAGAGTATATATTTGCTCATCTAAGGAATCAAAATTTTAGGAATTAATTCAGTTCATATTTCTTAGAAACAAACAAAACGCTTCCTGTTAAATTAATGTTTCATTTTTAAGTAATGTCAGAAATAGACTTCTTATAAAAAGCAATTTGTAATATTGCGGTTTTCTTCTTTTTTATTGCAGCTTTCTTTTCTGAAATTACAAATAAATAATAAATGAACCAATATATTTTGGAAAGAAAAAGGAAAGTTGAAATACCATCGTCTTTCTTTGGACTTGGATTTTCCTTCTTCTTTAAAAGTTCCAAAATCTAGTTTATTTATGTTCCGAAAATGTCTCTCTGAAGCTGCTGTCACAAAATGTCAAGACTTTACTCGAAATAGAAAATCCTTGAAAGAAATCATTTCTGAGATATCTTGACAAACACGACGTCAACAACCAAAAGCGGATTCGATCGCCCAAGTTAGAAAATTATATCTGACCGTCTTCGAGCCAATGCGACATGAAGCGAAACAACAACAGAGGACGGGAACTAAGCTTTCTGTGTTCTCCACGTAGTGAAGAGCCAGTTAATAGATGGTTCCGTCCACTGTTGGTATCGAGTGCTTGTTTCGATTCACATCAGAGCGGTTTGTAAGCCTAAGTGCTTGTGTTCACTTTATCAGATTCTCTCCATTCGCGTCAGCATTCCTAAATGATCCACACGGTATCGGCACTCCATTTCAATCTGTGCTGACAAGTTGCCTCTGCTATTACAAATTACGGAGAACTAGATTTATCATCGCCACCTGGATGGCAAAATAACAACGCAGATACATGATGCTATGTCTTACAAATATTGTCGCCAATCCATCGTAACAGCAAATTTCCAAGACGTGTCTGACTGCGACACAGCTTGGACATTCGTAGAATATTGCGAATATATATACAATTTCGATGGTGCAGGTGCAGTATTCTTAATAAAAAGACATCAAATTATACTTTGCTCTTATAATTTTACAATTCTTAATTTATAGTAGGTACAAGCATTAGAATATTCGATCGTTTACCAAAGCGTAGACTTGAATTTCTGACAGAGGATTCTTTATTATTAGTAATAACTAAATAATAAAGAAAAATAAAATAGCCATTTTGATACAAAATTGTGAAATTGATAGCAGTTAAAATATATCTATCTTTGACTTGCACATTTAGATTAATTTAAATTAGCCAACTGCAAATGTAAAATAATTTATTTCAATGATTAAACCTAAATGAAGAATTCCTGATATTTTAAAATAGTTGAATATTATCAATCAGATTTCACATAATAAAACTGCCTAATTATTGCAGTAAACAAACGTTACACGTATTTTTTGGGTCTTATTTACTTTGACGATTTCTTGGAATATTTAAAACATTGTTAGAGGAAAGTGACCATATTTCGGATGGTGCCTTAATTTCGGATAGCGTGATAAATCGCATACCGGTCAGCAGATTGCATTAGTGTCTACCATGAGCGGAAGCTCTGGCCGCCATATGTAATCTGTCTTGTAGTCGTGAGCCTTTGATCTGCATGTACGCAACAATAAATAATTTAAAAATATTACAAAAAGTGAATTATTAAAGATGTGAACTTCGAACACAGCTGGAGCGCTAGTGGCAAGTTCTAATAATTTGTTTTAAAGTGTATAATGAAGTTCATAAAATGTGGTTTAAGTGGCAAGTCGCATCGTTGTGTATGGTTTTAAGGTTAGTTTCAAATGTTAATTCAAAAATATTTGTCATAACGTCCTAATTTCGGATAGTCAATGGTGCCTAATTTCGGATATCCGTTTACTGTAGAAAGCACCCCCAAAGGCTGAAGTTCGTGTAGAAGAAATAACGGTAGACAGCAACATAGAACCTCTTGTATCCGAAAATGTTATCCATAGCTCACAATATTCAACCAACCCAGTAGACCTACAGAAACAGTCGACCGCATGTCCGGATGCAAACACATCTGTCTAAATTTGTAAGACCCACTGATATAAGTCCTTGCCTGCCCTGAAGAATCGTAAAAATGTTGATTGTGAGAATGCAGCGAAAAAACAAAAAGGAGGTAAAAAGGGTAAAGCATTTTTGGTCACTGTGTCTCCAATATCCGAAATTAAGACCCCATTTGCTTCACAACAAAAACAGCAATGTTTTGCAAAAAAAATAATTAAACTATCTATTTTTTACAATGGATATTTACCAGTTCGGGATCTAAAATTATGTTATTTATAGAAGAAAACAAAGTAAAATTCTTAACCAAAGCTTCAATATTTTAAATTCTTTAGATTAAAAACAAAATGGTATCCGAAATATGGTCACCTTCCTCTACTATTTACTGCTGTTATAACTAAAAACATTGCAGACGCATTAAAGAACGTTTCTAACAGTGTAAAAATCATTGTATTGACAGTTTTATTTAGTTTAAATACTGTTCTCAGTTAATGTATGAAGAAAAGTCATTTTTCAGTTGTTTTAATAAAAGAAAGAAAAACTGCTTTGCTTTTTCTATATTACAAAATGTTATGAACAGAATGAGAATAGTAATAATTCCTCCTAATGCTTTCTGACATCAGAAGGTAATACCACTCTTTTTTTGCAGAATATCAGATAAGCTCTTCCAACTGCTTGAAAAATGAGCAAAGATGATCCTTCCCATGTTTGTTCTAATTATAGAATCATATTCGAAATTTTCTGTAAAGGAATCTTTAGCACTAAATAAAAATACAGGTTAAGAGAATATTCTCTTATATCTTTGCATATAAGATATGCTTTTTTTTTTCGTTCCATGGAAAAACAATATTAAATATTATTAAGAAACCATTAATTTTTAATGCAAATAAAGATAAAATTTCTTATTTCTATGCAATGTACTGGATGATTTTTAAATGTCCGTAAATAAATTCAACTTAATTCCATTACCGTAAGTAAACAGAATAAAGTTCGAATATAATATCGGTTGCATTTCTTAAATAAGGAAAAAAGTAAAATTTTGATTCCCTTGTACATTAAAGCTTATGGTCTAATTCAAATCCCTACAAATATTGGAAGAAATACTGAAATGTCAAATCTCTATTTCGCAGCAGTTTCTGAATACAGTTTTTCAATATTTCAAAAGTATTTCATTTCATTGTGGGATTTATATCCAATTTCCAAACTAAACCATGAATGCTTTCGATAATTATTTAGTTACATACCAAAGCATATCTCTGGTTGACTTTTTTTTTAATTCTTTATAAAGTTATTTTATAAATAATATTTATATACGATGGTAGCAGACTGTTACAGTTTTGGTCTAACGTTTGCGATGACCTTAAGAATTTTAATGATAGGGCATAAATAAAGGTTAGAACAAAAGAACATTCCATTTTAAGTAGAAACATACATATCCGCCCATCCATAGGTCCATTATACATCCATCTGTGATCATGATAACTGAAAACTACAAATGCAAGAATGCTTACTTTTTAGAAGTAGCTGAAGGTTACAACAAAGATAACTGTTGAATTTCGTACCAATAGGTAAAGACCTAAGAACAAAAAAGTAAAAACTATTAAAATACAATAACCGAAGTTACTGAAAGCTTAGTTACTCAAAAACCCAAATTTTTGAGGTAGGTGTGTTAGTGTACAAGGAATATTCAAAATGATTTTATTACATGTATGACTAATAGGTAAAAAAGTAAGGAGGAAAAAAAACTGTTCGCATATTTCCGCCTGTCTCTGATCAAAATAACTCAAAAAAACTAATTCTTCTACGAAGAGAAATTCTAATAGAAGTTTAGGTTCTTCTCAGGAACATCTCTATTGATTTTGATAGTAGCCGTCAAACTCTATGATGAAAACTTTGTGAATGACAAAAATAAAATAAAATAAAATGGTTAAAAGAAATAACAAATAGAGAAATAAAAGAAATTTTATCCGAAGCCAACAACAACAACTCTAAACCCACTCTAAATTGAGGTAATATATTTTGATTTTTAAGATACTATAGAATGCACACTAAAAAAACAACTCAGATTTCATCTTGTAGATATCTAAAATAAAATTTAAGCTTTCATAAAATAAAATGCCAGATTGTATCCTTTACTAAAATTAAAACAAAAACAAAACTAAATGCGGGAATTTATTCGTCTCATTTTTCTGACAATACTAATTCACTTGAAAAAAAGAATAAAGTAATTTACTCCTAAAAACATAAATGATTTCTTTCTTTTGCTGATTGTGCGTTTGATTCTGAAATGGCAGTGAAATGGAAAACAAATTAAATTAATTCCTCGAAATAAAAATGTACGGAAAACAAATAAATAAAATCACTCGCAAACTCATAATCTTTATCTCTCTCTGCATAATTCAGTTAAAGAACTTCATTAACACATCCATCAGATTAGGCAACAGGAACAAAAAAAACAATAAAAGTCACTGCATTTGAAATCTAAATTCTTTCGTAATTACTTTTTAGTTGAAACTTGATGCCTAACGATTCGTTTACATCCGAATCAACTGTCACAAGAGTCATAAAAAATGAATTTAGGATTTCCACTTATTGATTAAATGACAGAAACGCTCAAATGAATAGAGGACTTAACCAAACACAGCAACTAAAACAAGAACACGATAAAAAATATCTACTAATTAAAAACAGACGAGAACTACTTTTGTTTTTAATAAGAAATTATGACTAATTTTCTCCATTTATATATTCAATAAATAAATAATAACCTGAAAATTTCTCATTTCTACATAAATAAAGAAGTAAATAACCATTCTTATTATAAAAAAATATTGAAAATGGGCTCATGCATATAGTATTGTAGATTTCATCTAGTGTGTATCGACTCTTACTAAGGATCTGACAGCAAAAGGATTAGAATAAAAAATTCAATTTTTAAATTCAATTTTAATTCCAAATACCAGTGATGTCTGTTGTTTGTGATGCTGTGATCAAGATAATTCACAATCATTACATCTTCAAATTCTGCTGCGGAAACTTCAGAAAAACTTTTTTTTCTGTTTTCATGTCACTATGAATGAATACATGAGTTATATCGTTGTGAAGCACTTCACGCGATAACAATTTGCACATGAACTTTCGTTGTTCAACAAACGATATGCTGCATGGACGCAGATATCAATAGCTTTGTTTCACCTTGGCTTTGTTAACATGACGATAACTTTTTTTTGTGCTTAACACTAATCGCCATATTATCAATTGGAATTTGATTCGTATCAAAATGTTAATGTGTGAAAACTTCAGATGAGTACATCACTTTGATTTTATTTTAATATCACTAAATTAAAATATACATTTCACACCACAAACTAAAAAATATTTATCTTAGAAATCTTAAATTTTACTGGTAAATAAATGTTACAATATGTAGTTTCTCTATTTATTTTAGTAAAAATTGGATCCGTAAGAATCGAAAACTGCTAGGCCTAATACACGTGTCTTCGAAAACAGCCTTTATAACAAAAAATAAACACAAACTACATGGAATTGCTTTTTTAATATCAATGTTATGACAAAGCTGTTCTTTCAGGAGAGTATTCGAGATTTGATTATATCTTATAATGTTAATGTCTTAAAAGATCTGATCGTTATTTACAACACTGATATTTAATTGAGATTTCGAGAAAAGAGATTGACATCCTTTTCCATTTCATATTTTTGCTCTAGCCTAAGTATTGCAGAGTAAGTTTTGCGGTATCGAATTTCCTTTCTTTTTCCGCAGTTTCTGCTCGGAATTTCCAAGCCACAATGAAAGGTGGTTATGATAAGCCTTTTGCCTCAAAGATATGTTGCATCATGAATATGTACAACATATTCATGATAATGTTGTACATATTCATAATGATATGTTCGAAGATCAAGTAGGCCGGAAGTCCTAGCTCATCATTTGAAAGCCCTAGTTCATCTTCTCGTCTTCTCCGAAATGTGCAAGTACGGACGCCATATTAGATAATATAAAACTATTAATTTGTCATAAGCTACAAACATTTAAATAAGAAGAGAATAATTATTTACTATTAGTGTATACAATTACTAAGTTCATTATGTATCGGACAAATGACAATATCGAGATTTTTTGTAAATATTTCCAAGCAAAGATATATCTTCGTTTAAAGAATGTGAAAAAATAAGGCACTCCTTCATCTAGTTTTAGCTATTCATTTTTCTGCTTATTTTTCATTATAATTGTATTTTTTTCTTAGTTACAGACACGGAAAGGTTTATTTCTCCCAATCTTCAATTCAAATAATGAACTTAATAATCTTTTCTCTCCTTTTTATTGTTTTCAGCAATAAATGTCAACATAGATGACATTTATTCTTCAACTTTAAACATCTTAGTAATTTAATAATTTTAGATTCATCAATGAAATTGAAGTAGCATCTACTCTAACAAAATTTTATTGCTAGAAAATAAATGAAGATTAGACATTATGTTAATGAAGCAATAATGATTATCCTTTCATCAAAAAAAAAGCCTTCCATTTTAATTTATGATTTTTTGCAGACCCGTACTCAATATTTTCTTTCAGTTATCAGAAATATTATTTGTATTTCTTCAAGGAGTGTGTTTTCAATTACCAAACACTGTTTGCATTCTCTTCAAGAAACGTATTTTCAATTACCAGAATAAACTTTCGATTTGATATTCGTTATTTTATTTAGACTATTTTAGTTGTAGCAAAAGTATCTCCGACTCTTCAGGAATTTTTAATTACGAGGAGCGAGAGTGATCGTTTGATATCGTCACGGAAGACTAATCATGACCAAGGACGATGGAAAGAGATGTCTTTATCATTAATTAGAGAAGGCAGGGGAGGGGTATTGGTAAGATGGCTTAATGAATAAATGGGGCGACTTCTTTCCAACTATTAATCATCTTCCCTATACACAGACATGTCATTTCTTGGGTCAATTCCTCAATTGTGCATCTCTGGTCCGACTTGTAACCTACTATTTCCTGTGACACTAAGAATCGAATGATAGATGATTGTGGAAATCTGCCCTCGCAAATGTCTGAAAAGCGTTGCCAATAGATGGTTAAGGGCTCATCTGCCGCCTTCAACCTTTCCAAATTAAGATCAAACAATCAGTTTCCAGAACAAACAGGAAAGACTACTTGCAAATCGAATATTGTCAATAGACAGCAAATGGACTGTGTAAGATTATAACCAACTTGAGTAACTACAATAATTAACTACAATATTAACTACAATATTTAATAAGATGTATCTTAATTCGCAGAATAGTTCTTAGTAAACTTTTGAAAACATAAAATAACTAACTGCAAATTATTCATTTATTATTTAAAATTAATATCTTTTTAAAATTAATATTTTCATTATTATGAATAATAACTGCTGTAATTGCTTTTGATGTTATGATGTATATAAATATTTATATCTTCATAAAAAGCAATTCAACTTTAATATTCCTTATCACAGTAGCTTTCAAGATATAACAGCTACTTACTAGAATTTTCTTATTGATATTCGTTTTCACTGATACCTTGATTGACTTCCTCATATCAGGTTACTTCCTAATCTCAATGAATAATTTCCTTGTATCTTGCTGAAAAATCTCCATATAGTTTTATTATAGAGTCAATCTTCTGTGGTTGGCAATATTCTTTATTTTCCATTCCATTCTATATAAATACATGTCTTTTGTTTTGAAAACATCACACCCACCATTTTCCGTCTGTCTTTTTTTATCACGAAGGAGATCATTTATTGAAACAATACCTCAAATATTTTTATTTTTCATATCACTGCAGTGACATTACATTGTTATTTCTTCACAAATCTTTGATTTTAAGTTTAACAAATTTCGTAATTTAAAAATAAATTTCTTTACAATTTTAAAAATCATTCTCATGGACAGCTGTAAAAATATCAATATTTTTACACCATAGCAAATGTTATTTAAATTAAGTATGCTTAATACGATAAGCTCAGAAACACACGAAAGACTAAAAATTGTTTTCCCGCTCCGGGAAGTGGGATACCACAAATGCCAATCATCGAGGATAAATGGCTAATGAGTCATAACAAGGACGAGACAGCTGTACCAGATTCCTGTACCAGACGAAAGCATATTTATGTACCTTCTATATTTTTCGTTTTTAATACTACATTGTATGCACGATAACGATGTTCTTAAATTAAATATTCTTTCACATCATTTATTAATTACTTATCTACACACAATGAAAGTGAATTTCACTTTAGATTAAACCTTTATCTTTAATAAAATCTAGGCACTACTTTAGATAATTTACTAGCAAAAATTAGTAAATATGACTTGGTAGACCCTAAAATGCTTAAAAATTTAATGCTTACAATTCTAAAAGCAGATGATCTCCTTTATTTAAATTGGTGTATTGGAACATTATTTATCCATATAAATCCTTTTCTGCTTACAAAATGAATTGAAATATACCATTTTAAATTTTTAACTTTCAGAAACTTCAGACTTGGTATCATTCCACGAACAGGGCTGGTGCTTCTAGAGTTTTCTATTATTAGTTATTTTCTCATTTTAATTAAATGTTTTAATTAAAGACAATTGTTGTTTTTGTCGCAAAGTAAAAATCATTCACATCTTTCTAATTCATATGTTCTTATTAAGAGTTCAGATGGTAGAAATTATATTGTAAACTTACTTGGATAATATTACTGTAGCTTGATATTAAACTTTCAGCTTCCGAGATCAAATTACTTATGAGTTATTGTGGCCTAAGATTTTAATCACAATCGTTGCTTATTATCATTCGATCTGTAAAACAATTAATAAAATGTTCTCATTGATTAGCCTAATTAGATTTTAGTTTATTAAAAATAAATAATACTTGTATCATCATTATTATCCATTAGTATTTTTTTTTCAATTTCAAATTGTAGTTGAAAGCTTTATTTTCTAACTTTCTAACTTTATTTTTTTTTCTGCTATGAATGTTAAGGGGCTACAATTAAAAACATCTCTTTTTTTTTTATCGTAATTTCAGTAAGTTTAAATGATGTAAGAATTCCTTATAATTAAAAATTTAAAAAAAATCTTTTCATGAAATCCTTGAAATAACTGCAAAAATAAATAAGTTTGTTAGTTTCAGAATGAGTAATTAGGAAAATTTTCAACTTTGAGAGTTTAATTTAAGAAAATCAAAAGACATTCAGTTCGATGAAAAGTTTAATCCAAATCCGAGATTAAGCCTACTCTGTTTCTACAACTAAACTCTATCTCATATTTTTTTTTCGAGATTTTGAAATAATGTTTTTCTAAAATTGTAAACAACCCAGTGAAATTGGATATTCATGGTTCAAAACACCGTTTGGAGAATCGATATACAAGAAATTCAAAAACCCTGGAGGCGATGCGGCATCCAGAACACTTTGACAGTTATGGTAGTGACAGGCGCGTTGTTTGTGACAGCAAGTCCGAAATGAATGCATATAGAATTCTTTCAGCATTTTATTACATTTCCATAGGAAAAAAAAAGGCTTCTGAAAATTTATGAGTACTTTTTTGACTGCTATTAGAGTTGGCAAGGTGTTTTATTTATCTTTGTATTCTTCTAAGTTACTCAAGTTATGAAAATAAATATTTAAAAAGTAAATACACATCTTCATATTTTCAATAAGTTAAATCAATATAGGGCTAATGATTATGATCTCTTTTTCTATTTTTTATAATTTTTTTTAACCTTTATTAAATAGGTTAAATATGGAAATTAAATATGGAAATTAAATATGGAAATTAAAATCGGTGTGCCAACTTCCAATATCCTTGATGAAACCATCTAAATAAAAGAAAGGTCTTTCTTTTTTGTTTGTTTTGTTTACCCAAGTTCCTTTTTTGCATCAAAATTCTCAATTTCTATGAACATATGCAAAAAGTCCTTTGTCCTAAACAAACAAAAATCAGTTTGAATTTCTCAGATTAAATAATTACTAAATTATTGTGATCTCGTCAATTTTCATTCAATAAAGTTTGTTTTGTGCCTATGGATTCAATGTCTTCAAAGTCAAAAGGTCTTCAATAATGTAACTCCTTCCGAAAAATTTTGACCTTCAAATGAGAACTTGAATTTCAGTTGCTCATCCAAATTTCTTGCTTTTAAAATTACCATTTGATAGATAAGTAATCCTTATCTCTGTCAATGTGCAGATGTTGAGTGTGTGTATCTGAAAACTGGGGAAGTATATCTACGGACAAGAGACGGTGTAAAAAATCTTTATCTGTATATGTCCTTGTCGAGATACTGGGCGCGAAGATGACAAAACTTACAGAAAAGTATTAGAACCAAACCTTCTAGGAATGCCTGATAACGTTTTTAATATTCGTAAACGTTCGCATTCATTTGATATGATTGAACTGAATTGGATTTAAAGAATGTAAGTAATACATAACTAATTATTTCTTTTCCATAAAATGGAAAATTTGTACAGTTTACATTAGGAAAGCTTTAACGTGCATACAACGTAACATTCAAAACAAAAAAGACAGGATAAAAGATATCTCCAAATAAAAAAAAAAATTGTGCATTCTCTATTTTTCGTTTTTGCACAGTTTATATGCAGCAGATACAATCATTCATAAAAAAAAACTTATACTTCTCGTCTACATTGTTGTAAAAAAAACAAAACAAAGAAAAATACAACTTTTTAAGAAAAAAAGTAGACTGACACTTTTCCAGAAATTTCTTATTTTTTTTATTCCCCAAATACTGTCCAAGGGAAAGACGTATTTGTTTAATATAAACATTTATTTAAAACTTAGCTTCTCCACAAACTTCAAGACTAATTACCAATGCTTATTTACAAATTCAGTTATTTAGTTAAAATTTCAAACGTATTAATATGAAATTGGCAAACTCATAATTCGAATTCTTCAATGTATCGCAAATTCACATTAACTCTTCCCCAAAGGAATGAAAGGTAGCCGACCGAAGCTTTACAAAGGCGGTAGTCAATAATAATTTACTAGTTTAATTTATAATATGATAGCGATTCATTATGTACTTGTTGTATTTAGAAGGTTCTGAATTTAATAATGTTAATAGATATGAAAATTTTATTTTGAAATTCTCTGGGACTCTATTAAATCAAATTAACTGGAAGATGGAAAAATTATTAATCAGAATTATTGGGCTAATCGAAAACCGCTTTAAATGCCATTTGGAATTACATGGATAAGCATAAACTCGGATTAAATTAAAATTTTAGGCAGTTATTTACCTATATGTTGCAATAGCGTGTTAGCTGCTCTTATTTATTTACTAAAATAATTTCATTAATTTTCGATTGTACATTTTAATTGTAATTTGCTTCAAATCAATATCGTAGTTTATTGAAGAGACTTGTTCGATGAATTCGATTTATAGCGAATAATTATAACCTTTCTCTACCCATATTATTAATGTATTGAATTTTACACTATTAATTATATGAAGTTTTAGGTGTTGAAATCGACTAACAGTTAATTCCTTGTGTAATAAATCTTTAACTACGAAAGCGATATCAAAGTTAATTTTTTTCCTAAAATAATGTCACTATTATAAATCTTGAAAATAATGATTCGCCGGACATTAATTTCTGAAGACATTAAAGATAGTAACAAAGAAGAATCAATGAAAAATATTATGAATAAAGTAATCCTGACATTATTTTTTTTTTTATAATTACTATTTCAAGAACTAATTAAATTCGCTTAGTCAATATTGTTTGACTTTTACTTTGTAAGAAATATCTTATTAACAAGAGAAAATGTGTATGTTTTTTGCACAATTGATCTTAATATTTAATAAATAGTTCTATATGATATTTCCTATTCTTTGTAGCATTTTCAATCTAAAGGTGATGTATGAAACATTAATATCAATAATTACATTTCTATTAAAAAAATTTCAAAAATTACAATTAAGTTACTGTTTACTTTGCGAAAACAGACAGCAATTAGCACAGCAGTCATCTATATTAAATCGAATCCATTGCTAAGTTATAGAAGAGTACAGAAGTTACAGAAATTAAAGATTCAGTTTTTAAAAATAAAAATTAGACAGTAATATCGTCGTAGATTGTATCCTTTATATGATATGATAAAGATTGTTTGAGATCCTTATTTGTAGGCATAGCATCGTATTCTCAATAATATAATGTAATAAATATAATATATTAGAAAAAAAATATCGAGATGAATTGGCAACTTTTTCCAACAGTAACTTTGTGCAGTAAATCCAGAACAAAATTTCAAATATATTCAGAAACAATTAAATTTGTGTACATTATCAGTTTATCTACATTCTTTACATAAACTGTTTATAAAAAATATTTGTGGTTGTTACTATTTTGGCAAAGAATCAATTTCTTAGATTTGAAAAGTTAGATTTCTTATATATTCTTTAAAGATTACGTTCTTTCTTGTGCTGAGTTAACTTACAGTCCGTTTGAAATTTCTTGAGACCATTGTTGGTTGGTCTACAACGTTAGTCATAGGACAAGGTTTTTTCTTTGAATCTTATTATTACTTAAAAAAAAGCTCTACAGTAATATGGATTTAAAAATACTTTTAGGCTGTAGGCCTAAGTCTATTCAAGTTCTTCAGATGTTTTTTTTTTCTTGTCGTTTCGCTCGAGTTACTTGTTTGCTACTTAATATTTTGTTATCGGATTCTTACTTCTAAGGTAGCAATCCGTTGCTGCGTTGCTACAGTGCTACAGTGCTACAGTGTAGTGTTTTCTTTGCTACTGTTTTTCTATTTTTTTAGGGAGTGGGAGAGAGAAGAAAGGAAGAGGAATGGGACAAATGCCGAACGGAGCCCTCGAAACGGGCTTAATAGGGCTTGAGGGAGTTGATCCATCTATACGGAAGAGCTCTGAACACGGTAGAGTCCTTGTAAGAGGAAGAAGGGACCAGGCAGAGTGCACAGTAAATCCTCGTCTTTTCCAACTAATTGTTATTGAAGCGGCAACAGAAAGGAGGAGAAAAGGATAAGGACGAAATAAATGAAAATTATGGCGTCGGCGTCACTGCAGTTCATGTTATAGGTAGAAATCAATACACAGAGTTGTCTGCTTCCAAAGAGCTTCAACATCCATCCAGACACTCAATTACAAACGGAATGAGAGAGAACGTTACACTAAGTCAGTTTGTTACAAGAAGTAGGTCATCCTTGTAAATTATACCTCTCCTTAGCAATTACAGAATTATACATCACAAACTTCTTCTTTCGTAAACTATTACAAGCAGCTGAAAGTCACAGAACACCTGAAAATATTTCTCTATCCGTTTGCGCAGTTGAAATGTACAATTGATCTCCAAAATATCTCAAGAAAGAAGTACTCTTAACTAAACAGTAAAACTATTTAAAGTTCGAAGTCATCTCAAATGTAATGTGTTTATATTTCTTATCTTACCTTTTAAATTTAGAATTATAAAAACAACATTTAAAAGTTTCAAATTAAAAACAATATTCATTATAACTGTAGTAATAGGTTACAAAATGTAGGAATTTTGGTAGAAGAAGGGAGAAAAATATTGACAATTTGGAAAAATTGTAAAATTAAACATCAAACTATAAAATTACTAAAGCACTGAAGTAAAATTACCGCTGGTTTTTTTTTAATATCTAACGAGAAAGAATTTATTAAATTTATATTTGGAGAATCCTTGAGGGACGATTGCTGATTGTCGCCTTGTTGCTTACTAAAGACATTGCTTGCTTGTCATTACTTCTTTGCGTTAATATCTCATTACTGCTATTTTCCAGTGATTACATAATTTTAATTGATAATTTATAACAACGGCTACTATATGAGATGTTTCAAATTCAGTAACATTTAAATAATTACATACATATTTCTTTTCAACAATTTCTTCTCAAAAAGAAATACTTATTAGTAGTTGCTTATTGATAGAGTGTGCAACAAGTTGCTATTAATGTTTTTATCAAGAGATTATTACTTTTCAGCAACATAAAAGCTGAATTTCTTCAATTTCAAAATATTACCTTACTAAAATCATAGTAATTCAAAGTTTGTTCATGGTTAAATAGATCTAGAAATTTTAAATCATTGATGCTTTAAACCGTATTATAAATTATTTACTTCTTCACAATACAATATTTCTTCAAGTATAATTTGTAACAAATCCGTTAAGTTTAATAACATCAATAATATTTAAACCCCAACAAAATAATCAATTATTAAGTATAAAATACTGTATATCATACTGAATAGACAATAATTGTTGAAAACAAACACATCAACCTCCCGATTATTTACAACATACTGTAAAGATAACAAGCTTAATAGACAACAACAGGCATTCACAAAAATTTAGTGAAATTTTGAAAAGGTTGCTTAAATAGACATATCAAATAATCATTCAATTTTATTCCCTTATCTTTATTCATGCACTGGAAACTGTTAATAAGTAACGCTTCAAGAGGAATCCTTCTTTTTCATCTTTACTTTTGTATAAAATTTCAACAATTGGATTAGGATTATGTTGTTTATCATAATCTTGGTAGACTCACTTTACCATTTTGGAAAAATCCTAAAGGCTTGTAACAGATTATACTTCAAGAAGGTTGGCAAGGATTCCAACCGCAATATTGTATTGTCAGTGAAAAGGAAGTAAATAATTTATAGCTCTAGAAATCTTTGTAAATCACTTTGTGATTACTATCAATTTCATAGTAAAATAATTCATGTTATTAAACTTTGAATAAATTTGAAATATATTCAAATAAGTTTTAACAAGTGTAGTTGCATTTCAATTGTTTCTTATATCATCATTATTTCTTTTAATTTAATTTTAAAAAAATATTAAATAGAAAAATATAAAACAATAAGCTAAAAATGTATTTATTTATTATTTATTTATTTATTTAAAATTAATTTATATTAAAAAAATGTTAATATAAATTCAATTTTCTAAAAAGCAATGCAACATATTTAGTTAATATTTATAGTAGGAATAAATAAGATTATATTTGCAGTTTTGCAAAATATAGACTTTTTGGAATTCATCTTCATTTTTCTTTTGAAAATTACGTTCTTTTACTCGCATTTGCTGTCACAGTTTCGGGTTCCATTGCATTCTATTCATAAATCACAAGTCTTTTTACAGGGTTCAAATAGAATGGGGGAAACAGATACGTCGAAAATCATTCTCGAGTTATCGCGGCTAGAGAAGTTGGGGTACAGCAATGTGTGGATAAGCTACAGAGCACTCGCTCTCGAGGTGAATCCTCGTAGGAACACAGCCATCGTAGTTCCAAACCGATTCTATTACGAGGGTCTTTGATGGAGAAACGAGAGGGGGGAGAAACAGAATGGCAAAGGGATGTGCGTGTGTCTCCCTTTCAGGGAATGATGACTGAGGAGCAATAGCGTGATGCTCATTCGAGAAGAGTCCATTCATCATCGCCAACACAACACAATGGTTTCCTACTTGAGGGTGGTGATGTTAATCCGTCAATGCAACAAAGTCGCTATAGTCAGAATGAGAAAGCGAAAGAAAAAAAAAGTTTTGTTTTAATCACTTTATAATGCCAATTACAGCAATCGCTCACTGGAAGACCATCGTTCGTTTAAAACATAATGGATTTGCGTCATTATTTGCCAATATTCAACTAATGTCAACGATCAACATTTAAAGTCTGAACTGTTGAAGTGGTTTCAGTTATTATTTAGTTTTCTCTCTAACATAGTAGAAGTGGTAAAATTTACATTTCCAAATCCTGTTTTGCCTATGACAGTTTTATGTAAAGAAAATGGGATTTTACATTCATAATGGATTTGTCGAATTATAGAATATTTCGAAAGTATTCATTCAAGATTCATTGTACAATTGAGTCTTGGTTAATCCATAAGTTGTTATAAGCTCCAGAGAGATAACGTAAACACCGAGACGACAAAAAAATTCATAAACGGAATACGAAGGTAAATTCTCACAAAGTTATAATCTCGTTTGACATATCCTTTATTAAATTAAGATTATTGACGCGTTAATAAATTATTTAAGAATTAATTTTATGTATTTTATGAATTAAAAAATAACTTGCAGTAAAATATTTAAAAAAGTATTAATGATTTATTTAGAAAGATAAAAACAGAACACTAACTATTGATATAATGAATTTTAAGTTAAAAAAATATGATTCGGATCCGAAGTGATTGAGAGTAAGTGAAACAACCATGTAAAAAAAACCATTTAAGATTTTGCTTGCCTCAAACGAAAATTTACATATCATTGCTAAAGATAGGAAGGAATGCTTTCTTAAAGGTTTGGAGGTATAAAATAATCTGATTTACAGATCATTGATAAAGTTTACAGGTATTTTTTTTTACAGATCATTGATAAAGCATGTCTTTTAAGACAGGAAATTAAAAAATTTGATAAGATGTCCTTTGATTTGTCTTTTGACTCAATAGTCTTTTGACTCAGTCTTTTGACTCATAGACTACTTTTGACAATAATGTCTTTTTGGAAATGTCATTTTTAACCTCAATGAAATCGAAAAGTTTTCATGTTTCTCTCCATGATTGTTGTCAATTCTAATTCAATCATTTTGAAATTTCTTCGTAACATTTTTTTTTACTACATTTAGGCGTTTAGAAATTCATGTAATGAATTACGGTACATCCTCTTTTAATCAAAAGACTAATCAATATGGAAGTACTTCAAGTTAGTTCACAATCATTTACAGTGAGAGAAGACAGTATAGAGAGAAATACAAACTATTTTGTAAATTGTTAAAGACGATATAACTTTTTATTTGAGATTTCCCAATGAGTCTTTGAGGAAGAAACTATGAGTGAAGGTGAAAGAATTCTCACAGAAAAGCATTAAAATTGAAACAAGGATGTTTAAGAATGAATAATGATCCTTTCAGTAATTCACTCATTTGCCCGTGCTTAAAAATAATTGGATTTAAAAAACTCAAATAAGGAATGCGAATTTAAATATTTTTTTTTCAGAAAATGGAAAAGTTTTTGTTTAAATAAAAAGAACTTTTAACTTCAAAAAGCATTTTTTTTATGATTTAGATTCTGTTAGATAAAAGATTTATGGTATCTATAATGGTCGTAGAATCTTTTTTTATCATTTTAAGCTATATTTAGCCTTCCAACTGTAATGTATATTTAATTCAGATACATGTGCTTAATCGAAATGTCTTACTTTACGAGAGAACTGGGCAAGAAGCATTACTCAAATACTTCCATTTGCTTTTCGAGGACTGAAGATAAGAGACTCTGGAAGTTGTAGAGCCAATATTCCACTGGAGATCAGATAGAGTGGGAGCTGTTCCCGTTTCTACCGCTAATTCTCATCTCTTAATGCTAGACAGGCTTGGAGAAGCACGATCTCATTCATTACCATAATAAGAACAGGAGGCACTCGTCAGGGATTTCCATGTTAATGGATCTTCGTAATGCAGCAACGGCTGAACAATTCTAACCTTTAATTTCATTCGAACGCTTTTGCGAGAACATAGCGAATAATGGAAAACTCGAAATTACTAATATAAGTTAATTTTAGTGCTGATTCCAATTAATTATAATAATAATATCATTACGTCATATTCTAGTCATTATAATAGCGTTCCTGATTTGTAAAACTTTCTTAATCAATTGTTAGAATTCTATGAAAAAAAAGTAGATAATTCTGAAAATATTTTTTTTTTTAATTTATACTGATCTCTAGATTGAAATCTGTTCTGTAGGCTAGGCTACAATAGTAATTTTGATTTTTGTATCTAATAAATGTGAAGATGGTACTATCCTGTTAGCCAAAGATTAAGAAATTACTGATAAAAAAAAAATGCATTTTGAACAATTCGAGAACTATGAATAATTTCAAGATATAATATTCTAAAGCAACTGAAAGAACAATGCATAAGCTTAAATGATGAAAATTTTAGTAAGATATAAAAATTGTGGTATACAAAAACATACTCACAGACTAATATATATTAGTGTATTCATTTGAGGGTTGGACATGAAGAAAATAACTAAAACAAGAAAAAAGAATCAAACAATCCATAGCACAGTCGGACCTCGATATAAGGTCACCACGCATATAAGGTCACTTTTCTAAAGTCCCGGCTCACTGAATAGGAATTCTTTGATATGAATTATCGGATATATGGTTAGGTCTTAAATACCGTAATCGCATATAAGGTCACTTTTGTCTGTGATTTCAGTGCCACACTGATTCAATTCCAAGAATTTTTCCGTGGGTACGATCTTTTATCGAAATCATTTCTCCTACTGACGGAGGGACAGCTTTTTCACAAAGCACTTCATCCCCTCAAATTAAAAAGATGATTAAGACGATATACCTTTACCTGTGTTAATACAAGATCTCAGAAATCGCGGCTGTGCTATAGAAGGGGAAGGGGAATATTTGAGAATTGATGATGAAATTGCTACCACTTCTCAAGCTTCGATTTCGAAATTGTTTTGCAAGTTTTAGATTCCAATGCATTAGAAAGTTAGTTTAACGACAGTGATACTTAAAGTGAAGGGGTGACACAAGCAGAAGCACTCAGAGCATTAAATTTTCAGAAACTACAAAACTTAGAAAACATTGTATAAAAGATGAAACCAAAATCGCGACAGTCCTGTATTATGGATTATTTTAAGTAAGGTCAGTTGTACATCAGTACTTTGCTTGAGCATACTAGTACTATTTGTATATAACTTTATTCCGAATTAAAATTTTTTAAAAATAATTTCTTTCTGATTCCATTAATTTTAATTGGTTCAACTAAATTAAAAAATTATAACGTAATAAACTGATATTTTTGTACGTATTAAATTTTACAAAGAATTATAATGTATTTATATAATGCTTATTTATTGACAAATGCGTATGAATCGGTTATAAGGTCATCCCGCTTATAAGGTCACTTTCGCGAGGTCCCAAAGGGTGACCTCATATCGAGGTCCGACTGTATTTAAATTTCATGAAAAAAAAGGAACTTTTCATCATTTATCTTGGTTTTAAGAAGTTTTCTGTTGTTGTTTTTTTTATTTTGGGGGAGGGGCACATCTTGCTAAGACATTCCACATTACTCATTTACTATAATATGTATTTATTGGAAATGAATGCATATAAATATGAAAATCTTTATATGTATAATCTATATTAGTTAGTCTCAGTATGTGCATCAAAATCCAATTCTTATTATCTTTGACTCTTGAGTAGGGCCACGGGAACACCCCCCGTGTACTTTCATCCTTGGAGATGTATCCTACAAACCCCTAAAACTTTGGAATATTTGTCAATGCAATAGACGGCGGTGAAAGAGAAGGAGAAGAAGCAGACAAGCACAGGAACGAAAGGAAACATCCAAGCCGACGCCAGGATTCGAACCCAGGTGCCGACACATCTGCCGCCGCCTAATCCTCTAAGCCATGCCAGAACTGTTGTAATGTCTATGTATTACAGATTTATAGTATATAGAATGTATATAGAACGTAAAATGAAAAAATGAAATTATATTTCAGATTTTTAAAGATAAATGAATCTGTAAAAGAACAATACTTTTAAAATTCGAAATCCCAAATAAATTCCTATTAAATTTCGTAGTTATCTGCAGAGATGGAGCCTTTTTTCTTTCCCACTTTCTTTTCTTAAGTATTCATTTCTGAGTTTTTTATCTTAGTTTCAAAGAGAGTTATTCTGCCATTCAAACTCGCATAGTAAAATCTAAAATGATCATTTCCCGCATTCTATTACATTTCCTGAAGTCCGTTATATCCTTCCTTTGATTCGTTGGAAGACCTGCTTGGAGTGTCTAGGCAAACAGAAACGCAATATCACAACTGAAGATTTGTATTGTCTGCTGAAGCTCATTTTTCTTTCGTCACAGACGGCAATGTCAGTTGGACGACAGACGAAGTCAACAAATCGATGTCCTCCAAATGTGAACTTTACTTTTGATGCTGCGTCATCTGTTTCCAATAATAATATTTTCAAAAGCAATTCTTGAAATGACGAATTTACGAATGATAATCGCCAGAAAGAGCTAATTTATATGTTGAATTCTCACCGATTCTAGACATTACACAAATCGAATCACTTTTATAGCTGTGTTAAAGAGATAACTAGTAATTCACATTAAAATTGTACCCTTCTGTGATTATTAGATGAAAAGTATGAGTTGTTCTGATTTTAAAACTATTAATATATATAGATATTTTTTTTCCTAAATCTTTATAGTTTAAATTGAATCCATAAAAATTGTTGGTGTAAACCATTTAAGAACATTTAATGGACATTTAATGTTTCAATATTATATTAAATATTTCTGTAAATATCAGCAAATGTAAAATTCTTTAAGATGCCGAAAATCATCTGAAATTATGACTTTTTTAGTTCCTCGCATTACTATTTATCTTTGGAAAAAGTAAGATTTCAACTAAGTGATTATTAAAACACTTAAATAAAAATTATAATAACTCATATAATGAAATATATGATAGATTCTATTGCTTTTAGTTATGAATTACTATTCAGATGCTAAAAGCAATTCCTATTAATTTTTTTTTTAGTTAGTAAATAATCATTTTATTAAGAAATACCTAGAATTATTTTGTACAATATGCTTTATACTTTTATTAGTAGCCTATACACACCAACGTAATACTGAAATTGATGAAATAATAGTTTTTTTTTTTTTGTTGCTTTCTAATTGGTGGAAAAATTCATAGGAAAAGTCTTCAATTAGTATTATAAAAGCCTAGTACAAATTACCTTCCTTTAATGATTTGAATTATTTTCAAATTATTTTATATTCTCTGATGTTGATTACGTTCGCAAGTATTAATAAATCCAATTCACTGTAATCCTAAATCAGTTAATTTTAATGAAAGCAAAGTAGAGGAGAATAAAATGGTTTAGAAAATCGATTAGCCTGCATTGTTTGCTTAATTCGGTAAATTGTTTAGCTTTGTTTGGGAAATTCTGCCATATTCACGTACAAATTTCTCCACAGGGATTATCATTGACAGTTTTCGAACATAAAAGAAAGACTGTCTAATTCTGACGATCTATTTATGACCATAACCAAAGATCAAGAAGATCTACTCCCTAGCCCAACATTTATTAAGGCAAACTCTGGACCATGGAATCAAATCTCACAAACATACTAAGACTAATAATCAGGAATTAACAATTTTAACATTCAAGTAACATTCCGATTGGTTCGCGTTAAATCTAACAGAATGAAAAAGTAAAAATTTAAAATAAAATATTTGAAATAAAATGAAGCTATTACTAATGCGGCATATTTACATATTTCTTTATGTTAAAATCAAATTTGTGTCTTACTGGATCAGTGACTAAAATAGTTTTAACATTATGCATATTACTGTGATATAAAAGAAGAAACTATATCTTTCAATAAGCATTCAACTAAACATTGCTGACCATAACAACAGTCTCAAGATGATTCATGACCAATAGTTTATGGTAAGCTAATCAGTGAAATCTGGATAATGAACTAGAAAGTCCTAACCTTAGTATAAATTTTTAATGGGTTCTAGGTGTTATTTGTACTAATGTTGGTTCGTTCAATAGGTTCTAGGTGTCGGCATAAAACAATTACATTACATTAGATTTTGTGAAATGTGGGTTACAAGAAAGCCAAGTACTTAGAGCTTTAACTCTTGTATACTATCTCACAGTATAATGACAGGCGGAGAGAATGGTGAAGAAAGATTGGTGGAAGAAGTGCTTGGGAAATGGGAAAACCTAGAGAAAACCTGCTCTGCACAGAACGTCCACTACGATACTCAGAGGTGAAAAGCAGATGTCTTACTGACATGCCAATACTCCAGACAAGCAATTAAGTTAAGTCAAATAAATTACAATACTCCACCACTCCACTAAGTGCGATCTCCGATCACGGATGTAAACGTTCTGTGGAATTCTAGAGTTCCCATAGAATATCCTGAGGAAACATACTGATGTGGTTTCCCATTTGCCTTCCTCAGGAAGCCAAAATACAATGGCTTCAGACTTGAGAGAAAGGTGAAGAAGCAGACAAGAAAGGAAATAAATGTCCATGCGACGCCGGTAGTCGAACTCAAGTTCCGACACATCTTCTTCGTCTGTGCTGGAACGGCAATTATAATACAATCTTACATTAGATAAAAACATACTACAAAGACAAAGAAAAAATGGATATTTTTCAAAATTCTAATGTTTGATTAATTTGTTTCTTATTATTAATTTGTAAAAATTAAAAAAAATATTAATGTAGGATAAAAAAAACTAACCACATTTTGCATTCAGCTTTTTTTTTTAAGTCAAAAATCAAATCATTAAATATTCCTTAAAGTCAATAAATTGATGAAACTTTCCATTTAAATATTTGGATCTATACTTTAAATTTCACCTTTCATGGTCAGATACAAAACTTTCTCATAAACTAAAAACATTTTTTTTTTAATTACTAAACAGAAAAGTCTCTTCAAAGCCAACACAGTAGCAATGAGCAAAAGAAATGATATTTTCCCTGCGAATGAATGTGGGAGTTCATTAGAACTACCGTAACTCGACTGTAAATCTTTCTATCAAGTTGGGCTTCATATCTTCCCGTTCAGTGCGAAATGAGGCTCTTTTGTTTCCAGCTGAATGAACAATTACTTCGGAATAATATTTCTCTTTAATCATGCTCTATTACTCTTAATGCTTGTCATAATGCATTGTGTAACAAGAGTAAGCTTCACTAAATTATATCACTTTATTAGACTAAACCTCTGCCAACGCAATACGTTTTGAAAAAGCAGAAGTCACTCGGAAAAAAAGAAGAGTCCTACGATTTATAACGCTAGATAAACAGTAAAACGTTTTCCCAAAGAATGCAGAGAAGGAAAAAATATTCCTATTCTCTGCGATAATTTTAGAGAATGAAAATGCATAAAAAATTAATTCGAAGTAGATTATTAAAAAACGTAAGAAAACAGAGGCTGAAGTCATTTACTAGAAATTAATGAAAATACATTCTCTTCTTTTCTTTTTAAAAGCTTTTATTTTTTTTTTATTTTTTTTATTTTTTTCTTTAAGCTTTTTTTTTTCTTTTTTAGCTTTCCAATCAAATCAAAATTCTTTGTTTTTTTATTTTTTAAGTTTTAAAATTAGAATTCTGCTTTTAATTAGGGAATTTCAAATTGCAAAGGATGTTTTTTAGTTTTGCTTTGTTTAGAAACCCAAATTTTGAAATTTCAGAACTTAATAAAAAAATTACTTTTAGACATTTAAAAATGTGTTGTTAGGCTCATAAGTATGTTGAAATTCAATTTATACACACAAAACACACACATATAGATAGAAAAATATAAAAGGATTGTTATCCAAGCTCGATGCTCTAATTCGTCATAGCCCATAGTTTTTGCTCCATTAAGATAAAAAGCAATCCATATCTTCTCAAAATGATATTATTAAATCATCATCGGAAGCGCATTTTGAATTTTTAGGCTTTAAAAAATTCATTGAGGCCGGCGAACGGCCGGCACATGGATTTTCTCACTAATTATTCATTAGTGAGTTGTTTATTGTTCATTTTTTCTCTTGAGGCACCACTGCGCTTCCGATGAACATTCATATCGATGGCTTAGCGCAAAAGTAGCGAATATCCAAGATGCAAGTTTTGAGAAAAAGCTAATTTAGTAGGAAATGTCCCTCAAAACTCAGGAACAATTCCTGGAAGTCTCATATTCGGTACAGATATTGTCATTGGGGTATACTACAATGGCATGGGGTTAAAAATTTGATTGTTGCATTTTTCAAGCAGTTTTGGTCGATTCGATAGTTTGGATCTTACAGAAAGTTTGTGCCATTGAGATAGCTAAGGAAGAAGTAGCGAATGTGCAGATTCGCCACTTCTATCCTTATTAAAATTCATCACAACCTCCTTAAATGCTTGACCAAACTAGCGAACTACACTATTAGTTAAGTTCATTATTAGGGATTGACTATTACTAGCATCAGTATCAGCTAATATCCGTACGGTATCGGATCGGAAATCGAAGCGGATACCGTTCTTTACATTTTGGCCAAACCAAAGCGGTAAATCGCTTTGAAACTTCATTGTTAGTAACTTTGGAACAAAAACAGATAGAAACATGCAATTTGTGACATTTTAAACTAGAAATTGATTAGAATAATCTTAGATAATTTTTGATAGTGTAATTTTAAGCGAACATTTTCAATTAACAATTTATCCAAGGTAAGAAGGTGAGAAGGTGACAATGACCACCTGGCGTCATCTAGGGACAAACTAGCGAATACAGGCGCATTCAATAGTTTTATTACAGAAAAGTGTTCAGTCAGCAGAGATGAAACGGTCAAAGTAGCGAATATGCACATTCGCTTCTATTGCCATTTAAGTTTTTAAAAAAGGGTACTTTTTCGCTAGTTTAGGTCCTAAAATCACAGGAAATATGCCATTTTGAAGGATTTGCTAGTTTTGCCCTACAAGAAGGCTCTTCAAGACACCTATTTGCCACAAAAAACTAATTTTGTATTTTACTGGATATTCGCTACTTTTGCGCTAAGCCATCGATATTAGCCTCACTACGGAGATCTGGCCTGCTCCTGGCCGATAACCGCCAAAGAGCTTGAAACAGCTGTTCCAGGATGTCACTTGGTAAACAACTTTATCTCACCCATTTTTGATACTATTAAAGTTTCTTAAACCAGATAAAAATCAAAAGCGTTTGTAATGATCAAAATCACTATATATATTCTCAATTCGCAACTTGTTCTTGAAAAAAAGATATGTGTGTTATTAAAAACCCTTACAACAACAAGTTCAACAACGCTTACCTGGAGTTTTGATCCTTATGAAACATGTTTAAAATATAAAATTTAGATCGTCTCTTCAATCTGATGTGTATGCTAAGTTTCAAGAAGATTCATCTAGCTATTTAAAAGGAAAAGGAGAGGGGTAAATATATGCACACAGATGGGCTGATATGATTTCTAGGAAAGCACGATAAAAATGAATGAATATTGCTAAGAAACTTGGCAACCTTGAATGTAATTTGAAATTGCTCGAAATCCACTTCTTTGCTCGTATCCATCTTCTGTCCGCCCCAGTTATCTTTTCTCTAGATGCGATCTCAACCATTATCGTTTTCTCTTATGTCCGCCTTCTCTTCCATATTTAGTTCGCTGTATCTGTTGATTATTCTCATCTTGGGATTCTCAACTCTTAATCGCTCTTACCTCCATGATGAGGCTTAATTACCAGAAACTCTTCATTTTTAGTAATGTTAAACAAGAAATCTAATTACAAGGTAATAAAAAGCTTCGTCATATCGTTAGAAAATCAAGAATAAAAAAATTCGGATCTTCTTGTAGCGTTATGCAACTTATGAGTGTTAAATTTAAGAACAGTAGCCCATTGCTGTTATTTATCAACTATTAAAAAAATAAAATTTCAATAAGAACTGATAAAATTTCAGTAAAGTACTAACTACTTAAAAAACAACAAAATTACACTTCCAAAATATAACTATTTATAAACTTTCAAATGTTTCTGCTGATTAAAACATGTTAGTAAACATTCAGATAACATAGACGAAATCTGAAGAGAAACTGTAATATTAAAGCAATATTGCTGTTATCTCAATTTATTGACATTAATGAAATTCAGTCTATTGCAATCCGTTCGTTAGTGATGCGTCTGTTTATAATTATTTTCCTTAATGGGATTTCCAAATATTTAAGGAATGACTAACACAGCTGCCATCTAAAATCCCAATTTTCTTCAAAACTTAATAAATTCTGTTACTCCTTTTTTTACTAAACACAAAAACATCTTTTGGTAAAAAACAAACAAGAAACATGAAATATAGAATTTGGACATGAATATACGTACGTCTACTACAGCTACATTATATCGTTAAGTGATGCAGAATTAACATAGATTTATTGAATTTGCAAAGTTGAACTTTAGAAATTCGTTGGTAGATTACTTAATAGAACATTTTGTAGTCATTAAACCGATTAAGAATTTTGGTTCATTAATCTGTTGTACTTAGAATGAATAAGTAGTCGATTCGAATATCCAAATTTTTTAAACAAGCAAAACGGATTGAAGAAGGAAAGAAAGTCGTGAGGAGGACATCATTTATTATCAGTATTGAAATCTATCAATGGCGAAGTCGATTACTTCTATATTTGGAAGATTAGGGAATCTGTTACCATCGTAATTTTTATTAGATGATCGCGGTATTTCAAGATTCGGATAAAACTGTTTTTATTATAAATGAAAGGAATTAAAAACCCAGACCCTAGAAATTTCACTTCCCAATGAAATTGTTCACTCTACCAACTCTGCAAAGATGAATTAAAAAATTGATATAGAGAACCTTTGAATTATTTATCGTATATGTAATATTAACTATCTCTATCAACTAAAATGTAATATAATTAATTATTTAGAAATACTTACACATTTTAATTAATTATATTTCCCTCGAATGAAAAGGATTATTTTTAAATCTTATGATTATTATCAAAATATCTGAATCAAAATTATCCAACTGAGGGATAATTAAATTTACACATTTCATTCTGAATGAAAATAACATGTTTTTGATAATAGAAACATTAATTGATTTAAAGTTTGTTTTTCATGTAGTTAATTAATACATTTTACTACTATATAATAAATCAATTTATTTAGCACATTTTATTATTAAGTGAAAGAATGTCGCCTAATTAATAATAACAATTTTAATTTTTTTCAGTTTTTTTGTTTTATTAGACTTTACTGGATCCAAAGGCAAAATTAGATTTCTATTCAGAAATTCAAAATGTAAAAAAGCAATAAGAAAATTAATAATTCCAAAAGTTTCTTGAGAACCATAAGAAGCCTTGTCTTAGACTTTATTTTCTATAATTGTTCTGGTAATTTGAAGATCAAATGAGTACAGGAATCTATCTTAATTTCTCAAAGTTTCTGCTTATTAAAAAAAATAGCACAACAAATGCTGTTGTTGGTTTTTTTTTTCCTGGGCTTTAAAAAAACAGCGGATGTCACCTAAAAACATCCTTATTTTCTAACAGTTTACGCTGGTGTAGTTCACATTACCCTATTTGTATGCATCGATAAATCCTTATTTCCCTCTGATTGCCTGAAGTTGAGTGAATTTTCTTTTCCTTTTTTCTCTTTTTTTTTTCTCGTTGCTTTAAGAAAAAGATAAACGTTTCCTTTAGGCGGTAATGAGAGATGCTGCTTCCATGGAAAAGAAAACTACTTTAATCATGAGTTATCGGTTGAGTAACGGGGAAGCGAGAGTTGAATTATGGAAGATAATTCTTCCTCTAATACAAAACAGATATTCTTGGAGAAAAACCAGACAACCCTTGTTTCAGTTAAGATTTCTTCTTTTAAGTCATGAGATTCGCACTATTAACTGTGCTCTGCCCAGCCATATGCTGATTTAGTTATTTCATTATTCTTAAAAAGTTTTTAGTTTACGTAGCAAAGATGGAACCATTCAACTTCAGAAGACCCATGCATAAGTTAACCAAAGCGATATAAAGTTAAATGGATATTAAATTCAACTTTAAACATGGGATAAGTTTTGGTTAGTTGAAATCTTCTAATTTTCACAAAAAGAACTAATATTTCAAAAAAAGTGATATATTAATCATTTTTTTAAGGCTTATAAATTTAAATGGTTCTTAAAACAGAAAGTTAAAAAAAAAGTAATGGAAGAAAGTAAAACGAGTTCGAATGCAGTTACTTTAATTTCAGAAATCTTACAGTGACAGAAGGATGTCTGCTTCATTGTTTTTATTACTATTAAGAGTAATAAAATAAAAGAGTAATAAAATATTATTAAGAATTATGAAGATGACGTCAAAGAATCATCGACAGAAGACGAGATTATTGGAATAAAAGGTGAAAACTTGATTTTCAATACATTGAAGGATTAGTTTGGAGAAGGCTGCAGAGGTAGACAAACCATGAATTCACCACTGGTTTGTTTGATTACTGAGTTGTTATGCGTAAAGTACTGATTGTCATTAATAAAGGAAATGAGAGAGAAAAGGAATTTTTCTTCGGAAGGAATGGATATATAAATATATAAACATAATATAAACATTGAAACGTTAAAACTTTTCCATTTCCACTCCACCCCTCAAAAAAAAAATAGTTCCTCAATATTGCTTATTCAATTACCTAAATTTAATTTTAATCATCACAAAGCACACGCACGGATATTATTACTGATTATTAGGTATTGATAAAAATCAACTCTTTTTAATGAAATGTTTTCTACAGGAATTTGTATCTTCACGTGCTAATTTCTCTTCAAGAATCCACAAATGTGAAACATTTCAATTAATACAGTTAGACAACCTTTTGTTCTAAATATGTATGCCAAAATTCAAGAAGATCTACTCATCGGTTCAAAAATTATTAGACTGAGGACAAACACAGCGGTTTCTTTGATGAGTCTCCACACTTTCTTTTGAAAATAGGCTAATAGTGATGAGATGGAATTCAAATGGAAAGAAAAGCGAATGAAAAACTTTTGTAATTATTCAATTTTTTTTCTAAATAGAAATTGAAAACTAATTTGATAAGCCTAAACCTAATACGCCATGTTTGAGAACAAAACATTTTTTATAGCGATTAAATTTAATATCATTGGGTTACTGTATGGACCTTATTAAACAACAAACAAACAAAAACATTCGAATAATTTAATTATTATTATTAATAATTTATTGGTATTTTAATTTTACTGTTATTAACTTTTAAAAAAAGTTATTATTAATATTGTTTAATTCATTTTTTATCATTTTTAATGCTACATTGTTGAAAAATTAAAATAATTCAACTTTTTAATTAAAGTAATATTTTGTATTTGACTAAAACTAAAATTTCTTTACAGTGCTTGAGGTTAATGCCTTCCTGGTAAGTGTGGATGATGTGTGGAGAAAAATGGAATGCTTATTTTGTTTATTTTTTGAGGGAGAAAGGACACAACAGCAGAAAATAATACACTTTACAAATTACGGCGTCATTTATTGAATAAACAGCTATGTATCAGTAGATTACATCATCAGCTGACATCTCATCTATTTTGTTTTTGTTTTGTATTTTATTCTTGATAAGAAAATACATGATTAATAACGAAACTCCTGGTTCTAAGAAACTAAATTAAGTAAGTATCTTCGTGGATAAAAGTGTTATTGAAGAAATTTTGTTACTAAATACATTTCTTTGATTCTATTGGATACCAAATTGACAAGAAATCATTTCAAAGCAATCCAATTAATGAGGGTAGTCTAATACAGCATTTCTTCCATTCCATGAAGCAACAGAAGATCAGAAGGTAAAGTTTCATATACAAATTAATTCTTTTCAATTCGAAGATTTTAAAACGCAACTGTATTCGAGAATATCAAGCATCACAAACAAGTAATATTATATTAATAAACTTTACTGAACTTCACCAAAAATCTTTCTCCATTACAATATTTCGAATGGCCTCACCGGCCTTTCTTCCTCAAGTAATTTACATAATAAACGGGAGAAGAAAATTAACCATAACTTCTTCCCAAAACTCAACAATAAACAATCATGAATTAATAATTCCATTATAACAAACATAAAAAGTGTGATATGCTCCGTGTATCATATGATACACGAAGTATTATTACATTTCAATAATAAATGTCCAATTCCAAAATAAATTATCTTTTAAGAATCTCCAAATCGTCCGAAATTTTTTTCTATCCAAAATAAATTATCTTTTAAAATGTCCAACTCGTTGAAATTTGGATTTGGACATTTATTTCAACGAGTTGGACATGTTAAAAGATAATTTATTTTGGATACAAAAAAATTTCGGACGATTTGGAGATTGTGAAAAGATAATTTATTTTGGAATTGGACATTTATTTCAAGAATTTATTTGGATTGGACATTTATTTCAAAGAATTTATTTTGGACATTTATTTCAAAGATTTTAATGTTATTGAAATGTAATAATAGATACACGGAGCATATCACGCTTTTTATATTTATTGTAATGGAATTATTATTTCACGATTGTTTGTTGTTTAGTTTTGAGAAGAAGTTACAGTAAATTTTCTTCTCCCGTTTATTATGTAAATTACCTGAGGAAGAAAGGCCGGTGAGGCCATTCGAAATTTTGTAATGGAGAGAGATTTTTGGTGAAGTTAAGTAAAGTTTATTAGTATTCGAGAATAATTTGTCAAACTAGAAAGTTAATATTCAATTTTTTAAATTTAATTTTTAATAATGTTTTTGTTGAAAATCCTTTAATTACAACTTTGTATCAAAGTATCTAATATAGCACACACAACAAATACATTTCGTCAATAAAAATGTCATAAGAATAAATAGTTACTGTTTCTATTTACTATCATCGTCCCTCTCCAGAGAATTTTATGGTAAGGTAAGAGAATTTGATATTTCCAACAAATACGATTCAGATTTTCAAGATTTGGCCTCCAAGAAATATATTGTTGTGGTTTTTTCTTTGAAAGTTGTTTTTCGCAATGGATAACGAATAGAATTTAAAGAAACTGGTCAATATTTCATTTTCTTTATCACAACGAATTTAAGGAAATCAAGTGGAGACAAATAAAAATTATCCTGACGGATATGATATTAAATATCTTCATATTCTCGAGCTTCAATTCACATCCATTACAGATTGTTCAAATTTTGACAAAAATATGTGTCAACATATTAAAAAATAGCTTTTGAATATCAATCATCTCGTTGTAATTTTTAATTGAAGAATGCTTGAATAATACATGGATGCTTTTAATTTGCTCTTAACATTTAATTCTTTGAGTGTAAAGAATTTGTGGTTCGTTTTCACTTCGAAGCTCTCATCTCGTAGGACTGATGACAAGCAGAGACATATCTCGGAATGCAACTGATCGTTTTAATTTAATGCAGCCGTAATTACATTCTACTTGACTTCAATGCCACTTTGTTGCATTTCAAAACCGAATTTCCCCTCAAATTTAGTTCTTAATTTATGCAAAGTACTGATCTCATTGCACCCAAGAGAAACACTTCTCCCGAGTTCAATGATTTACAGCGCAAACTTTCGTCGAATAATGCTAATTTATATGGAGCTGTACTCGAGATGGGATTGGTAAAGGCTCGAAGCACAAGGTTTAAATTTGAAGAGTATTTACGAGTGTTTATTTCGACGATCCCAAACCACAAAGAGAATGAACTATATGATTATTAACTTCATCCTCAGAAATCATACTTTCAATAAAGTATCTCGCGATTATCTAAGGGACTTATAGTTATGAGCTGCAAGTTGCGAGACGACAAACTATTTGTATTTACGTAAATGAACTGTCATAGAGTGTTAAAATAAATTTAACTTTTGTCTCTTTCCATATATTCAGAATGAAATTCAAAACTGATTATCACATCATCAATCAAGGGGCGCCAAATTTATTTTAGTTTAGGAATGGAATATTTTTCTTAAACACTGTCAACCTTATAATTTGAATTCAATGTTTGCCTACCGAAAATAATAAATAGAATAGCTTTTATAAGAATGTAAAATACATTTTATACATTTCTAACTTAAACATTTTATATTTTTTGAAGAAATATACTACGTCGATATCTGTTTCTGACATTTCCTTTGGTTTTCAATAAAGAAACTTCTAGTTTTTAAAAAAAAAAATAGTTTATTTTTTTTAAGAAAATATACATGCTTCTTTATAAGAAATTTATTAAACAATGAATTTTTAACTATCTATTATAAGTAGCTTACTTCGCTATTAAAGTACATTTATTTTTAATTAACTAGGAATTACATATGTTAGCTTCAGTCACATGGATTCTAGTTCATTCCAAAACTATACTTCGAATTCAGAAAGGTTTACAGTTACATAACCGCATTGCCTAACTAACTAACTAAATCATGTAGTTTTCTATTAAATCACCATTATTAATAACAGCTTATTTTTAACGATTATTATTTTAACGATCTCGGCATATTCTCGGTTTCCCGAGATATGCACTGAAATGCAGCATCGCAGATGTTATCGTGCGAACTCTTAAAATACCTATTTGATAAAATACGAGGTCCGCCATTGTTTTGTTTTTGTTTGTACCAACAGGGTATGTTAGTCGATGTAATTGATGACGTCATACGGCTGCAGCGTATTCGTAGGAGGAATACACCGATAAGATATTTGTGTACTTTTTTTTTCAATGGGAACGGGCGTGCCGCTGCCGGGGAAAATCGAGACCGATAACCTAATTGCATGGTCCCTCATCACGCAACATTTGGAAACGTGTATCAGTGATTCAGAGAGACTGACCCATTCAGGAAATACCCGCCATGTGATGAAGAAATTGTAAATGCTTTACAGCGAAGCCCAATCTCAGATGTGCGTAGAATTTCACGTACAAGTGTTGCATCCATGCAAGTGTGATGAATTCGAAATTGCCACATTTGGGCTCAAGATAATCCCTGAGCCGTAACTATCAGTATTTATTAACACGAGCTCTCTCTCTCTCAATGTGTGGTGTGGATTAGAAAGTAATTATCTGATTGGATCACATTTTCTTCGAGAGGTATCTGTTTTTGAGAGATATCAATTCGACAATGCATGTGGATACAGCACTACGGAGCCCTATCACATGCAGCTAGATAAGCAATTACCGTGCTAAATGAAGCGTTTCCCAATAGAAGAGGGCTGATCAGTATCAGGCCTCCTCGGTCACTCGATCTATCACCATTAGATTTCTATCTGTTGGGTTGTAGAAATTCAAGAATGTACAGAAAAAGGGAACAGTTTTTACAGGTAATAACTGATGCTGCTATAAGCGTCCGCCATGACATTGTAGATGTTCCATGGATGCAATCTCTGAGAGCACTTGTCACAGCATGTTTACAGCATCGAGGTAGACAGTTTGAACAATATCTGTGAAAGGAATTATTGCATTTGAGACCAATAACTGAACAGATTATTAAATGGTTATTAGATAATTTTCTTCTGCGGCTTCGAGAAAGAAAGATCCGTATCTAGGGAATGACACCGGATCGACCTATAACATATATGTTTTTGCTTAAAATAATCACTTGAACACGCTGGGGAAGTCTGTTGGTTTCGTGATGGATCACCATGTATATTTTAATTTAAATTATAATGATGTTTTTTAATTTTAATTTATTAAAAATTATTTAATAATATGATAATATAATAAATACACGGAAGGTCAACGATGCTTTATAGAATAAAGATGTAGTTTGTTGACATCCACAGCGAGTAGGAACTAGAAATCTTAATTTTTAATTGCTGTTAATTCTGCCTCTGAAATCATTAAAACTATCTTATTCATTAGCAAGTCAGTGAATCTTTCATTTAAAATTTGATCTAGTTAGGAAATCTGAAATTTAATCTAGCTAAATAATTAAAATAAAGAACTTACTTTTCATCAATTTTTAACAGAAGAACTCTAATATACATCTTCATCAACTGAATTCATTATAAATTTTCACTGATTGACATTTGCAAAATCTCCCAAAAAAATTTTTAGAAGTAGAACTTCTGTGTTCTGTTTTGGAGTAATATAATTGATTTCTAAAATTATCAATCTTTTTCATCACTGATTCTAGGCTATCTGGTGGTCCTTAAAAGAAGACATGCAGAAAAGGTAATTGAATTTCTTTCTATCCGACTTTCGAATTGGAGCCATCTGGCGACGCTCCTGCTTCAATAGGAATTCCAAAGAAATAATGAAAATACCAAGAAGTAATATTGGAATTTAAAAATATCTCATTTCATTAAAAGAGCTAATCAGTCGCGACCTATCAAGAGGATATAACAGAAAACGAAATGAATTGATCAATAATTAACTCAGTTTCCTTATTAAGAATTTATAAATATTCAAGGTGATTCATAACAAATAAAGACACATTTCAACCAATTTGTAAAAGTTTCTTCGAACTTATAATTTCGGGACTAAAATATTTGAACTACTTTATTTTTTTTTATCTAAATAATTAACAAAAAGTAAAGTTATACCTACTCAATTTTAGAAAATATATTTCAAAATTTACATAATAGAATTTCACGCTTGTATATCACCTTTGCATTGACTATTTTTTAATGGCCCTTAATCAGATCAAAATGTGTTCTATTTCAGCACATTGTGGTTTGCTCTGAAGTATCTATCAATGTAACACATTTAGATACCATGTTCACATTGATTATTAATATGCTAGAAACCAGAATTATTCCAAATATATATAAGTAGATAGTTATGTATTATAAATGAAAATTTTATTTTATAATGAGATGTAAAGAAGAAATTACTTAAGTTTTAATAAATAAAGAGTTAATTTGTGCAGCTTAGGCCACTCTTGCTCTGCATGAATATTTTTTAAACAGAAAGTAAAAAATTTCCGTAAGAACGCAGCCGACTTTAATAAAATTAGATATTCTCATACACTGAAAGAAATCTTAAAAGATTGGAACAAAGTTGTATTCAGAGTGTCAATCCCCTGTTATTAACAAAATTAACTGCTAATATTCATCTCGTATTTATTCCTAAATAGAACTACTTTCATTGGAATTAATTTCCAGTAAAAGTCATCAGAATAGTTTATTTTAGGATTAAAAAAAAAGGTTTTCTAGAAATTCTTTTATTTATTTTTTTCTTTTAAAGTTAATAAATTTAAATACTGGTTATCTTACACAGGATGGAGATGAAAAACGCAGTAAATGAATGCAAATTTCAGAATACCAACTAAAAAGTAAAAAAGCAACGCCAACATGTTGAAAAAAACTTTAGGTAAAGGCGATGCTTCTTTTAAAGTGGGCCGTTAAATCCTTTGCGGTTGGACCGTAAATCTCGTACGATGAGGGGACGGCCAGATACTATTCTTTGTCCGGAGGTGGCGACGAATGCCTCGGGGAGAGCGTGACTTCATCCTCCTGTTTTTATACCGTTCTGCTTTTTTTTTTATTGGAATGGCCATAGTTTGGCTTCAAATGGTGTCCGTTTTCGTCTCTAGGCAAATATAACCTTTCGTAATACTCGGCAGCGGAGAAATTATACCGGGGGACAAATATGAAACGGAGGTGGGAGGAATGGCGCTTTCTTTTGCTTGGCTGACTAACACAATATCTTTCTTTCTATGGCACAGAAGGAGAGATAAGGGGGCTACGTCTCATTTGAAACAACAAGATTTCTGCCGTCAAAATTGGTCGTAAACTTTGCAAGTGCGTGGATTTTTCTTTACCCGTTACAACTTAATGGTGAATGAATAAAACGACTGCTCTGGCAATCGAGGCAGATATATTTCCCGCTGCGCACCCCCTCCTCTCGTAAAACAACACCACGGAACAAAATGCGCAAAATATGGCGACCGGAGAAAAGGAGAATATTAAGCGGAAATCCCTCTGACAGAAATTTCCACTTCAAAATTATGAGCAAAACGATACCACCTTGAAAGACGCTAAATTTTCCTCTGATTATCAAAGTGCAATGGAACTTCTCGTGGAGAAATCAATGACAACCAAATAGCTACTCAATTACACGACACTAGAATAAGACAAATGGGATTTTCTTCGCCGGATTATTCAAGGGGAACAAAGTCCTGGTTTTGCCATCAGATACATACTGTACTTAAGCTAAAAGTAGAGATGTAATAGATCTACGGAAATGAAAATTAAATTTAAAAAATAGACTTATCTCGTACAGGCTAAACCTTATGAATTGATAGAAAGTTACAAAGAGTAAGATCTTTTTTTTTTCAATCTATTAAGCCTTTTTGTGTAATCTCAATAAAGAGCCATAGCAATTAAACTACGATTTTCGCTAGAGAATGAAAATGTTTCAATGTCAGGAATAACTACATTGGTTTAAGTAATTCATTAAATGCAACTTATCATCTTAATATCTTGAATTATATTCATTTTAGATTCTAAAAATAGTTCAAAAAATGTTTTCGGGTATTTCATATCTTTTCTACGAATCATTGGGCATTTTCAGTTAATACAAGAAAGCAACATTAATAATGAGTATTTGGAAATTTGCTATTTTAATTTTTATTTAGTTTTTAGATTTAATTATCAGAGATTACATCTGGATATAAGAAAAAGAACATGTACAAAAACGGAAGCTATCCGTATTATTTCTGAATCTCAACTGAAATGAGCCTGCATAAGCATTGTGATTGTTTACTAAATATTAGAATAATAATAGAACAGAAATATTAAAAATTAATCTTTATTACTATTAATCTATATTATTTTATTTCTCTGTCTGTCTGTCCGGCGCAATTTTCTGTGAGAATGGAAAATAGAAATAATTTTTACAATGAAACATCCGCGACAGGAATCCTGCAACCTGCAACCTTCTGACCCGAAGTCAGACGTCTTATCCATTAGGCCATAGGGACTACAACTTTCTTTATATTGTTTTTTGGCTTATATCTCCTTTCCCTTCACCCATCAATAAGGAATGTATTCAACCTTTTTTTTGAAACTCAAGATTGTTTATTTATTTCCCATCCGTCAGTTTATTTGTAATTCGAAACTGACAATTAGAACTATAATTGCCGAAACGTTGCAATATTTTAAATATTCTTACTTAACCAAATTCTATGTGATATTGAAAAATAAGTGCGTGTACACGGCAGATGTTGGAGTAAAGAAAACAGAGTCAAGAAAGAAAGAAACACTCTTTTTTTGAGGTGGAATACCGAAAAAATCACTATTTGTAACTCAAAACCATCAATATTTGTAACTCAAACGCCACTGAAAAGTGACAATTACAATTAAAATGAGAGTCAAAAAAGAAAGAAGCAGTACTTCTATTAGGTAGAATACTGAAAAATCACTATTTGTAACTCAGAAACCATCAATATTTGGAACACAAAAGCCACTGAAAAGTGACAATTTGAATAAAAAAGAGACTCAAAAAAGAAAGAAGCAGTATTTCTATTAGGTAGAATACTGAACACTATTGTGACTCAGAAACCACTGAAAAGTATCAATTGGAATAAAAAAAAGAGTCAAGAAATAAAGAAGCAGTATTTCATTAGGTAGAATACTGAAAAATCACTATTTGTAACTCAAAAACCATCACTATTTCTAACTCGAAAACCATTGAAAAGTATCAATAGGAATAAAAAAAAGAGAGTCAAGAAAGAAAGATGCACTATTTCTATTAGGTAGAATACTGCTCAGAAGTTAGACGTCTTAGCCATTAGACCACGAGGCCTACATTCTAATCTCTATAAAAAATAAAAATATATCATAGATATATGATTTACACGCTGGTTCTAAAAGCAGTCGTAGATTGAGAGAATATAGACATCACAAATTAAATAAATAAATAAAAAACTTCTAAAAAATTTTAGTTTTAGTTTCCTTGATGTAATTTGTGTGTGTGTGTGTGTGTGTGTGTGTGTGTGTGTGTTTTAATAAATAAAAAGTTGTTTTGCGTTACATTAAGCGAGGCTTCCGGAGCGAAGCGACGGGCAGCCGACTAGTTTATATAATTAATTAATTTCATTGATCCATTCTTTCATATTTAACTTGAAATTCCTCTCATTACTGAAAATGATTTAATTAAGGCTTATTTTCTAATTATGTGTCCAACAGTGTTCTGTCATCTTATAAGATCTTCTGCTGTAATCAAAAAATGTGAACAAAACAATATCTATTTAATTTTTATTAATTGAATGCATTTTTTAGGAGATAATTTAAAATTTAATTTTAAGTTCTTTCAAAGCTACACTTCTATGTCTACAAAATTTTATTTACTTTAATGCACTTAAGTAGATATAATTAGAAAATTATGTATGAATTAACAGTACAAAAAAAAAAAAAAAGAAATCAGTAGAGCCCTCGCCCCTCCCCCTCCTCACTGAAGCGTCTTCCACAAAATATTTACAAGTAAGCTATTCGTGTTTTGAAGTAAAATGAATCCAAAATAAAAAGGCAGAAATAAAAACATTCGTAGATAACATATCGTTAAGAGATAAATTTGGATCAGAAGTGTTTACATAGATCTATGCTATATAGATAGGAATCAGAATATATTCCTGCTAGAATTCAGTTTCAGAATGCAGTGAAATTGCTACATTGTAGTTTATAGACGCAGTTAAAGTTTTACTACTGCCTTTTTGCTGGTACAGGAAATTCAGTGCTATACAACCTAAATCGAAATTTCTAGTTAACTCTCAAATGCTGAATAACTCTAAATCATATTAAATCAGATAGTTTAAAAGTTAGTCAAAGTTGTGGTTATGAAACTGATAAATATTCCAAATTTGATATGCTTACTAAATTGAACATTGTATAGTTTCTTTACACCAAGCAAAATTTAAAAACAAATCATTTTTGATGCATGCACTAAAAAGGCTCTTGAAACAAAAATCATATAATTTTTTCCTTTATTCTTTCTTTATTAATTCAGAATTCTCAATTCAGTTCACGTATTTCTCTGTATATGCACTGAAAATTAAATTTTCGTCTTTCTTTTTTTCCTTAACAGATCTTCAGTCTTTTTTTTTTAAAGCAAATAGTGGTCGGCTCGTATATACGTAAGAGCAAACTGGAGGCGAATGCGTCTAAGGGTAGAATTTCCTTTTTTCTTCTCCGAAATCTATTTGCATTCATGTCATCTCACTATGAACGCAAATGGACTCACAATTTCATTACCTTTACTTTACCCTTAATCAGAATTTGGGCAAAAAGATTATTTGCGCGACAAATGACATAGCACTGGTCTTTCTTTTTTTTATTTCTTCTCTTTTTTTTTTTTCTTTTTGCCTTTAATGCTGATTTTAGGGTCTTTCTATCAACCACTCCAATTTTCTCTTTTCTTTTTTATCCCTCGTCCTTTATTTTTTTTTCTTTCCTTTTATGAAAAAATGCTTTCTCATTCAAATAAATTAAAGATAAAATGCAAAGAAAATAAAAAGAATAAAAAACTATTTCGTCTGTTTCCGAGGAAGGATTCATCGACTGCAGGGAGGGAATTTTCAATATTGCTTGTAAATCTTAAAGAAATTATCGACTTTTTTGTTTTTAAAATGGTTTCCAAATTGCGAAAAAAGAATTTAAAGAAGATAATAGAAAAGCTAATACAAATTCAAAACAATTATATATTTCAAGTTCTAAATATTGAGATCAGCATCTTATAAACATTTGAAGAATTTCTACACAAGAGAGTTTAAGGAACGAAATAATTTTTTTTTTCTATTTTTACGCACGTTAAAATAGAGTTTAAGGAATTAGCTAAATATTTTCAACCTATTGGGATTTACAAAGAATAAAATCATCTTAGAATTAAAATTAAATACTTTTTTTTTGTCAAAACAAAATTAATTTTTTTCAATATAAAGTTGCACTAACCAGTTAGCGTTGATTATTAGAAATTATGAACTTTGTTATCCCAATTAACTAAAATTCTAATTAACATATTTTAGAAAAGCAAACTTTATTTCTTTAACTTTTCTCTAGAATTTAGAAAAAAACAGTTGTCTATCCATCTGTTAAGATTTGAATAACGATAAATGTTATTAGTGAATGCTCTTAGGTATGAATTTTTAGTTTTGCAGTAAAATGAAAAATATTTTTAAATTACTTATATAAATATTAATTATTTTTAAATTATATTGTATATGATAAAATATTGTCCGTATTCTTTTAGTTGTATGAGACAATCGCAGATGCAGAATAGTTTGCCAGAGGCGATCAATCATTGGAATGATTCAGTAAAAATAATCTTTCCTGTAGGACAAAGCTATATAAAGTTGAAAACTCTAGTCTTCTGTCTCAGTATTCAGATTAAACTCCTTAATGTTAAAACGATTTGCCCGGATTAAATGCAAGATCGGTTCTTATTCTCTGAACTGTCAAATAGGATTAACCACTTTTTCATGTACTTAGGATTCACAGAAATGATTAGTTCTGCCCACAGCTAAGAAATACACTCTTTGTTCTTGGATTCACAGACCAAATGTCGTGGGGATTTCTTCTTATGAAAAGGAAAATGTGTAGCCAAGCAAACTTAGATATAATTGGGTTAACTTAAAGAAATAAGAACGGTTATTCTCAATGTAGATCTCTACAATAATGAGGGTATATATTATATTTCATTATTAATTGAATGCCGTTCAGGCATAGTCTAGTGATGTAGGCGATGTAGTGATGTAGGCATTCCACTAGACAGATGTGTCGGAATCTGGGTTCTAATCCCGGCAGAGGCATGGATGTTTCAGCTTTCTTTCCTGTGTTTGACAGCCTCTTCTTCGCTTTCTCTTCGAAGAAGGTTTATTAGCCTGAGGAAGGCAAGGGGAAACCACAATCATTATCTATTCCCTAAAATAAAGTGAGTCCAATGGACCTCCTGAATCCAGCATAAATTCAGGTGATGATGATTAATTGAATTTGTCTAAAACTCAAATTTATTTCAAAATAAGATTGATATACCTAATATACTATACTTTGGCTTTCGAAGTTTGCTTTCGGTAAAGTCGTTTGCACTCTAGTATATTAAACCAATCGTTGTAACTTTATTTCTTAAAATAACCTTATAACAACCTTAATAAATAATCTTAAGAGATAATCTATTCTACACTTCTATGGAAACATGGTGATCACACTTCTGATACATCTTCTGATTGTTAATCTTCAATCATCATACGAAATTTCAATAACACAACTTGTATTCTATGACAAACTGATAGTTAAAAATCAATCGTTTGATTTTGTTTTCTATTTTTCCGGTTTAAACTAATACAAAACAATAAGCTATAAGTCTATTTGACTTGAATAATTAAATATTTATTAATAAATTTATAGAATTAGTAACATTAATACTGTGTTCATCCAAACTGCCAACATAATTTAGTTTATACACTTCCCATATCGGATAAAAAGTTAGACCCATAACGTATATTAGGTGCAATGTCCAGTGTGTGTATTAAAAAGCAGTATTAAAGCAAAAATTACATATAGGATTCCGATGATGTTTCGTATAAAGAGCTCTAGGACCCCGTACTTTTAGACAAAGAAAAACAAAAGTCGATCATGTCGCTTGAAAATGATCAATGAAAAAAACAAGTTTACTAAAAAAAATTCGCTTATGAGTTTTTATTCAAAATTTGAAGAACTAAATAAGTTTTGAAACAAATATAAGCTAAACAGGAAAAAAAATCAAAACATTCTCGCAAAATCCAGATTCTTAACTAATAAAACAAAACATCAACATTATAATTAGATGTTATTCAGCACGAAGTTTAATTTTATTATGGTTACTTTTGGTATTAAGAAAAATCTTTTAATTTATGGTTATTAGTTTACAGCTACATTAAAATCTTCAATAGAAATTTGAAGCATATAGCATCAACAAAATTAATTATTACAGAATATCTAAAAAAATTACGCACAATTTTGAACAGTAATCTTGAAAACAAAAAAACAAAAAAAAAGCATACCTAAACATAGCAATTTTCTTAAATTGTAAGTCACTTAACAAAGTCTCAAATAGTATAATTTATACATATTCTATAATTAATCAACTTAGTGAAATATTAAATAGTAGCATCACCTTCTTATTTTGAGCTCTGAACAATTAATTTAATTAATTAAATTGAGCTTTCCTTTATACATAATACATTACAGTATATTCAATGATTTGTTCATTCCTTCTTAGTTTTACGGATTTTGTCTAGAATATAAGTATTTCGGAAGCATTTTTAGTGCATTATAAAATAAATAAACTTGAAAAATTTATCAGAATTAACCTTTTTTTAAACTCATTATCAAAAAATTTAGCGATATTCAACGAATGATCTGGGAACGATGAAGCTCGGTATACAGCAGCTTCACAGATAACTGTGCCATTGATTGCAGTTGGGCTGCGATTGCCTGCTGAGAACTGCCACTAGCGGTGTTAGTATCTATATGGCTGTGGTCATGTGAACAGCAATCCCATGGTCGCTGTGAGCTTTATGATCAGTGTGGTTGTGGACTGGGGGTCTTTTTGTGCGCAGCATACCTCGAAGACGCATTCAATGCAGTTTTGAGTCAGAGTGGTATTGATGAGCGACGTCATGTTTTCCTTCTAAGACAGGTTGAAATTATTTGTTTTTTTTTCCAGTAATTTTGTTATTAAGTTGCCGTGACATGTTTTGAAAACAGCATTACAAGAAAGAATCAACATATCGTACAATTCTTCAAAAATGCAGCTTTTATTCCATGACACAAACATAGTTCAATCAATCGTTCACACATCATTTTCTATTTTTCCTGTTTAAACTAATACAAAAAATAACCTATAAGTCTATTTCACTTTAATAATTACACATTTATAAATAATTTAAATATATTTTTATAATTAGTAACATTAATACTGTATATAGTCCAAACTGCCGACATAATTTAGCTTTTATACTAGTAAAAAACTCTATTAAAATAAAAATTAGGCTAAATTAAGTTTCATAATCATGACTCTTCGAATATTCACGAAAGGCTTGGCATTCACTTGTATCAATCCAAATGAATAAAAATAGAATATAATTCAAAGTCTATAATAAGCTGATAACCTTTTTTTTTTTTTTTAATGTTTACCAGTCCTATTAGGTGTAATTGCAAAATTACTCCTGTTTTATAGGTGCTGGAAAGTTTAATGTGTGTCTTTTCAATAACTAAATTTAATTAATATAAACCTAACTCTACATTTTGAGTTTTAGCTTCTTAGAATAAGTAATTACTAACTTATGATGATCAAAGCAATACATACAGCACTTGGGATTTCTATTGGCAGGAGGATATGAAGCAAAATTTAGGATTTATTCAGTACCCCTTACCGAGTTAAAGGAATATTAATCTTGAAATAAGATGGGATGTTTTCAATGTATAAATAGAATAGAGATAATAGAAAGAAAAAAAATACCAAACTGATTTTGGAAGAAATCGTTACTGATGCTGTTTTGAAAGGAAAACAAATGGTTTCTAAAGTTGCTAGTTGCATTAATTCTTTTTTATCAACAATTTGGTAAGCAATTCATTTAAAGTGGGAAAAAAATGTTAAGTTCCATCACAAGCACTTACCTCCGAATCAGGAGCTGATTGTTTTCAGATATCATTAAAACTGCAGCTGCACAGTATAAAGAGTTTCTCTGAGGTATCGTGAAGGATGGACAGACGAACATTCGCTGATAAAAATAACAATACTCAGCGGAAGTTTCCATTCTAATAAAGTAGAATTTAAAACATAAAATTTAAATTATAAACAGTGAAGGTAAGCACTATCTCCTTAATGGAAAATAAACTCTGAATAACTGTCTCCTTCTAAGTGTTTTCCATTTGCTAGGTTCAATGATATAAGACATAGAATTCCTCCTTCGTTTCATATTTTTTTCTTCTACCGATCTTACTGTAATCTCCCTGTTTATTGGATTGGAATAAATGTATTTATTTGCCTTGGAACTCCTTTTTCCCATAATTCTATTATTGGAGATTTGCTTTGTAGAACCAATGTTTGTCTTGTGAACCGGGGACTTTACTTCGATCAGAGAAGACAAACCACTGGAAGAATTTCCTTTCCTCGTTAAATCTAATAGAGTTCTGTTTTTAGAGTTGTTTGTTTCCAAGTTCCACAATAAATTTAGCGGAAATCAGAAGACTCTTTGTTTATCACTAAAAAACAATTTTGAATTTGATATTGAATGCTGTCCAAACTGGATAAATCATTTACCTGTTCGAAAGTACTGTGTTGTAAATAAAGAAAACTAACAGAGCTCTATCGATTTATTTCTTTCTTACATAAACGTATTTTGAGAAATAAATTTCTACGTATATATTTTCTGGATGATCGTGAAATATAAGATAGCAAAATGACTAAAATGACTGAAATGTTCTCCTTTAACTATATATAGGCACAATCATTAAAGATAAACTTGATTCTCAAATATTCTAGAAATGAAATATCAGCTTCCTAAAAATATTCTAGAAAAATATCTATAAAAAATCTTCAGCTGCTGTAGTTTAGATTCGAACTTGTAATGTGATACCACCAAATTTGCTATGAATGCTAAACTAAGAAACAACTAATGGAATAAGAGAGAAAATGAATGGTATGAATAATATTAAACGAATCACCCTCATTGTTTCAATAAATAAACCTTGCATTTACGTGATGTCTCAGCGTTCAACCAAAAAATCAAAGTATTTACCTGATCTTGTTCCAAAATATCAATCTAGAAATTTTTATTGTAATTCACACATGTACGTTAGAGAACATTATCTTCGCTAACACGAACTACGATTGTTATTTGAATAGTAATAACTTCAGATATGATATATGAGATTGACATGCACGACACATTATATTGAAACTATTGAAGAACGAAATTTATATCATTTTTATTAGGAAATGATAGATTTCTATCATTTTTATTAGGATCATTAATAAAATTATATTTCAAAAGTTATTTCAATTCGTGAATTCAGGAGAGTTTTCATTTACAGTTGTATCTCATATTAAATAAATGTAAGGCATTTTATTCATTCGTATGCTCTAGCTTTTTTTTTTATATAGAAATTCAAATAATCTCAGAAAATAATAAACTGCATTTAGCAATAGGAGGAAAAAAAGTCAATTATTTCCCCTATATGGTACTTTAGAAAATATCTAAATGTCTACTGGACAGCAACAAAGATACGAAGGAGAGAAACTTTTTAAATTTTAGTACATAGAATATGATTAAAATGTATAATGTTCACAACATTATTATTCTTATGCTTGCTTATTATTCGAAGACAACTTTAAATTACAGGCGTACGTGATGGCATTTGAGCGGGGGCAAGGACATAAAATCTTTCTACACTCCATTTCTTGTTTGAGTTTTATACAAGACATTAGACGGTTTTAACCCTCAGAAAGTTGTGTAATAGTTATAGAAGTACCATCTTAATCTTTATGGGTAATCTACATCTGTAAATAAAGGATTAATCGAGAGAGGCTCGATAAGCCTACAGTCATAACGAGGTGAAAGATCACGACAAACTGAAGCACCTAACAAAATGTATCAGCATTTTGGAATTTTCTTCAAGAAAAATTTCTGTCACAGCAATAATAAATATAAACGAAAATTAGAAAAAAGTTACAAAAAAAAGAGTAGATCAAAAGATAATTATAGCAGTAAGAATAGAAATATCTCTGATTTCTTTTAAATATTTGAAAAAAATGATAAAATTAGTAGATAAATTAACGTTCTTAGTGATTTAGCACTACTATATCTCATAAAATATAAAATTGAAAGTTTAAATAATGATATAAAAATCGACAATAAGTTATAACAAACTCAGAGCTCCAAAGATTTAAGAATACAATAAGTAAAATTGAAATGATTACGAATCTTTGGAGATCTATTCTTAAATGCAATTTTTGACTATTATCAAATAAATTAATATAAATCTACGTTCTACTGTTTCACATTTTTAATAGTAGTAATTCGTCGAGAAAAAAAGCAGAAAAGATAAGGGACAGTTTATAAAGTTCAACAATTTCCAAGACTACATGTATCTGTATAATAAACTTTTTCCTTTCATTACGTCCACTTCGAAGAATTTTCATAATAATGATAATTTAGTTTCTATATTCATTTAATTCAGTTAGAAGAAGATCCTGGAAAACACATACGACAAATATTTTAAAGTGTCAAAACTAATCTGAAATTAAACTATAACTATCAATTCAATAGCAGCGCTAGAACCGAAATAGCCTCGGACATGATAACAGAAGCTACTCTCAGCAGCCAATTATTCTTAGTTGGCGAAGGAAGCAAGATCCACATCGCACTCTTTAATAAGTCGTTTGCATCAACCGTTGCTTCCCACGCAATGATGATCCAAAGCACAAATCAATGTGTGGGAGTTGAAAGGCAACGTATTCTTCACATTCTACCTTTGATTTATCTCATTTTCGTATAATTCTTATTCTTCCGTATAATTCTTCCTTCTAAGCTCGAATGACATTGAAAGTCGTTAGGCTATTTCATTGAAGATAGAAAGGAAAGATATCACATGATTTCACGGTTCTATAATTTAAATCACTTTCATAGAATAATTAGGGTATTCTTCTTGTTCTTATCAAAGCCTTGATTTATCGAGGCAATAAATTATCTTTTAAGTTTTGGCAAATGCCTTTCTAACTTATTATTTATGTTCACAGTCTTTTGTTTTCGTTTATTAGCACTTTCTTAATGACAATAATGACTGGAATTTACTTATCTTAATAGTTTTCTAATCTCTATATTTTTTACAGATTTTTATTTCTAGTAACATTCATAATAAACATGATTTAAAGTTATAATCATCCAAAGTCCTGCATAAAAACTTTGATCGAAATTCCGGAAAATTTTATTTATAAATCGCATTTTTAATTTAATTAATTTTTAAATGAATTTAAAAACTTTAAATTTTTTTAATTTAAAAACGTTAATTACTTTATTATTTGGCCTTGAGTCCAAACCACTCTTATCCCGAAAACAAAATTAGTTAATGGTGATTATCTGATGAGGCGTGGGCCCTGAATCATGATGTTACATTATTTTGTTCCAAAAAAACCCCAAATTATTCCTACTACAATATTGTAATATTGTAATATTATATATTGGTTACGTCGGTGTCAGTAAGAATTAAGTGATCCAAAACCCGCTTACAATAGATAATGTTTTTGAAATTCAAAGCCTCAATTAGAATTTCAGTCTTTCAAATTGAGTTTGTTCTTAAAGAAGAAGGACAATGAAGAAGTAATTTGCTAACTAAATATTCATATTATGGTTTAAGGAAAATTCTATTTCAAAAGTGATTACTGTAAACCTAGGTAATAACAAATAACGAAAGTTAATAACTATAATTAATTTAGTTGCAAAAAAAACAAAAAAAACAAAGCGAAAGCCTATCCTAATTCGAGAAAGAATCCTGTAAAGTTGTTAATTGATTCAGATTGAAATAGGATTTCCTGAATTTTTTCATATTCAAATGCATAATTTTAAAATGCATTTGAAAATTCAATTTTTAACAACATAGCGTGCTTCTTCAACATAATTGCTTGATATGATCGGAACAAAAATTGATTACATATATATTTTTGGCTTTACATATTATTATATGTACAGTCAGTTTCAAATATCTTCAACGTAAGCTTCCAACCTGGGGTGACCCTGAAAACTGAGTATGTTGAACTCACATTTTCTCTAAGCTAATTCGCTATTGCCATTTTAATGCAATTCTCGTAAAAACGAAATTATCCATCATAAATCTTGCCAACTTTATAAAAAACTATATGTTTCTTCTTTCAAAATATTCGGAGTTTTAAATCGAATATAACTGGCATTTCTTAACTTGACAAAAATAGCACAAGATTTTTTTTAACTGAAAAAACAAAAAAACGAAAATTCATAAATAATTTTAAAATACATATACACTTCCTTATACACGTTCACGATTTAAATATATATTTACACTTTCAGAATGTATTTTATGTACCAAATAAAAAGCATTATTTTGTGTAATTTAAGATTATTTTTGTTAACATTGTTTTATTCTTTTATTTGCACACAAAGCAAAGAATGAATAAGTCATTAAACAATTTTGACATTTAAATAGAGAATTAAATAGATCAACGATAATAAATTAAATGAGAAAGACGAAAATGTGCAGAAGTTTTGCGTTGTACAATGGTAGCAGCACAGCGCCTGATGTATTCATCCTTTCGTTGTTGTGTGTCTTTTTTATTCTTTACTGTGTGAGTCACCCCGTTAGCTGGTTTCCACTTGGACGATCCAGTTGTCATCAAGCGTCGTCAACAATGACATACGACATACGCTTCATCAACTTCCTCCGATGACAAGCAGAAGAAGAGGGAAAGAGAGCGACTAGCGTCTCGAAGGAGTCACTTGGCAGCATCTCTGATCGGTGATCAATTAGCACGCGTCATTTTTTTTTTTTTTTTTTTTTTTTTTTCATCATTTATCGAACTCAAGGTTCCAAAGATTCGTCGAAGGAATACTTTTAATCAATTTGTTTTTCTTTTCAAATGAAATCATTAAGTAGAAATTCAAAAGAAAAATACAGTACATATGTAAAAAAAAAAAATTCCTTAAAATTTTCAGTAAAAAAATTATTTAATTCTCTTGAACAGGTTATTCCATTCTTCAATGAGAGTAGCTTATGACTTACATTTTTGAAATAACAGCTAATATCATATGGCAATAGAGGCAAGACGAATATATTCGCGTAAGCGCTTCGTAATTTATTGTAGTTTTTTTAAAATAAATTTTTGATAAACTACGACATTGCCAAAATTGAAAAACTGAATTAAATAGAAGAATTACATCAAAAAAATTAATTTTCGTTACAATGATGTCCGGCCTTCATATATGCGATTCGAAGCAGGTTTGATCCAGGGCCTGTCCGAAATATAACAAATTGCGACCTAATAATAAAGATACAAGATATTACTTTATCATATTGAAATTCTGAATTGTATTATGAACTTTATTGAAATTTTTTAAGTATTTTTTTTTCCATTTTCATATTTAAATAGATGAACAGCCATTTGCATAGTGACAAATACATAAAAGTATAAAATAATCATAATTTTTCAAATGTTCAATCCATTACAGGCGCCGGTACCGTGACTGGAAGACTTCATTGATGTTAAACTCCTAAGTCATCCACTTTAACATCGCCTTATAACGTTAAATTACTTCAATTAAAATTACTTGTAGTTTTACATGGAATATGTTAAAGCTTTTATTTTCGCTAATTACTTAAAAATTAATTCTCAAATTAAAGCATAAAAAATAACAAACTTGACGATATCAGTGCAGCAACGAAACTAATTTAAAGAAGCCCAGTGGCCACTAACTGATGATTCGTACTTTGTTCCTTATTAGCTTCTGGGTAGAAAGCGCTAAATTACCTAACAGCAGTTAATTAGCAAACTTAATCTCTGGAAAGTACATTAACATATGGAAAGTAATTCAAACTAAAATATTTTAAATTTATACTTCCCTGAAAATGTTCTTAAAATATACAGTACTGATTAAAATATATTAGCGTAATATATTAACATGAAAGCGATTAATAAAATCATTTTAGTTTTTTTTTCAAATTGACAGGAGTGTCATTTACATAAGAACTCCAAATTTTTTTGTCATTTGTTCAAAACGATTTTTCCATTTATTTATTTATTTATTTATTTATTTATTTATTTATTTATTTATTTATTTATGTATTTATATATTGTTTCTTTGTTTGATTTTATATAATAATACTTTCTACTTAAACTAATAAAGCTTTATTTAATTGCTGTCAGAACTAAAAGTATGGTATATCATACCTTTGAATCATTTCCAATGATGTTGATGTTAATTAAATTAACTATTATTTTCTGAGAATTTTAAACTCGAAAAATAAATTTATAAACAGTGTTATGTGAGACTAAATATGATTGTGCTTTAATGTTTATTTAACATGGCCAGATCACTACCCAAAGCAGAAGTGTAGCTCTCAGATATATTTATCAAATGTGGTGTTGATACTACGAAGCTTAGTTAACCAGATAATTAGGTTGGATGAATATCATTTGTATACATTACATTAATTGAATGTCTGATCCATGACAAATCCTTCTTTTGTGGTTAATCGACAACATTAACGATCGTTCTTCATTGTATTTTAGCTTGATTTATGTTTAAGCCTAAAGCCCATGAAAGGGGAACTTAATAATCTTAAGTTAAAGTAAACTTGGAGGTTACCGTAATTAGGAAATTTTTATTCACTTGTCAGAAAATGAGTGCTCAGTTAACTCCATTCTCAATCACAAGTAATGGAATTTCAACCAACCTATCACTCTGTGGTATTGCCTTTAATTAACTTGGTCATCCAATTCACTCTTGTAACTAATCTTCCATTAATTAAATCAAATCGAATTGGAAAATCTAAAGGGCCTTAATAAAACAGTTAAACATTGAAAGCCCTTGTCTAATCATTCACTGTTAACGAAAACTGCTTCATTACTCACTCGCCGAAGTTTGGCTCTTCTACGAGCCAAAGTCTAAGTCATTTGGTATATTAGCTGTAGCACTGAGACTTAAAAATGAGTGCTACAATGTATGTGCAATCAGTGGAATAGCAACGCCTTGGGGGGCCCGGGGTGGGAGTTCCATTGTTAAGCAACAACCAAAAAAAAAAAAAAGGAAATTTTCCTTAGGTGTTGCCCCTAAGCTGGCTGGTGGGCCCCTAGGCTGGCTGCAAAAAACAACCAAAATAAAAAGGAAATAAGCTGGCTGGTGGGGCCCCCTAGGCTGGCTGGTGGGGCCCCTCCCAGGCAGGGGCCTGGGGCGGACCGCCCCCCCCCTTGCTACGCCACTGTGTGCAATCACTTTTGAGTTCTGTGAAATATACGTAACCTATAGCATTTATTCAAAATGTGAGCTTCTTTAAATCACTTTCAGCAAAATGAGAATTAGAATTTAGAATTTATTCTGTTTCTTTACTGATTGTTAATATGGTTAGTTAACCTAAATAAATTTACAAGCGAATTTGCAAACAGTTCATTTTATTACACATTAATGAAATCTACTAAATAAAGAGATCAAAAAGAGGAAAGTTATCATTTGCGATATATTATCTAATGAAGGAAAAGTTTTACCTGTAATGCTCAGTAATGTATAGTGAAGAAATAAGTTTCAGCCGACACACAAAAATAAGTTAAAAAAATATGAACATAAATTGTAATTCAAAATTAAACCATGCATACATGATCTGGAGCTTTTGAGCTTCCTTTGCGGATTTCCTTTTCAACTGTCCCATCTCATTTTCGTGTTTTCCATCGGAATTTTCTATTGGTCAATCGGGATCAGTTGAGAATAGTGGTCAAGGCAAAACTCTCCCTTCTCTAAACCCCGATCTTCATTTTACAGAATATTATCTTGTTTAGCAGACAATTTACTATTTCAATTTTAAAACAACTTTTTCCAACAAAAATTGGATTTTGAAAATTGTGTTTTTCCATTACAAAAGTGTTAAAATTACGCCTTAAAATTTATAGCATAAATTCAGAAAAGATTAATATGACCTCATCTAGAAATTTACTTTGTAAAGAACATCTTACATAAACAAAATTAAAACAAGATCGATTTTGGTTTTAAAAAGTTTTATTAAAGAATAACATAAAACTGCAAAATAAAAATGTATAATTTTATTTACTAAATATCTTAAACAAATTTTTATTGTATTGTCTATTTATAGAGATTTAATATAGTTTTATTTCTAATTAAAAAAAAGGAATGTTAAAGATTTTAAAGAAACTGAAATTATTGATGCTACGGAAATAAAAAAAAAAACAAAAAAAACAAAAACATGCATTTAGTTTCAATTTAATATGTAATAAAGTTGTTCTGTTTTAAATAAACTTTTATTTAAAAGCTTTTAAAATAAAATGTTTTAGTGTAGTTTTTAAAAGAGTTTTATCAATTAATAACATAGAATATGTTTATACTGTATTTTTTATTTCAATAATAGAATATATTGTTACTGTAATATTTTATTAATTACGTAGAACATGTTGTTACTGAAATTTAACGTTGTTTCTTTCGACTGGTTTCTCGTGAGTTTAAAAAAAAAATACAACCTCATGTGAACGGGACATAAAAAAATAAAAATAAATAAAAGTTCATTTTGTATCACACAGCTGATTTAGTCCGAGACCATAAATTCAGTTACTTAGTTTATATTGGACGGTTAATTACAGCCTTACCGAGGGCTCCCCCAAAGCGAAACGTTATCAAAATTTACGGCGAACTTTATGGGCTTTCAGATATGTGGAATAAGTTTCGGAAGCTCCTTCGTAATCTTCGTCTGGGAGCGTTAGGGTAGTTCACCTCTAATAACTAATCGCTTAGTTACAAGCCACAAAGGGACTCAACCGTTACTTTACTCCAATCAGCGAGTGAGTAACTCCTAAGACGCTTTACCAACCGTCGAGGCTATATTTCCAGTATATAATGGGATCAACGGGTAAACGCTCCCAAGACCTTTTGTGAGCAAAGAAGAAAATTTTGTGATAGTCATCAGAGATCCGAGACAACTAAACTGCAAATTGCTGAAGCAAAGCTGGTTTTGGTAAAAATTAGTGAAACTTTTATCGTAAGGACTCCTTTAAGATCCTTCTGAATTATTTTTTTTCAATGGGATCAATAAAATTTCAATATTACTTGGTTTTCTTCAAAATAAAATAATTAAAAAAAATCCATCAAATTTTGATTTTTTTTTTGTTTTCTATTAATTTAGAAGATGAAATCTCTAGAAATTATTTCAAAAGTTATTTCTTACCCTAACTCCTAAGAAGTTAAAGAAATGTATGGAAATCTTTTGCTTTGCAGGCAAACAATTTTCTGACAAAGATATTATATCTGATGTTAAACTAAACGATGTTGGAGAAGAAATTCATTCAATACATATTTAGATAATTTGGTAGGTGTCTGCAAAAGGAGTTTCACGATTATCTAATGTTCAATTTTGAAAAATCCTCTTTCATGTTTATGTTACGTTTGAAAAATAAAAAGTTTGCACTATTTAATTGGTCAGTGGTTACTTGTATTGTACTCTACATCACTGTAAAGTAGTCGTATTACATTTTACAGTATAAAATATAGGAGATAAAATGAAAATAGGATTACTCTACATCTAGTGTCTAATGACTACTTAATTCCCAAACATTTATATTTAATTTTTGATAAGCATCTCTTAGTATATGGTATAAACCTATGAACTTCATTTTAAGTCGAAAAAATATATTAATTATTTCATCTTTTAATAGATATATACAGTAGACATGAATGTAGTTTCTTCTTCAAAGCAAATAAACGATTGTTAGCTGTATTTTACGTGAAAGCCATTGTGATTTCACTTACGAGAACTGCTGAAGCACAAAGGATTGCAACCAATAATGCTACATGGTTATTACCCAATGGGAGAGAAGCAACTTTTATTAACCGTCCATCGAGTGTGTGTCTTCCGGAAATCCAATAATCCAAACGGAGAACAGGCGATTGCACTGGATTTATCTACGAAAGAGTTCAGCGATTTCTTCTGGGAGAAATTCTATAAGGAACAGTATCGTTTAAAAGCCACATGTATTCATTTCTCTTCGTTTTGTCAGATGGAGATGATAATAAAAGAAGTCGAGTAAATTGCTCATGGCGGCAAAAGAAAGGAATGGCCCCATATACATCATCACTAACTAAGTTTATCATGTTCGCTCTCTCTCCCGCCCGCCGAGAAAACAAGAGGCACGGGCAACTTCAAAATTGAGAGCTGACGACTCCATACATCCCACCGCCCCAGAGTCCAGTCGACGTATTTCGGCAGTATTATTCTTGCGGCATCTTTCATAAGGGGTAGGCGGCTCATTCTTCAGCGGCCCTGATGCACTTTTCTCTCGGCATGTTTCTACAGCACCTGACGCTAATTTATCATCGTCCGTTAGAAGAAAGAAAGGGAGGGAGAAAAAAAATAAAAAAGAACAGACCACGGTCGCACATAAAGAAATCGTAGATATCGCCCAAAACAGCAAACGCTCAAGCCCAAGTAATTTATTGGTCTTCTTCTGACGGCTTGCCGGTGGTTCCGCAGCCCCAATGAGTCCCGGAGAAAATGTTCCATGCGCGTCGAAAACATCACCGGAATGAGCCACTTCTGTAACATAAAAGTCTAACGAACACAACGAGTGGAGAAATCGACTCAACTGCTGAAAAGATCGCCATGAAGGAAACGAAATTGCTGCGGAGGTCTAGCTCATCGATCACTTCTGGCTTATAAAACAAAAGAGAGCCAATTGTGTTTCGGTGGACGCCTGCTTTCTTTTGATATTACAGTAGGAAAAAAAGAAACTCCTACAAACTTCAGGTAAGGGCATTGAAAACCTTGTCCCATGAATTTTTTATTCCAGTCAGGTTAGCTTTCAGTGGGATTTGATCTTTCGGAGTTGACGTTTGACATTTTTTTGTGTTATTTAAAGAAGGGATTACTTCATAAAAAAAAATCCTCTAAAAAGTTATCTTTTTATAATGACTTAATAATATATTTCTAACTTCTAATAAGTTTGTAATTTTCAAATATTATTTGCTTATAAAAAAAAAATATTACTTGAAGCGAATACAGTTAATTAATTTAAAATTAAAAAGTCAATGACAATATATTGCTAATTATCTTTTGTAATATTACTAAAAGGAGATTAGTTATAGAAGAAAATCGTTAGCTCGTGTAGCTTTCGTATGTATTAGTTAAGAAACTACTTGAGTTATGCTTTTATTTTCATTAAAAAACAATCTTTATCATTAGTCTTCAAAGATATTCAATTATTTACACTTGGGAAACACGCTTTAAATTTTAGTTAAACGAAATAATTTATATGAAATTACTGCAAGTAAAACAATTTACTACTTCAGAAAAAATCTTGAACCTCAATAAAACTTTTGGTTTCGATTCTTTTCGTGATGGAAAATTTCAAAAAGTACACCAGTTGAAACCAGGGAACAAAATCCCGAGACATGCTAGGTTGTTTTTAAGTATATCTTCCTAATTTTATGTTAGGCTACTTATTTTGTTTTATTATCTTTGATCATTTTACTGTTAATAGAAGACGTAATCTACATTACTAAAATCTTTTATTTCTCTGTCTGTCTCTCCGGCGCAATTTCCTGTGAGAACGGAAAATATAAATAATTTTTACAATTAAACGTCCGCGAGAGGAATCGAACCTGCGACCTTCCGATCCGATGTCAGACGTCTTATCCAATAGACCACGGTTTTCTTGACTGATGATCCTTCCCCTTCCTCCCCGTCCTCAATAATGAATGTATTCAACCTTTTTGTTGAATCTCAAGATTATTTATTTATTTCCGATCCCTCTGTTTATTTATAATTCGAAAATGGCAATTAGAACTACAATTGCCGAAATGTTGCAATACTTTAAATATAATATTCCTACCTAACCAAATTCTATGTGATATTAAAAAACAAGAGTGTGTACACGGGAGATGTTGAAATAAACAAAAGAGAGTCAAGAAAGAAAGAAGCACTATTTCTATTAGATAGAATACTGAAAAATCACTATTTATAACTCAAAAACCATCACTATTTGTAACTCAAAAACCTCTGAAAAGTATCAATTGGAATAAAAAAAAGAGAGTCAAGAAAGACAGAAGTACTATTTCAATTAGGTAGAATATTGAAAAATCACAATTTGTAACATCACTATTTGTAACTCAAAAACCACTGAAAACTATCAATTGGAATAAAAAAAAGTCAAGAAAGAAAGAAGCACTATTTCTATTAGATAGAATACTGAAAATCACTATTTGTAACTCAAAAACCATCACTATTTGTAACTCAAGAACCACTGAAAAGTATCAATTGGGATAAAAAAAAAAGAGAGGCAAGAATGAAAGAAGCACTATTTCAATTTGGTACATTACTAAAAAATCAATTTGTAACTCAAAAACCATCACTATTTATAACTCAAAAAGCATTGGAATTGGATATCAATTGGAATAAAAAAAAAAAGAGTCAAGAAAGAAAGAAGCACTATTTATATTAGGTAGAATACTGAAAAATCACTATTTGTAACTCAAAACCATCACTATTTCTAACTCAAAACCATCACTATTTCTAACTCAAAAACCACTGAAAAGTATTAATTGAAATAAAAAAAGAGAGTCAAGAAAGAAAAATGCACTATTTCTATTAGGCAGAATATTGAAAAATCACTATTTTTAACTTAAAAACCATCACTATTTGTAACTCAAAAACCACTGAAAAGTATCAATTGGAATAAAAAAAAGAGTTACGAAAGAAAGAAGCAGTATTTCTATTAGATAGATTACTGCAAAATCACTATTTGTAACTCAAAAACCTGGAATCACGTCAAAGTCAATAAACTCACGATAGATATGCGTCTCATCAACCAAGATCACCGGAATCAGAGAAATTTTGCCACATTTTTGCTCAGAATCGGATACAAATGATAACATTGCCTGATAATCTATGCTGAGAAAAAGAATAATTCAATCAGTTCATAGAAAATAACTTACCTGAAATCAATGAATGGACAATTCTCACTCCGAAAAACGAGAGTGTCGATAACATCAATCGAATGATAAGTCAAAGAATACATGGAGAGACTAGCGAGTTCTTAAGTGCGGATAAAATTGACACTTCTGATAATCCACAACACGAACATCTCTATCCGCCTGTGTATCTGAACTCATTTAATCTCAGTGATATTCCTCAACATCGTTTGTCATTAAAGATTGGATCTCCAATCATGTTGTTGCAAAACATCAATCCAAAGTTTGGACACTGCAATGGAACTCAACTTAAATGCGTTCATTCGATAATCATCTCATAGAAGCCGAGATTATAACTGGAACTCACAAAGGAGACTTTTTTTTTTTCATCCGTAGGACGTCTGTGCAACCAAGCGATAATTTACTTCCATTCACATTCACAAGAAGGCAATTTCCGACCAGACCTTCTTATGCGATGTCTATCAATAATGCTCAAGGACAGACTCTAAATAAACTTGCCATCAATTTGGAGAACGATATCTTCACTCACACACAACTGTATATCTAGAGTCATAAGTCATCAGAATTTGGTTATCTTCACTCGATAGAATAGTCACAATCAATTCGTCGCCAAGAATATCCTTTACAAGCGAGGATCTTCATATATCATGTATATCGACCAATATCCATTTCAACATATCTCTTCTTCAAATATCTATATCGATCAATCTGTACACGGGGGATGGCCTAGTTGGAATAAAAAAAAGAGAGTCAACAAATAAAGAAGCACTATTTCTATTAAGTAGAATACTGAAAATCGCTATTTGTAACTCAAAAACCACTTAAAAGTATCAACTGGAATAAAAAAAAGAGAGTCACGAAAGAAAGAAGCATTATTTCTGTTAGGTAGATTACTGAAAAATCACTATTTGTAACTCAAAAACCTCGAATCACGTCAAAGTCAATAACTCACGATACGTATGCGTCTCATCAACCAAGATTAGCAAAATCAAAGAAATTTTGCCGAATTTTTGCTCAGAATCGGATACAATCGAGAACCACATAAAGAAGACGTCACAAGTCATCAGAATTTGATTATTTTCACTCGAAAGAACAGTCACAATCAATTCGTCGCCAAGAATATCGTATACAAGCTATGATCTTCATATATTATGTATATCAACCAACATCCATCTCAACATATCTCTTCTTCAAATATCTACATCGATCAATCTGTACACGGGGGATGGTCTAGTTAGCAATAAAATTATTACTAATTTATTAATTAACACGATAAATAGTAAAACTTAAATATTATTCGACTTAAGCATATCAGGCGATTTTATAATTTAAAGAAAAAAAAGTCTGTGTGATTCACATTTTATGTAGCCAACTATCAATTGACCTTAGACAATTAGTTACGGACAGTTACAATTAAAATTTTGAAGTTAAAAATGTTAGGTTTGAAATTGAATAAATTACTTTCTATCACTTTTCTGGTTTTTTTTTTTTTCAGTGTATGTGTGGAGGAGAGATTAATAGCTTCCATAAATTCGTTGCAACTTTGGAATTTGGAACTCGAAACTAGTTCAACAATTGTAGGAATAATAATTGTTTGTTTGTTTGTTTGTTTTTTATTTTTTTAAAAGATCTGATACCCTGTAATTTTTAGAACCTCATAAAATCACTAACTTCTGCATTTGTGAAATCTTGAAAAAAAATCTTTTTTTCTATCACCCAATTTAAAATAAAAAAAAGTTTTCATGTATAGAGGCTTAAGAAATATATATAGACCTATATTTCAAACACCCATCCATTATTCCGAGGCAGATTAAATACAACTATATCATGTAATTAGATATTTACGAACAGAAGAAATTCAGATAAATTTAAGTATTTATTGGCATAAAAAACCATCGGTATTACATTCTAATAAAAGTAGAATATTGAGGGGAAAAAAAAGAAGAGTTTTAGGAAGACATAATGTAAAACTATTCAATATGTTCAAATCAGTTATTTGAGCTTCAAGAGATTGCGAAGCATCAGAGGCTATGAAGTTAACTGAGATCATTCCAACACAAAATCTTACAATCTTCACAGTAAGAACAATTAAGCTAAGCAAAGCTATTCACATACATTTTATTATTTAAATTTAAAAAGAAAAATGACTGTTAAAAACATCAGTAATTCTAAGAGGTAACTTAATTGCTTTGAAAAATATCAAAAGAATTATTTAATGCAATTAATTAATTAATGATAAGCAATTATTTAATAATTATTACAGCATACAACAGAACTGTTGTAGGATAGAGTAGTGAGAAACGCGACGTGAATCGTGAATGTTGTTGTTGCAAAAAGATGTCAATCAATCACCCGAGTAGACAGCGAAGATTAAAGTCGAACAAGTAATTATGTTTGAGGTTACTTTCAGAGATTCATCGTTAATAATTTCAAAGAAAATTGTAGCAGTTTGGATATGATGAAATTAAAGATTTTGTAAAGATGTGAATGAGTTTTTACTACGACATTTTTCTTACTTATTAATATGTTTTTAATAAGCCGAAATATTCCTTCATAAAGTGAAAAGGTGACATTTCAGTTTAATCAGTCTCATTAAAACTTCATTAAAAAACTTTTTCATTATATTTCCAGTCAGTAATTTGCAAAATATCGGCGGTAAGATTTCATACTTTTAATTAAACATTAACTTATTTATTATAATATGATCTATTATGCTTGCATTTTAAAAAATTTGGAGAATGTTATGATGTATATTGAATTAATCTTTTGATATACAGGGTTATCCATAATTCCTTGACACAGTTCAGATGCTCGTAGCTCTGCGACGAAAAAAAGAGATGTCTGCCCACAGAGATCAAATGAAAGACAAACTTACCAAGTTTTCTTTTTTTTTTTGTAGATGTCCTATGTGTCCACCTTATGTTACATTCAGGCGGTCGATCTGGTGATCTAGTAATGTGTCACCACTGAACTCATTTTCATGTAAGATACAAAATACCTTCTCACGTTGCGAAACTGCCATGGTTGCACCTGCGCCCTAGCTGCAGCCATTGGAAGTAGGATGCAGCGTTCTGCTGGAAAAAAAAGTTAGTGAATTTCTCTTTCATTTGATATCTCGGGGGCATTTCACTTTACTTTTTAACATATTTTTAGATATCATTAAGCAGTATTCTATTTTTATATTCTTAAATGTGTTTTTTGTTTTAATTATTCTTCAGCAAGGATGTATTGCATGTGTATCAATGACAGTACATTATGTAATGTGTATTTATAAATTTACTCTCTTTTCATTCACATTAAAATTACTACATACATTAAGTTTCTGTAGTTTATTTCATTTAAGATTGAACTGAGCAGTTACAAAAAGTTTTACGTAAGCAGAATGTTATGTAAAATTTATTTTGCATAATATTTTGCAGATAATAATTTTTTTTACTATTATGAGTCAGCAGTTAATGGGTAAATAAGAATGATATGTTATGACTTAAGGTATCTAATACATTGAAAATTGGAGTGAATATTTTTTTTAGCAAAGCCAAAGGTCATTTTTCTGTCCATTTTATTTTCTTAAAAGATACAACAGAAGCCTTTATTTTGATGATTTTTTTTTTAAATTATAGATGTGTTTCGACAAATTAATAAATTTCTATAAATAAATCAAAATAAAATGCTGTATTTTTTAAATTAGATATTCTTTGATTCTTTGATTGTACCTTGTTAGAATTAACAATGAGTGTTATAGAATAGTTGTTGTTTTTTCATAATGAAACTTTAATATGCACTATTCCTATGATTAATAGATAAACCTTTATTTAAATTAACCTTGCACCTTAATCTCTTCTCGTTAGTTGAGGTTTAACATTAATGATTATTGGTGTAGAAGAAGATGAAACTTCCTTCCTTTAATTAATCAATGTGCGGCCTCGTTAATGAGCAATGTAATCATCATTTGCTATGGAAAGCATTACCATTGTTACATTATGAGTTGCAGTAATACAAATGTTCCTTTGCTTTTCGTTATCTGTTGTTATTTGTCGTCGGTATCCATCTTAGATTAATAGGGAGAATCTATATTTTTGATAGGGAATTACTCGGTAATTCAATACCACGTTGTCAGTCGTAAATGGTCGTTAACTTATCAGATGTCTCTATCATCATGAGCATTTGTTCCCATCGATCTCAAACATGGAGAACGTACATATTAATTGGCAGCATTGGTAAAGCAGATTACTTGCTTCGGTGACTTTATATTGTTTAGGTTGGTAAAAGGTCTTTGTGACGTATGCAGGGCAAAGTTAAATAGACTTCATTTGCAAAACTGCTTTGAGAAGGTTTGTCTTCCGGATATCCACTTTAGAAAATAATACAGTGTATGTAGACTGTCTATATACCTATATTCATATCAATTTGAAATCGGCTACAGCTTCTTATACGGAGCTGCCGAAAGATCAAGCCTTACTGTTCCATCGCCTTACTGTACTTCAATCTAACAATCAGTTTCGACAAATTCAGTATTCTTTTAACATCTAGCTATAAAATTTGAAAGGCAATTATTTTAATTAATTTTCAGCAAAGTCCTGTCAGCTAAATATAAAGTACTAATCCCCTCTGAAAAATCATTCACGCTAATCAGTTCATATGAATTCGTTTCCTAAAAGTACTTTTTGTTTATACTTAAGTCGATTTGCTCAAGAAAAGGAATAACTAATAATCTAGCATTTCATACTACTAAGTCTTAAATTTGATTGTTTACTCCCTTTGATTTCATTTCTATTGTGAAGAACAGTAGAAACACAGAAGCGACGTAGCAAAATACTCTGCTTATTATTTACTAATTTATTATCGGTAGTGCCACATACTGATTCATCTCTTGAACAATGAATGAGAGGAGATTTTGCTTTTGACAACCCGACACTTACTCGATTTTTTCGTTCCGTTTCATTTTACATTCATTTTTGCAACCTTAGTTATAATTCATCTTCTCTTAAGACATTTTTCCCACTTAATTTCAGATCAAATCCAGATTTCAAGTAATGGATCGATCTGCTTTTTATCAGGCTGTTGACTGTTTTAACCCAATGATAATGCTTCATGCAAATAGTGTTAATAAGGCGTATCTCGGACATAGAAAGACATTTTAAGTATACTGCAGATATTGACTAGTTTATATGAAGAGGTTACTTTATTCGGTCTTTGAGAAGGCTAAGTGTTTATAATTTCTAATTTAAGGCAAGTATTATTCTTTCTGGAATTCCATTTACGAAGGCAATTTAATGATTTAATAAAAATGTGAATTAGGTTTTAAGAAAATGAAAAGGAAATAATTGTTTTCTAGAAGCAGAACATGTAGTCACTTAGACTGTCTATTTTCTTTTTTACAGATGGAAGATTTCCCATTTTCTTTTCGTTCGGTAATTAAAATTTCATCCTTTTTTCCTTTCTTCGTCTTTCCTTTTTTTCCCTTCCGCTTTGTGCTTTCTTCTTATTTGCATCTTTAGTACTTACAAAAGCACCAAAGATTAAAGGATGAAGACGCGGTTGGTGATGGCTGGAGGAAGGAGAAAAATTCCGAGGCTTCAAATAAACAAGGCCGGTGACACCGCAGAGTATCACCCGAGACACTGACAAAAGGCCTCGGCGGATGTGTTTGTCCAGTCGCCATAGGCCACTGTTTACATTGGCAGATATCATTTACCTGAAAATTGGCGCTGAGAACCTGTTGTTATCAGAAGCAGCTAATGACTTTGGCTTCATATCTAAATAGGTTGGTGACGGGGCTAAATGAGAAAGATTTTTAAAGAACTTCTTCACTTATTTTAATTTCATTTATTCATCTTTAACTGAAAAACCTCATTAAAAAAAATTGAATACAATAAAAAATTACTTATCTGCACTTAAATAACGTAATGAACATTAATTCATCGGTTTTACTTTTCTATATCTAAATATACCAGAATTTAAATGAATTAGCATCTATTAAAAAAATAAAAGAAAAAGTTTTATTCAAAATTAAAAGAAATAAATTTTAAAATGTATTATGCAAAATTTTGTTAGCTGAGTTCCTGATAAAGTTCTTCAGAAAGTCATTAATAATTTTTTTTAACAAGATTTAAAAAAAAAATTTAAAGCCTATTTTTCTTAAAATATATATTTTTAAAATTTAGTCGTAAAACGATGAAACGAAAATCCTTCATTTAATACAAACAGTACAAATGTTCTCCATTTCAAGAAAAAATAAATTACATTCGCATTACTTACGTACGTTGTCAAAATCGACTAATTTAATCATATCAAATGAGCAAAGGATTTACATAAAAGAATTAATTCTAATTGTGTGAGTCAATAAATATTAATAGATACCCAAAAAGTAGCCAATATTGTAGAGCTAAATTATTAACAATATTTTTGAATGATTATTATCTAGAAATTATGATTAATAATTGTCACCATTTGATACTAAATTTATAATTCTAAACAACAATTAAATTTGTTGTATATCCATGTTTTTTATTTATTTTGTTATGCAATTTGTAACAACAATTAAATTTGTTGATAGTACACGTTTTTATTTTATTTGCTACCAAACTCATTCTTAAATTGTTTGAGATGTTACGTAAATTGTAAACAACAATCAAATTTGTTGATAGTCCATGTTTTTATTTAACTGCTGCCAAACTTATTCTTAAATTGTTTGTGACTTTATTTCTATTATTGACTTGAAAAAAGGAAGATGCATACTTCCTGAAAATTTGTCTCTTACATTTAGTATTTTAATAAATATTTAAATACTAATGTCATGTGTGGAAGAGTGTATTTTTATCTAATGTTTTCAAAATGGAAAGGAAGAAGATTGTTGAAGAGTTTAGGATAGATATTGTTTAGACTGAATCTTTTTCTAATGGAATTTTTGTCTCATTTTAGAGCTACTTTCTTGATAAGAACCTATCTGGAAAAGGATTGAAATATAAGATTAGATCGTCTGTAGTTTTTCAATGTGCGTTAAAAGGTTCAGAAGATCCATCCAGTGGTTTTAACGATATTAGTCACAGACTATGTGACTAAATGATCTGATTTGTCTCTTTTTCCTAGGAATGTTTACTAAAAATATTCATATTAAATAGCAATATTTATTACGATTATTTGTTATTATCTAACCATTTCATTATTATTATTATTATTATTATTATTATTATTATTATTATTATTAATAGTAGTAGTAGCAGTAGTAATTAGTAGAAGTAGTAATTTGTAATAAAGAGAATCTTCTGAGAAAGGTATTTGGTAAAGATCGGATGACAGAAATGTGTTAACACGAAAAGAGTAGATTAGAATGAAAACTTAGATGAACAGCCATGGAAAAAAATATTCTTTATTCTCGAACAAATCAAGCAACGTCTTATCAATTCTTCAGGCCACCATTTCTTAAGAGGCATACACCTTCACTTTATTCCAAGAGACAACATTTCATTCATATCCCTTAAACTTTAAATACGATGGGCTTATCCTCCCTTCCAAAGCATTTTTTTATGTATGTTCAAATATTTGGGAATCAGGAATTTCTGTTATTTTTAAATAATATGTATATTGAGAGAAAGGGAAAAAAATCCGTGCACATAATAATTGCCTTCTGAGCTAACATCGTTAGGAATCTGGAAAAGTGCTTCATTCTTGTTAGGAATCGTCAGTCAGATTTACTCTTGATCATAGCTCAGACGGCGCAAAAGGTTACGCAGATCACTTCCGCTCCTGACAGTGACCACATAACTAATAACAACAACAAAAATAATTGTGTTGTTGCGCAGAAGGAATTCTTTAACCTTCTAAACAGCCAGGCTTAAAAGAATTTAACAACCGACAATAGCAACCAAAAGTTTCATTCATAAAATGAGGAAGCGTTTTAACGTGTAGATAATAAGTTGATTTAGAAAAGAAAAACAATCCATGCACATAATAAACGATTGCCCTTTGAACTATCATTGTAGAATATTGTCGGGAATCTGATGATTCCTAACAAGGGTGAAACAGCTGTTCCAGAATCCGTATGAGATAGCTCAGAGGACAATCGTTTGTTATGAATATGGATTGTTTTTCTTTTCTGTCAGCTTATTATCTGCAGGTTAAAACTTTTGCATCATTATATAAATATTTGAAAGACATATTCAAGAGAACTATGTCGCCCACTTGTGAACGAAATGACTACTTTTTTTTCATACGGAACTTGTCGGAAATTTTCCTGAAGGTTCCTCACTTTACGAACGTAAACCATATCTAAAGCTCTCGGGACTTCGTCGCTAAAGCTTTTCTCCCGCCTGTAGTATTCTTCGGTTGTTAGCAGTCGTTGTCCACGTATTTCCAGTTAAACCAAATGTCCCATTAGAACTCTAAAAATGCAAATTAATAATACTATCAAAATTGACAATGAAAGATAATTAGAAATCCATATTTAAGTATATTGTAAGCAATGATGGAAAGAAGATCAATTTTGTATTTTTTTTAATGAATGTGTTGTATATATGTAATCAATATGAGCAGTTCATTAAGCTTCATTGAAAATTCGGTCAAAAATACTGAAGAATACTGATTATCATTTGTTTCAAATGAGAAATTCGAAATAACTGAAATTTAATAATGAGAAATTAATATTAAATCTCTTTTAACTAATATTTACAAACTCTCATACTTAACTTTTCTATTCACTTTAGACATTAATACAAGAAATTTAATACATATCAATAGTTAATAATGTAAAGACACCAAGACCTGAAATGTAATTTAAGGTTGTATGAAGAAAGGTCAGTTTTAGAGACAAGAGACTGACACAGCGACTTGTATTTCTTGTCCCACATGAAATCTAGGGAATCCCTGGAGATGTCTTCGTTTGATTTCCTTGAATTCTTCCACCTCCATTTACAGCGCTCGGAAATGAGCAACGCAACCTCCGCTGTAACTTCCTAATAAAAAGCCCACGCGCACTTAGAATTGTGATGGAAAACATGGCCTTAAAGGAGAAACTTTATTAAGCTGTAAAGCTACTGTTATCTTCTCAATCTTTTAGAGAATTAACACAAATTCAAATTCAAATTTAAATTTAAAACATGATTTTAATCAAGGATTTCTTCAGGATGACTTTGTTTTAAATGTTGCCATTTTCCATGAAAATGCTTCCTTTTTCCTTCATTGAAATGCTTAAAAAATAATAGAATGTTTATTATTATTATTGAATATTGCATCTTTATGATAGTCACTTTCTAAGAATACTTACTCTTTATTGTACTTTGAATTTATTTTATCCAATTTTCGTAAATGGATTTGAGGATATTCAATATTTACGTTGTTTCTGGACAGGTATAATAACGATAAGTAGGCATAACAGGAAATAGAGAGTCCTATGATCAGTACTCTAATCAGGGGCTGACTTCTGAACTGAAAAGGTACTTTATGCTACTGACATATTAGAAAAATGCTCGCTATCAAGGCTTTTCTTTTATTTGATTGTCTTTTCCCGCTTTTTAAAAAAGTTTTGTAGTTTTTCGACAATGCAGCAATTCTCTTATTTAGTCACTTAAGAAATTATAACTAGCAAAAATATTCATTGTTCTGCTTTTCAGATTTAGTGGTAGTGGCTAAACCATGGTGTCCGTAGGAAACTGGCAAACCAATAAGCAAATACTGTCATCTTACTTTTTCAGTAAGTTGTTTTATTTTTACAATGCGTATGTTATTTTGTTCCTATTTAGGTTTGAATTAAGATTTTAACTTATTTCTACTTAAGTTTTTAAAAGTCTTCACAAAAAGAAATTCATACTTTTAAATCAGTTTCATATAAATATCTATCTTAACAAAAATCCTTGAATAATTGACATTGTTGCTCGTTACATAGAACAAACAAAGTTTATCTTAACCATCAAAGAGAACAAGACACCATTACTACTTATCTTCAATAATTCACCAAATTAAGCAATAAATACATTAAAAGATCATAAATAATCTTCATCACCACTAATAATAATAATTATTGTTGACAGAAAAAGACGGATTCAATATGAATTACTACTTAGGTCAGTAGAGGTCATTCAACTTCTCTTTCCGAAAAGAAGCCACTCTTAATAGCATAATTGATCTTTTGAGAAAGTAATTAACTGCATCTCCTTTATGATCTATGCGACTTCAATGAGATACTCAAGGAAGATATCAATACTTTAATTTTAGTAAATAAGATAACGGCATAATTTTTTTTATAACTTTTGATTCTGACTGTAATTTGTAATGCGAAATGAAAAACACAACAATACATCAAAATTGATTCGATTTGATGTCAGACTACTTTGCAAGAAAATGAAAACCTATACGTCTGATTTCAGAGGAAGATTTAATCGAGATTTTTTAACAAAATTTCAATGTCATTTTAAGCTTCTGATACAAGTATCAGAAGCCTTATAATTCCGCTTTGTCCGTCCATCAGTGGACAAGTATCATTAAAATATCATTAAATTATCATTAGCAACAATAACAACAATCACAACAATCGCAACAATTGCGTCTTTTGCATGCCCAACAAACACATTTATAATACAGCTCTAAAACAATCACAACAATCACAATAATCGCAACAATTGCGCCTTTGGATTCGCAACAATAACATTTATAATAATAAGGAAATTAAAGTAATATCAATTATATTGCCAAATACGTATCAGGAGCCGTTGCGAAGCATTGTGATTGGTCTACTAATCGCTGTCACTACCTTGTTTTATATAATAACCTATTTTTTTCGTAAACAAAACAAGAAAATATTAAAAAGTTTACTTTTCAATAGGGAAATATGTTTTGAATAAAAACGAATATTTTATAGAATAATATAAAATAAATATTTTGAACTTTTCTCCTTAAAATAAAAGTTTATGTTTAAATAAAGGTTTATGTGTTTGTATATGTTTTTTTTTTTAAATCTCATTCTTTTCATTTCCTTCACATCATCATAATCTTCACATTCTGTCGCGCTTGATTAAAATTGTTTGTGTTCATTTCAAGTTCTAATATATATACTTATAACTTACTCCTTAGTTCTTTTTCTTTTGAGAGTCATTATACTAGAAATAACATCTTCTTCACTCTTAAATATACAAAATATTTAATAACGCAAATTTTACAGTACCTTTTATCTTTAAATCAAAATTTAATGGTGGAAACATAATATAAAAGAAAAAAGAAAAAAAATGCTAAATTTGGTATTTGGATTAACGTGTTTTTTAAACCAAATAAAAATGACACGGGTCAATTCCATGGGCGGATTTACGGGAGTGCTAGGGGGTGCGCCGCACCCCCAGATTTTTGGGATGATTACATTTTTTCATTGCTGGAAGAAATGAAAATATTTTAATATGATTCTTGCCATGACTTAATACCGTTAGTTCTAATAACGTCATAAATTAATTCAATTGAAAATGATATTTGAAAGGTCACAAAAACGATTAACAATCGTTTTCCAATTGGTTAAAAAAGAAAAACCCATATACAATAATTAGGAAATTATTTGGTTTCAAAGAAAGTAAATATTAAAAAAACGGATAAGCTTTCACTTCGAAACTGAAATGACTCCAAATAAAAGTATCGCTTCCGCAAAGACATGGCAAAAGAAAATTTTCTCTGGGATTTACTTGAATCATTGGAAACCGTGATATATTCAACTTACATCATTTGAAGTAGAGCTGTTTAACGAAATGAAACCAACATCTGGAACCGGATGACAAATAAGAGAAAATTACGAACTCTGACATCTTGATTTTAAGCTTTTTGAACAGATAATATTGCATTTGCGACAACGTAATCATTATTCATCATCTGCTTTAATTTTGAATATAATTTTTTTTAAATGTATAATATCAAAGAATTCAAGCAAAACACTTAAATAAAATACTGAATTGTATTTATAAATACTTAATACAATTCAGTAATGAATGGAAATTTCAGTAAACCTCAATCGATGTCCTGCCCACACAGTACATGAAAGTGTAAAGGGAGGGAGTCTTGCGTTCATTCTGTTCGTCTGTGCGTCCGCCACCATCTTTACAGTCCAACTATAAGCCGGACAGATATGAGTCCGGCGTATTGGAACCCTTATGGCTTCTAGAGATGGGAAAAAATACGAGTTCTGGTCTGCGGTCACATTCTGTCTCACACGGTTTTGCCTTGATTTAATGATTTTCTCATTTTTTATCTTCTCTGGTTTAACAGGAAATTACTTTAAATACTATCTTAATATAAATAAAATACTTTTATAAATAATTTTTAACAGAGTAGTGTTATCTCATACAAGGTCATTATTATTTGTGTTGTCAAATGTTTTTGAATTTCGAAATGGCTATTTTATTGAACTCTACAAAGTGTAGCTCTACAAAGTCTTTCTTTTTCTTCCTGTTGCTGGTGACATCTTATTGCAGATTTAACCGAAATTCAAATTTAATAAAAACGTAGTCTTATTTATCTCTGCAACTTACATCAATCATCTTACATTATATTAATGTAACTTATATTAATTAAAAAACATGGCAAGAAATCTCTGTACATGAAACCATAGCGATCCAGTACACGATTCTTTTTCTGCAAATAATGATATTATTAATAATTTTATTAAGAAAAAAAATAGAAGACTGAAAAAAAATTGAAATAGAATAAAAATGAAAAAAATAAAGGAAGAAAAGGTCTTCGTGTACCACGATATTGATATCAACCATTGCTATGATCATGATTCGCAGATGGGTTATTGTTTTCACAACTCAATGTACTAACCACTGTACGATCACGGCTACGGACACGATCCGAATATAACATTCTCCGAATGTCTGTTACGTATTGAAAATACTGCTTCATAAATATTATCATGTCTCCGGAACAGGAAGTGACATCAGACCGGAAATCGTATTTTCCCCACTTCTGCAAGTCATAAGTGTTTCAAAATGTTGTGACTCATGTCTGGTCGACTGGTAGTTTGAGCTGTAGAGGTGGTGTAGACGGACAAACAAAAGAACTTAAGAGCTTCTCGCTTTTACAGTTTCCGTGTAGCGGTTCGTTAATATCCCGTAAAACATGCATTTCCTATTTCTGCTTTTAAATTATTCAATTTTTTCGACGCTTTATTAATCATAAACAAGTCTTCTTCAGTTCCCTGCATATTTTCTTTCATTTCACTTATCGCTTACAGTTTTGTGACGTATTTTAGAAAATATTAGACAAGAAGTAGTATGATTCTTTTTTAATGTGTTGGTAAAGAGACACACTTCCAGAATAAAAATTATTAATCCAGTTTTAAGAGCAAACTAAGACGAAAATCATAAACGTTAAATTAATGAAAAGACGAAAAAAAACCACAGTAATACCTGTAATGAATTATAAATGTTATAATGAATGCTTAATTTACATTTTTTCACGATGCCGATACATGAAAGAAATTGAATAAAGTTTTAAAAATATGCAGACGTAATTGGCTAATAAAAAAAAAATAAGGATTATGTATTAAAAGAGCAAAGCTTCCACTAGTCTAAGCCTTCCATTATCAATCCTTAAAAAAAAGATGATGTATTACAAGAGAACATTCCTTATAGTCAGCGACAGACAGATAATAAAACACTGTCATAAATCATAGTTAATTACGTTAAATGTTATTCTTTTCATTATCTGCCCTTCGTTCGTCGTCAGTGATGTCGTAGTAAGTATATATATCTTTAAGCCTTCGTAATGGAAAACGTAGGCTAATCGAAACGTCTGCTTTTTAATATTTAATGTTTTTAACACTCTCTCTTCGTAGCCTTTCTGGTAGTTACAGCTTACCTACATTGAATTTTTAACCTTAAACATTCCTGTCATTGTTTTCTATCATATTTCTGTTAGAAATTTGATAGAAAACAAGGACAATAATATCATTTGTATATCATGTCGTTTTTGTTATATTTGGTTTTAATTTCAGATTTTAATACTTCTGAATAATCAAAAATTATATTGACATTACAATATAAAAATAAGTTTCTATAATTTTTAAGAAATTCTTATTAGCGTATTACTGCGCAAAGGCTTTTACTTACCAATTCTTTTATTCAAAAAGTAATTGATAATAATCTTTTATCATTTATCGTCTTATATAATTTCTTATCTTTTTCGTAAATATTTGCAACAGTTGTTGAATTTTGAAGAAAATATTTCTAATTATGTTTTTTTTTTTATTAAATTTAGCAATATCATTTTTTAAACTTTTATTAATTACAAATTCGTTAATTTTTCTGAATGTTTTCGTTTACATAAATAGCTTTCATATATGTTTAATGGTAATAACGAAAATAAAAATCTTTTTAGTTCTTGCTACTTTCATCTAATCGATCCTATTGCTGCTCAAAGATCAGCAAGCAAATAAAATGTTGTTTATTTCTCTCTAATTTCTCTTCCTTTATTTTGTTTTGAGTTATATAAACAGGATTTTCTATCGTTCAGCCTGATTTTCATCCAGTGCTGCGATTCCTGGAAAACAAAATTGTCTATTTTTATTTAAGTAAAGAAAAGCCAAAGAAATATACTGGCCAGCATTGCTTTAAATAAAAAATGCACAATAAAGGAAAATTTATTCTTTAAAATAGCTAAATATTGAGATTGGAAATTAAGATTTCTTTCTTTTTGTGGCATGAACTAAATGATTATTTCTATAAAATTAATATATGCAGCAACAAAAGGATTTCATTCCAAATATTAACTGGAAAAACCCGAGGTATTCCGTATTTCGTGAAAAGATTCTTGCACAAATAGAGAAAGAAATCGGATAATATCGTGTACGCTATGCTTAAGTATGCTTTTGAACAGGTGTAAGAAAAACTTCAAGTATTAATATTTGTACAACATGCAAAAAATACAACACTAGAAGTCCATTGAAGACGACATTCAAATTATGTAATAAATTGTAAGCAATATGATTGTCCTATTTCGCATATGGGAAATTATTACAATTTTTGTAATTCTAAATAGGAAATTTTGTCTTTCTAATCATTTTAGAATCATACTTAAAGAGTCCATATTATATCTCAAGAATATACAGAGTTGCACGTAGTTGAAATTTATGAACTCTTTGTATCAATATTTGTAGGAGATTTGTAGCTTTTATATCGACTTTTGGTGTGACTTCTTCATTCTTTTCAAGGAATTTAATAAAACAAGTTATATTTATTGCGAAGCTTGTTAATTATTGTTTAAGTAATAAATAAGTCTATACACATATAAACAAAGGCATTAAAGCTATAATATTTCAATTATATTAACGAAATAAAAAATACTGTTTTAAGTCTTCTTTTTTATTTCCACACTTTTTTTTAAATTCAAATTATTTTTCCTTACTTTCTCCATGTGGTCACTAGTATCAAGTATTGAAATTCAGAGCACTTCTGAGATAAACACGATTGTAACTTCCAGTGTGAAACGTAACCTTTGTTTTTGCCTAAAATCCTTACAAACGGCAATGTTTACAAGAAGAATTATGAAGACTTTGGATTGTTCTTCAACTTTGCGAAGTTTTTATATAAGCTTGATCTTAGATAATAGTCATTGTATATCTCAATAATTGAGATGAAAGCATCTTATAACAACTGAAACTGTATGAAAAAACTCAAAAGAATGTAGTAAAATAGTACAGTAGTTTGAAATCATCTGAAAGAGTCCTGACGGATCCTTATGCTTTTATTTCGTCGTATTCCACTCGACATAAATTCCGCACCACTTAGGAGAGACAACATTTACCAGTCGGCATTTTTGGTTGAATCTTGATTGGTTTTCCATAGGACTCTAAGAATACGCCAAAGATTAAACCTTGGCACATTTTACGATGAGCCAATTACGTAATAATTGAATTAGAGGCGTCAGTGTGTCCCTGTTCATTAAGTGGCTGGGTTAACCAAGTGTGCGTTTAGGTCAGCTCGAATCCTATTGTCAGGCGTAGGAGGAGTGGGAGGTGGATGAACAAAGCCGCAATATCTTTTTAAGAATCCATCCTCAAGAAATACAACAAAGCAAACCGAACGCTCATTTCTTTCTCTCTTTCTTTTCTGGGAAAGATGGGAAAGATGAATTAATGAAGGAAAAGGAGTGGAAAAGTGAATAAGAGAACAAAAAAGAAAAAAACAAAAGGAGAGAGAAAAGAGAAAAAAAATCCGAAGATTCAGCTAAATTCTTCCGATCTCTAGATTCCTGTCGTCAGATCGAAACGTCCGATTTTTCCCCGATCATCTCTGCCGACATTGGTTTATCCCAAAACGGCAGAGAGCAAGTAGTTCCCATCGGAGGTTCATTCGACGCCATCAGATAAGATTTCGATCGCACACAGGGAAATTTCTCCCTCCAATATCTACTTTTATTCCACGCCAACTTTCTTTCCGCGTCCTATTTTTACTAATATATTTTCCTTTTTTTTTTTGAAAAACGAGCTAAAAAATAATTTGATTTTTTTTATACTTTTAAATTAGTGGATAAAAACTGATATACTAACAAGAAATACCATAAAACTAATAAATTTAAAAAATTAGTGATCAAAAGCCTTTTTATCTTATTTCTTCTTTTTATTTTTTTATTTTGATCCTCTTTCATTGAAATTTTCGAAACAAAGATGAAAATATAGATCTCAACTGTCTAAAACAGAAAATAGAGGATGACTAAGAATAGTTTTTTTTTTATTCTGTGTCTAATATATTACGGCAAAATTTTAGTGACAATAGATTTATGTTCAAACTATTTACTTGCTTCAATATACACATTCTGTGAAAGCACAACTTATATTTCACCCAAATCACATTTGAAGCAGTCATGATTTATTATCATTTTCCATATTCAATTTAATTTCTTTTTCTTTTTGATTATCAGAAAACATTTCTTAAAGTTCCTTTAATAATTCATAGTTATTGCTTTTCACACGTTATCATAAAGAGTATGTGCAGAATATACATTAGGAATAAATTTGAAGCTAGAAATCAAATTCGTAGACAATGTAACATGCTAATATAATAATAGTTCTAAACTTACAAATCACACATTGTTAAAGGTAAAGTTAATTTCCACGACAGAACTTAGATAATGTAGATAATGATCACTTAGCTTTTGTTCTTCTGTCGAATATTTGTGGATGCTGTTACAATGCTGTTTTTATGAAATGAGATAATATTTAAGGTCGGACGAATCTCAATGGAGTCTACAGTTTAAAATATTAGGTTTACCTATTTTTAGATTCTTTGGATTTCGTTTTATTTGAAGCTAGTTCCTGATCTTGAAAATTATCAATCATTTTGTATTATCTTATAGAATGAAAGGAAGACAAAAGTAAAGAAAAATGAATTTATCATCTTTTTTACTACTAGCTTCTTATCCCTACTTGTTTTATTGTTCTTCACTGAAGTTCAGTTTCTTTTTACACACTTTGATGAGCAAAGATTAAGTCTGTTGTTTAAAACTTACAGAATAAACCTATTTATACAAAATTATTTAGGTAAGTTTTTTTAATTCTTTTAGAAAAATATATATAGACTTAAAATAATTTCAAAATATTGTATATGGGTAATCAGCAGGAAAAAAGAATATATTGAAACTAAAGGTCTCAAATTGTCGTGATTTATATATTGGAAAGTTTGAAAAATCCAAATTTTTGAATTTTTTTTTTTGAAATGACTTTTCACAAGAGTTAAAAATGCAAATTTTGTGCTAACTCCTATTTACACAAACTGTTATTACTCCGTAACCTTTTGTCCTACAAAGCTCAACTACGTGTCAATGTAAAGCCCTGGAAAAAAGGCTTTTATTTGATCTGCCACATTAGGATTTTGGAAAAAAAATAATTTTTTGAACATTTTCCAAAATTTTCTTTTTTGAAAATATGCAAAAGGCCATTTTATATTTTTTTCTGGGAAAATATAATTAAAACGTGGTTGTTTTCTTAGCATTCTGAAAAAATACAAAATGGCCTTTTTGATATTTTAAAAATCGAAAATTTTTGGAAAAAAGTACTTTTTTTTCATCCAAATTTCCTAACTTAACATATGTATAAAATGACACCTATTTGAACTGACTAGAACGAAGAGTTGCTAAGAAATAACATTTGTATAAGTAGCAATTTACTTATAATTTGCATTGTTTAAAAGTTCTTAAACTTATATATTATAAAAAAGAAAGTTTACATTGTATGCCGATCATAAGACGCTAACCAACAAATAGATCTCAATAGTAACTAAAGTTTTATGCTACTGATATTGACTCATTTTTCTTATATTTACTATCGCAAACTATTATTAGCTAACAAAAACGATGAAGTGCTCCCTTCGGAAAGAGAAATTAAAATTAAATTTTATCAAAGTCAAGAATTAACAGCAAATTAATGAAAAAGTTCCTTAAAACTATCTTAGAGGTTGCTGGAAAATGACTGTTTAACATCATATAATTGGAAAAATGGTAAATGATTCATTTTAACCTAGAAAAGATGCAAGAATTTTTAAATTATACAAGCTTTTGGTTAATCTATTTTAAAGAGAACTTTCACCGTAACTTGTTCTGTTTAATGAGTTTTGAATAGCCTGTTATTACCAGATTAACAAGTTAGTCTATTCATGTGTCAGTTTTAATTATTGCAGTTATGCAATTTTGTATGTGCATGAAGTCAATTAAGTGAAGCCGATTACACTTGATCAATTTGGAGTAAAGTAGTTGAATGAGCGAAAAATGATCTCTGAAGCATTCATATAAAATGAAAATTTAATATGTAGGAAAAAAATAGAAACAGACGAGATGATTAAACTTCGAACTTTAGAAGTAAAATATAAGGAAAGAGAGGATTAAATTACGGATTTACGGATTTACGGCTAATTATTTATTAAACTCGAAAATTTACTTTTCTTTGTTGTACTTTAGAAGATCACTAAAAGTATAAAGGTAAATTAATATCCTCAAAATAGAAACTTAATTTAAGGTAAGTCTGATAACATATTTCAGCGACTGTATTGGTATTCTTAAACGATTTTAGAAAGAAGGCCATAAAAGTGAGATTAAAAATGAAGAACATATGATTTCAAATAGTATAGATGCACATAAACGGAATAAATCACAAAAATAATCCAATTGATATTCGAGAACTAACATCCTAAAGTTACAATGCATTTGGTCTCAATTTTGATTGATCAAAAACGAAAGCTCAATAGAAAGAAAATTAGTGTTTGATTAATCGTTTGATTAATTTGATCATTTGTTTTTAACAGAAATACTTTTTCGACTACTTTTAGAATAAAGATGTTACTGTAAAGCTCAGATGCTAAGTAAAATGTTTTTCTCATATTTTTAATACTAAAAGGAATGTGGGCCCAATGGTCCAAAGCACTGGACTGCTGACTGGAGAAGTCAGGTTCAATCCATGGTGGAGGTCGGAGATAATGTCTCCTCTGGCCGGCGATAGTGTTCTCAGTAAAATCGGAACATGGTTTCTTTCCTAGGGTAAAAGGGAACGATCATTGACTGACTATCCAATCTAAACTCGATAGAATATAACTATACGTTACACATCAGAACTAATCATTATCTTACATGTCAGTGTTAAACTATTCACAGTACAATTTTAAGAAACTATATAGATACGCAACATGATTTTGATAGCAGTCCATGGTATATCGTATAAACCTGTTAACTTGTTAAAGTTACTCGTTCAAAGAAATCTTCCATGCAGGAGATATCTGAACTATCAATGCCTAATGACAAAATCCAAGATTGCTGTCATATTGTCAAATGCGAAAAGAAAAATCAGAGAATGGCAAAGATAGAATCTAACTTGCTACTTAACAGGTTAGTACTTTAGTTTAGACAAACTCAAGACTAAAGGGTATTTACAAAAGCAGTGATTGGCTAATTGGAAGTCACATGTGTTCTAGTGATAGAGTAATTTGAATCAAAGAAGAAAGGTAAATGTCTCAGTTAACGTAACAGAATCAGATCAAAATCCAAAGCCTAAAATTTAACAGGATTAATTTAAACAGTTGAACAATAGCAAATACTCTAACAAGAATTTCTAATAAGTAATAATTCATTAAAATATACTTGTATATTTAAATATTGTTCAGCTTTAAGAAAAACTGAAATATTCAGTTTTAAGAAAAATAAATTGTATGTAGGGCTAGTTCAACCATCACTGTCTACAGTAGAACTAATGTCAAGTAATTATTGCATATTTATATACGATACGTTTCTAACTGAATTGTACATACTACAGTTTAAACATTTCTATTAATATATTCTGAAAAACATGTTAATAGAAGCTATTTTTAACTAATATCTTGAAAATGTAGATTTAATGAAAGCTTTTACTCAATCTAACATAATTTCAATTTAGAAGATTCGACATTTTTTTAAATTTTGTTAAAAAGAATATGAGATAATGTTATGATTCCTCACAAGTTATTTCAATAATTAAATAATAATTTGATATTTCAAGATAATTCACTTTGAATCACTAAAGTGGTCTAATTCTGAAATTTTATTCTTCTTGTTACATAATAAGAATAATTCACATTATTGCTTCTTTCTGCCTAACAGAAGAAAAATCACTTCCAAATGAAAAAGAAAATAATTCTGCTTCAATTAGATAATATTTATTAAATTATCTAATAAGCTTGGGAAATAACAGTCCAACAAAGATTAAAAAGTAAAAATAAATTATATTTAGGGCAAAACATACTTAAGAATGACGAGCAAACATGGAGACCAGTATTTACATGGCAGATTTTTGGTTTCCCAGAAACAAAACATTCTATCGATTTCGGCCTCACAACTACGACCTTTCTCGAGTACGACATACATTTAAAAGGTTCATATTTGTATGTTATACTCATGGAAGGCCGACGTTTTGAGGCCGAAATCGAAATTATGTTTTATTGTAAGTATATTGTTTTTCCTTTTTTAATCTGTGCATGTATCTGTTGTTTGTCAAGAAAATTACCTCACTTAAAATATATAAGCTGATAAAATAGAAAATATTATAAATTCTTCATTCTCCTGCAACAGTATAGCATTAAAAAAAAAAAAATCCGACATTCTTATGAAAGTTTTTACTTCCACCTTTAAGAAGGGATAAAACATAGGCCTACATCGACACTTTTTTTCCCAAAAATAAGGTTCAAGATAAAAATTGATTGAATATAAAGTTCATAAAGGAAAATCGAAAATCAGTCGTTTGTTGCTAAAAATTCACTATATAAAAAAAAAAGAAAGAAAGAAAGAAAGAAAGAAAGAAAATAATTTTGGCCATCCAATTCCACTGGTTTCATTAACTTCCCATGAGATAACCAAATGCATCATCAATGAACCTGCGAATAGAAGGAACCGATTTCGAATGACATTTCCTTATCCTTCGATTCAATTCGCGTGAAAAATAGACCAGTTCCCTTTTGGCTCCCTACCCTTTCCCTTCAAGTTATATAATCCAATCCCATAAAAGACAAAAATGAATGAAAGAATAGTAAAAAAAAATGACCTCTTGTAGTTTTTATAATGAACAATGATAGGCTGTGCTGTGAAACATGTAGAGGAAGTTTTATGGTCAACATTAGAGGCTTACGTATCGCAGTTGAATACTTGTCAGAGGGAGAGGAAAACAAATTTCTTCGATGCGTGTGCAAGTATTGTTCGATGTACCCATTACCGTAGATAATTGAGAACTAGGAAAAACTTGGCTTGGGCATTAAGGCCTTTTTTTTTTACTCGGCAATGAGTGCTCGGATCGGCGAACAAGGAAATTGAAAGCTAAAGACTGTACTATAAAGGCGGGTTCGGAAGCAACATGGTAGTTGATGAGTTTACAATTATTTTCGGAAATTAAGTTTATACCGGCAGAACAATCATTTTAAGAATATTCAATTATTTCAATGATCAAATCAGTTTTTCAATTTTTCTGATTTATCTTTTGTCATTTTCTTTTTAAATTAATGAGACGGGATATTAAAAAATCCCGAGCAGCGTAAAGATTTCCGCACAAACTTCGTTGCAATTAGGAAAAATAATGAATTTACTAAATCTGCAGGATTTTCTTTAAAAATAAAGGAAAAGTTTATATATAGAAAAAGTAAAATTAAATATTTGATTAATAATGGTAAAATTATTATTTTTTTATGATTTTCAAACAATATTTTAGTTATTGTACATTCTGTTAATAAGAAATACTAAAAGTACTCTTCACAAATACAGATATATGATTAATTTCCGAATGCTCATGACGATTTATACTATTATTATTATAGATGCTAGTTGTTACAATACTAATAGTTTCTCAGAAAAGAGCAAAATTATTTATAGTAATTTATAATATATGCTGTATTTTCTCCTAATGCCTAATTTTGAACTTTGTATAAATAGAAAACATCTTCTGTTTAATCTTTATTGACAAGTTGAAAATATCATTCTTTAGCTTAAGATTCTGATTAATCTATAGTATTTATAAAACATTTGCAGATCCTTTATAGATAAAAATCTAGACGAACGTCATAATAAATGGAATGGACAAATTTTTACTTGTATATATATATATATATATATATATATATATATATATATAACAAATTTTACTCTTTTTAAAAAAGTTACACAGTGTAAACGTTCACCGAAACAAATACAAAAATTCACGTTTATCACTGGCATTTTCTTAGGCAAGACGGGCCTCAACCAGGGGCCTAAGTGTTGCTAAGGTATTGACGTAAAATGTTCGCAGTGCCAATGATGGCTGTCTTTTGTAAATCAGCTGTTGTTATTGCTGGTGCTCCAAGTCTGGTGTAATAGTCCATAAATTTAGGTTATAATGTTCCTAGTGCACCAATGATGATTGGCAGCACTGTAGCTGTTTTATTCCATATTCGTGTAATTTCAAGTGCCAGAGCCCTGTATTTGTTGATTTTTTCCAGTTCTTTTTCCTGGACTCTACAGTCCCCAGGGATGGCAATGTCAATTAGGGTCACATTTTGTTGTTCAATTAATGTAATATCGGACGTATTAGCTGTTATATGCTGGTCTGTTTGGATACGAAAATCCCAGAGGATTTTAACTTGCCCGTTGTCCAAGACCTTTTCTATACTGTGATGCCAGGGTTTTTCTGATGTATGGAATCCAAATTTACGGCATAGTGCCCAATGTATTTTCTTGGCTACATCATCATGTCGCTTTTTATATTCTGTTAGCAATTGTAGAGCACTCACAGATTATATGATTTACAGTTTCTTCTCGGTTGTTACACAGTCTGCAAAGGCTGTTGGTGCTTGTGCCTTGTATCTTGGCCTTCATAACATTGGTCTGAAGGGCCTGTTCCTGTGCAGCAAGGAGCAGACCCTCAGTCTCCTTTCTCAATGTACCATTCTTTAGCCAGATGATATTTTTGTCGTGTTTATGTTCAATTCCTTTGAAGAAAGCCCCATGAAGGGGCTTGTTTTTCCAGGTTTCTAGTCGAGTATTGTACTGATCTTTTTTGTACTCTATTTTGGATTTGGTGGCTTTCAGGAAATTTTCAGTTTTAACTACTTTTAGCAGTTTTTCATTACTGTTGTTGATGTAGTCACGGAGGCCACATTTTTCCTCTTCAACAGTTTGTTGTATCTGTAATAAACCACGACCTCCAATGGTGCGTGGTAGATATAGTCTATCAATGTCACTCTTAGGGTGTAATGAGTGATGTATAGTTAGGAGTTTTCGTGTTTTTTTATCTAGTGTCTCCAGTTCAGCAGTTGTCCAGTCGATAATTCCCGCTGGATATCGAATTAAGGGCACTGCCCATGTATTTATTGCACGAATAGTGTTTCCAGCATTGAGTTTAGATTTTAGGATCTTTCGAACTCTTTTCAAATACTCTGATCTAGTAAGGTTTTTGACCCTATCATAGTATGTTGTCCATTTCTAAAATACCGAGATATTTGTATGGGTCTTCCTTATTAAGTGACCTTATTATATCTCCATTTGCCAGTTCATATATATATAAACTAGCATCTATAATAATAATAATATAAATCGTCATGAGCATTCGGAAATTAATCATATATCTGTATTTCTGAAGAGTACTTTTAGTATTTCTTATTAACAGAATGTAGAATAACTAAAATACAGTTTGAAATATATATATAGCGAGGATAATATACCAATTAAAGTAAAGATTAAAGATTGAATAAAATAAAGAAAACATATTAGAGGGAGGAACTGTCAGACTAATTGACAAGTGCAAGTACAAGTAGGAACTTTTCCATATATATATATATATACCATCTATTAATTTGAATCTTAAACTTAAAATATTAATTAAAATCAATTATAAAAACATTACGTGTGGCGTAGTAATAATGTAGCTTATTGGATAGTTTGTTAAAATAAACAATAACTCTTAATAAAAGCTTCTCCTAAATAAAGGTCAAATATTTACATAATGTTATTTAAATAGAATTTGATTAAATTCCATTTGAAAAGGTATGAAATTCTCAAATTACTTCGAATTTCACACATTCTTTTTGATTAAATTTCTAAATACCCTTTAATGAATGCACTTAAGTTGTTTAAGAAAAATTTGAAAGCTTAATAATATCAATAATTCTGGTGTTTCATACAAAGAATCACCTTGAAAGTTAACAGAAAAATTATATATTAAGATTTAGAAATAAATTAATGCGTACCAAAGAGATGTCATTGAAGAAAGAATTACTTACTCATATAGGCTACATTTTGTAATAATTTCCTTATGTGATAACAAAACAAAAAAATTGTTTGTTAAAAAATTGTTCTTTATATGAATATGATCAAATTTTTTGCATTCGTCATCTAAATACTTAATATTAATAAACTGTTTATTATTTCTAAATTGGCCATACAAAAGTCGTAGATTCCGCCAATATTCTTGCTTTTTACTGCTTTTAAGTATATATCTAAATGTTAGACTAAGGAATATAAAATTTTTAAAAATAATTTCAAAATTAGTTTCTAAGCAGTTAATTCTATAGAATCAAAAGGTGCTTCAGAATTCTGATAAACTAATTGTTTGACTCAAACAGAACCTCTTATATAAATAATTGTAATATATTTAATTAAGTTCGAATAATATTTATCCAATGTGAAGCAGATTTATTGATCGTTTGAATTATGTATGAGGCTAAAATTTCTTTTCTGCATTTGCTGTTTGCTTTCCATAAACATATAATGTAATTTGTGTAGACTAATTAATTTGTAATTTAATTGACTAAAGTATTCTTTTTTTGTTTTACGAAAATCGAATCGAAATTTAACGGGAATAGGATCGAAGATTGTTATCTGTATCATTTCCACAAAGTAAATGATTGCAATTTACATTGAGCAGAAGAATTTAAAATGACATCTTACGTTGGAAACGTTCACATTGACATCCATGGGTATTGGAAATGAAGGGTAATTATAATTAGTATAAAGTTAGTTAAAATAAATATTTAAAAAAAAATATATGAATTCAAAATATCTTTTTATGTTAGCCTATAAACATATAGATTTTAGTCCAAATGAAATAGATGGAATAACCCAATAAAACTGAAATAATGTTAACTAAAAAATACTGAACGATAAAATCAGTGAAAATGCAAAGTTCGAAAAATAATACAATAAATCAGAAATGGTTTAAGCGCAAACAAAAAAATATCAAAGTCAAATAAAAATTAAAAAGAAAAAAAATGCTTCAATGTAGTGAGACTGCCAAAGTCAGCACTAGTTTTTAAACTTGTAAAAATTATTCATGTAATCAGGGCTGAACTTATGCACATATTCTTGAGCCGTAGGTATATGGGTTCAAGTTAAATTTGAGAAAAAGTTGTTGTGGATTTATTTTTTATTAATTACGTTTTTAATTTGTAAGTTTTTTACTTCAAAAAATTACAATACTGAATATCAAGATCAACTTCTGATACTTGACTAGATTCTATGAATAAAAATCAAAACCATACTTTACCCTAGTACTTGCATTTATGCAACAATCTATGCATTTCTTTACATTCTTACTCTGGTTGAAGGCCTCGCAACTTTATAGCACCTCGGGTCGCGAGAACGGTAATACAATCGTGCTTACAATGAGTTTTTTTCCTTCCTACTTTAAATTGAGATGAAATTAATTTGATCTTTTCGATAATCAAAAGTTATTTTTGTGTTGAAGAAAACAAACCTTTTTTTACGTCTTTTTTACGATTTTTTCAGAATTCTAGTTTTTAATTTAGACAGTCAAAGCAAGAATTGGTGTGAGTCCATGAATAACCATTGATTAAAACTTATTAAATCCAAAGTTAAGTGAATCACAAAACATTAAATTGTAGAAATAATTTAATTTCAAATTAATAACCAAAGGAAATGTATAAAATAAGGCAAAATACTGTAGAATCAAGAATTTATGTATAAAAAAAATAATATAAGAATAATGATACGTCACATTCAGAGATTACTGAAAATTAGAAATATCAAGTAAAAAAAGAATTTATTTAAAATGCATGAAACTAAATAAAATGCCTGAAAAATTGAATTTCCTCTGATGTAATTAACTCAAATTCTGATTAGAGAAAGTTTCTTATTTTTCTAAAATTTTCAACAATTAATAATTGTTTTCAAAATTATGCGGTTATATCCGTTCAGAGTCCTTTAAAAAGCTTTTTACGAAAATGGCAATTCCTAGAAAATGTATTTAAAATTTCTTCCTAGATCAGAATGTTTGGTCTACAAAAATCAAAGCTTCATTCTTAATTACATCCAGCTGCAAAATACGGGTAAATGACGCCCAGAGCTACGATGAGGCCCTAGGGGATGGCATCGTTACAGCCATTAGTTTAAAAATTTATCAGGTGTTTTTGGCACCCAAGACCTCTGGCGCCTGAAAAACCGCCCTAATCCATTCTGGTTAGTACGCCTTTCCCTTTATTAAACTGCTACTTGTAGTTAAACTTTAATTACTTTTATTCACTAAGGTCAGTAAAGTGCTTGCGGAGACCCAGAAAACAAGAAAATTCTCTTAAGAATATAGATTACTTTTTTGATCTTGCTACATTTAAGAATATATTTTTTGATAAGATTACAATCTAAATAAAAAAGATATTTTTTTAAAAATGTAACTTACATTTATCCTCCAAACTCCAAACTCGATTTTTCAAGAACATAATCACAATTCTAATATATTACGTAATCATGTTCGTTGTACAAGTTTGATGATTTATATAAATATCTTTTGCTTGCAGTCACTATATAAACAGAATTCCTTTTTAAGATCTTCATTTAAGGTGTTATTAACATCTATACTATAAACAAGATATAACACTTTATATTATAAAACAAGGTAGCACATCTTGTTTTATAGTACAAACAGTATTCCTTATATAAAATTTTAGAAACAGCTTCCATTATATTTACAGAAACAATAAGATAAGTACGTTTGATTTATTTGTTTTCATCTTTGATCTGTGAAGTAAATTTGGTTAACTTGTAGACCGAATTGATTCAGAAGTTATTTATTTTTGTACATTTCCTTCATCCTTATTCTTTCTCTCTGTTCATTCTGAAAAGTCCCATGAACTAATACCATAGATAGACAAATCGAAAAAAAGTCTTGTTTAATTTAAAATTCAAGAATACATAATTTATATTCTTTTTAGAAACAGTATTTTTGTTTGAAAACTCATTAATCGCTATTAAAAAGCTGAAAAACAATTCTACAACATGTCATCAGCAGTACGTAGAAGTCTTGAGTCTCTTACATTTTTCTTCTTTAAAACAAATTTTTTATATCATATTTACATTTCGTGCAATATTTAACAGGCAAAATATATGTAGAATGACTAATCATGATAATAATGTTGCCGCAGGATATTAAGCATCGTGTTCATTAATTAAGCAACACCTATTTAATAGTAATACTGTTAAAAATGTGTGCAGATTATGGTATGTATTCATTAAAGGAAATGCAATGAGCGAAGACGAATTTGAGCACTCAATTCGTAATTCGCTATAATTTTTATTAATGAAATTCGCATTCATTATACATGTTGCGCATTTCAGTTCCCTTGGAGCATCATTATTTCACATTTATTGCATATGATTGAGCCACTCTACCCGTTCACGGTGGAAGCCCTCTTACAGTTTGTATTTATTTCGGTTGTTAACAATTTATTACATTACAGCTTGATTACTTAATAACAACATGAATGTGTTGGCTTATCAATATCTTCAAATCAAGTTAAAATTGAACTAAAAGAATGGTAAGCTTATCTATTTATTGTTTAACTAGCAGCAAAGCCTGTCGGACGACAGGCATAAAAAAATCTGAAAAATCATTTTATTATCAACTATCAAATATAAAGTAAATGTTAACTAAATACTGTGCTAACTTGTGAACGAAGCTTCTTCGGCAAAAATGGTTTTGAGTTTCATTAAAATTTCATTAAAATCGGTGCAGTGGTAACAAAATTATTTGGTTTTGAACGTATGTTTTGTTAGAATTTCAGTTGTCCAGGTCAGTTCCCAAGAATAAAATTTCATGGAAACAACATGGAATGATACAATGAACTAATATTTTCATCCAATTTGAGTACCCTTGATTCAATGGTACCATTGAGAACCGTTGGATCTATCTTAACAGCTTAATTATATCGAGTTACAGACAGACAGACAGATGAACTTAGCCAATTTATATATATATATATATATATTTAAAAAAAAACCATTATATATGTTTTGATTTGATTGATGATTTGATTTGAATTTTTTTTTCTTTAATGTTTATCAGACCTATTTAGGTGTACTTCTTACCTGTACACCTGTAATATAGGTTCTGAGAGTTTAATCTAAAGGATCATTTTCCACCCAAAAAGAAAAACGAAATACCAACCATATCTAAAGTTTAATTTATCTAAAGAATAATTATTATTTTTGACTCATAACGCCGAAAGGCATTTAAAACTCACCTTTGTATAATCTTTGTATAAAAATGGCTTTGAGTTTCAAAATCAGCGTAAAAAACTGAGTAAGTATGCCAAATTTCATTAAATTTGACATCTGATTTTCTGAAGATATACTGAACAGAAACAAATAACAGCAAAGACAGAAAAAAGACTCCTCATGGAGTCTTGCTGATACTGAATGACACCTGATTGATGAAGTCGTTGACGAAAAAATAAAAACAAAACAAAATAGAAGACATACTTTGTTTGCATAGTAAATTGATTAATGATGACCATGTTTTTGTTCAGTAGAATTGACAAGTAGAATCGAAAAAGTCATGAATAACGAGCTTGGCAGATTGATTTGGCAGCTGTAGAAAAGCTTGTCACAGAAGTGTTAAGGAATAACTGTAAGTTCTTGAGGACAGATGAAAATTTTACCAGGCGATAACCGTATGATATAAGACAAAGAACGCGTAGATCTAATTTAGATTTCTGAATGAAACTTCGGAATATTAATTCATCTCAAACCACCCAATTTTCTACGAAATAATAATCATTGCAAAACTGAAAGATTATTTTTTTTCTTTTATTATTTATCTGTGGCCTACAAAATATACCAAATTCAAATTCAAACTTTAGTAATGACATCAGTGTATGAGACATCTAGAAATCATTATTGAAAGAGACCAGCTGTTATCTACATTCATATATTTGTTTATTTGTCGACTGAAGGAAGAAGGAAACGTTCAAGCCCTCGCCGGGATTCGAACCCAGTCTTGCCAATGCAGCCGCCTTAACCATCCGGTTGTGCCAGGAGAGCAATTCATTTTCTTCAAAAATAATATAATTCTAAATAATATCCTAAACCATTTCTTAACATTCTTCCGAGTAGCTTTATTAAATTAAATATTTGGAAAGTATAATAGAAGTTTTCAACGGATCCCAACAATGAAGGCGAAACCTTTACAGAATCTCTATAGTTAAATATAGGCCGACTCTGAAATTTTTATAATTAGGTTGTATACTCCTACATCCGTACAGCTAAAGGAATCTTCAATAATATTTTCATGAAATTACTAGTATAAACTTATAAATAGATTACAGCTGAATTCTGAACTACCAACTTCTCTGCTATTTCTTTCCCAAAATTATCATCAAGATACACCATTTCACAGCACTTCATGAAATCTCATAGCATAAAGTCGCATTACTATAAGATTCTAAAAGTGAACCGCAAACTTTTGTGGTTAATTCTTTATTGCAGCATTATAGGTACCGTGTCCTTAATAAAAAATTTCTTGCTTATTTAGTTTTGAACTCTTTTCTAACCACATCAATATCAAAAGTTTTAAATATTTAATAGCTAATAAATAAATTAAAAGCTAAGAATATTATTTTTTAAATGATTTATTAAAGTCACTTTAAAAAACAGAAATAACAAATATAACTGCAGATTTATTAATGCGATGAAATAATACTATTGTACAATAATTTAATTATTGAAATTACTTACTGAAATATAATGTTTGAAACTTTCTTATAGGTTATATTATAAAAACTATTTATATATTTCATTTTATTTTATTCCTTCATTCATTTTCATTTTATTTCTTCTGCTTCTGCGCATTAATATTTATACTAAAATTTAAGAAAAGAAAACTTCTTATACATAATGATGAAGATGTAAATGATATATTTTGTATCATTTACATCTTCATTATTATGTATAAAGATTTTTATTCCTAATCAACAAAAAAATTATCATTAACATTTTTTTTAAGCTATTTAAGTATTATAAAAACATTAAAACTAAAAAATTAAATATAAATTTCACTAATGGCGAAATGTGACTGAAAAAAATTACGCGACGTAAAAGACAAGGCTTAATTGTTTCAAATAATATTTTGTTGTTCTTTGTTTACTGCTTTCTTCTTTGCTTTCAGTAAGTTTTCTAAGAATTTATCATTGATTAAAATCATACAGTGTTTGTCTTCTTAGGTAACTTTAATATTAAAATCAAACAAAATATCTCTTATTAATTAGGCAAATTTAGTGTATGTATTATCGTGAATTTTAATGTTTTTTTATAGTTGTGAAATACTTAAATTTTCCAACTTTCGGTTGCTAGGAAACATGAAACTAGTTTTATAGTGTCATTAGTTAAAGTAATAATTCCATTTAACGACTGTATTGCATTTTTAACTGTATTCTTTTTTCTTTCAATGAATGAAGTCAGGTAAAAAAAAAAAAAAAATATCTTGGAAAAGAATAATAACTGGAAGAATAATTACTGGAAACCATGAAATCAATATTTCTTTTTTTGGTTCTATAAAAAGTAAAATAATTTTATGATATCCGCTTTAAAAATGAGTAGACGAATTGCTGAGAGGTGCAGAGCCCTGCGCGCATGACTGCAGTGATTTAGACGAGCTGTACTACAACTTAAGTTGGCTGCATAGAAAAACCCATTAGAGTCTCTGGCTCTTCTTTTCTTCGCTCGCATTCGAGCCCCGAAGGTCTTCTCCTCTTTTTCCTCTAATACCTCGATTAACCATCTCATTATGAGTCAGTTCGCTGTTCTCTGCGTTCAATGGAAAAACGCGGCTGCCGTATCACAAGAGACTAAGGAAACAGATGAACTTAATACTTAATTTTGGTGGTACACAAGTTATACATTTACAAAAACATCAAAACTTCAAAGGAAACTACGAAACTGTTTATAAACATTTCCGCATTCCTTAATTCGAATTACTGGTGCTAGTGAGAGCTTTGATTAATCATGCACTGTTAAGAATCAAAGCTAATTGATTATTCTATGAATGAAATGAACATGATATAAATTCAATGATTTAAATTGGTTTAGTTTACTTAGGATGATTTCTTATAAATTCTATTAGGTAAGTTCAAGTTTCAGACTCGAAGATATGTTTTCTTTTATCCTTAATAAGCTGACTGAACTGTCTCTGTAGTTCGAGATTTTCTGTTTTCCATTTATCTTATCATGACAGCCATATAGTTACTTATTTATGATAGAATTATGCTTTTATTTTAAGTAAAAACATATTAAAAATCAAGAAATTCATCTTAAAAATAGTATTTTATTTTGAAATTCCAAAAAAATTTTTTTACAAAAAATAGTTACTGTTTCTTTTATTAAACTTTACCTAGCTCTCAAACTAATGTCTTTGAAGTATTATTTCAATGATTACGTTTTTATTGAAAATGTCAACGAAACCTATCAACTTAACAATGCAATAACTTGAAAACAAGTAAATTAACTTCATATATGCCTAGATATTATGTTTGTTGGAGATGAAGCACAAGAAAAATACAAACATAAATTTAGTAGTTTAGTTAGTGGAAGTTAATGGTGAATATATATAAATCATGTTGATTCTGTGAAATTTATTTATAACAGCTTCTTTGTTTTTGCCTTTTCTTTTAGATTAGAATTGACAATCTAATGGAAATTGCAATATGAAAACTTAGCATTTCAAAATAATAAATTAACAAAATCTTTATATCTGATATATACAAAAGAAATAACAAATAAGTTTAAATTAATTGGTAAGATATTTATATTTTTATTAATTTTCATTTAAAATTTATTACAATTTTATATTAGTTCCTTTTTGCATTATTCAAGGAAGTTGATGCTGAATGGAACACCTTGAAAAATTTAGCTAATTTAATCAGCAAAAAAGAAAGACGTTCTTGGCAGAACCTGAGAACTTTTAAGGAAATCAGGATAAATTAGAGGACTATAAAACTTGACATTTTTTTTCCTTAATCTTCAATGCCGGGAACCATAATTAAGGAAAAATGGCGTCTAACAAAATAGTCTATTAAAATTATCTTTAGATTTTTCATTTGTTTAGAATTGATGACATCAAAGTCTTATGTTATGTGGCCTAAGTCCAATTAGATCTAATCAAGTCAAAGCAGTCGTCTATTAAATTTAGATTTTGCATGTTCCAGGGTCACGAAATGCCAGACATCAACAGAATTTGATCATATCAAGTCAACACAGTTAATTAGTTTACTTCGAATACTTTGCTATCAGAAGTTTTATCAACTTTCTTTTGTCACGTGAAATCTATCTGTAAGAATCCACATCTTAGAGAATTTTCATCTTATCAAGTTTCATGAAGATCCGTCTTGCTTGATTCAAAATGTAATAATGGTACATAGACAAGGATTATTATATTAAACTACAGTCTATTGCAACAAGCAATGTCTAGAAAAATTTGCATCTTTTCTAGGAAAAAGAAACTTAGCAAATAAACAGACAAAAGAGACTATATCAATTTCAGACAAGTCCTTGACAATTAATTTCTTTGATGGTAATGAGCATCAGAAAAAAGATGTTTTACAACAGTTGTTTTCGTATGTGCATCCACAAAGATAGAATGGAATTCAAAACTGAAATTTCTTATTCAAATTTTGATGCAGAAGAGTAAAGTAATCATGACTTTCCGGGATTTGAAACCTCATCTTTTAAATCACAAGATAGTTTCTATATAACAAATTCCATATTTTAGTCGTTCATATTATTGAATAAATTACCGACTTAAGTTCGTATTGACAAATTTTACTACAGAATCATGAACCTTCACTTTTGGCTCCATCCCAAGCCATATTTTTTTTGTTACGACAAAGAATGTATTTATTAAAGGTTGATTTGACTAAAGAAATAAGTTTTCTTTTGCAACTGGATTGAGCAAATATGTCCTTATTAATTATGATTTACATTTTACGAGTAATAGAGTGTATAAGTATTGTAGATTTTGTTGTAGATAATTTTGCAAGAGCCATGGATACTAGACCTTTTACAGACCCTAATAATTTTAAAGGGAGAGAAACAAATATCAAAGTGGACGCCAGAACCCAGGTTCAGGCATATGAGCCACATGAACTCCTTGAACCATAACTATTAGACAAAGATAGAAGGAAACCACATTGAGCAGAAGCTTACAATGAATCAAAGAGACAGAGGTTTCCAGGAGAATCAATTACATCACTGAAAGAAAAAGTTGAGCTTAAAAGAATCTATTTTACGGTAAAACTAGCAAAGATAAGAAAAAGTGAAACACCAAAAGCATTTCCATTCCAAGAATCAAAACAAGACTGAAACAATGTTTACTGAAAATTAAAGGTTTCTAGAATTTACTCTAAGGACACAATTAAATCATACGAATATAGTTTCGGTTATGTTTATGCGAAATATCAGATACTAATTGAATTGGAGTCAATAAATGAAAATGATTAAAAATGAATCTTATTTTTTATCTTTCTTTTGTTTTTGTTTTTACAATTACTATTATTATTTATTTGTAACAAAATAAATATAAAACAAATGTTTCTATGTTTCTGTACTCAAATTAATATCTTCACTTCAATTAACACCACCTTTCATTATAAATTTTTAGCCAAAATACATTTAAGAATGTTGCCTTAAATTTGTAAGACACGTATTTTGTCTCCGTTCCAGAATGATGTTTTTCTTTTAAAGACCACTTTTAGAAACCATTTCGTTTAACTGGAATAATCTACTGTATAGTTTACAGAAGTTATTCATTCATTCAGAATAGAAAGAGAAGCAAAGCAGAAAGGTTTATAGACAAATTTTAAGCCTGTAATGTTGCCCTTAATTCTTTCTGTATTTCTGACAGTTAATAAACTTTAATTGATGAAAAAAACAACATTAAAGTATCTAAAATTAATAGCAAAATAATTAAATTCAAATTTGTGGTGGCCTTCCCGTTCAATTTGGTTCATTAAAATAAATTACCAAAACTTTGCAATATTCTGTGAGCAATATTCTCCTGTTAATATTTAACTTATACTATCACAATATCTGCCAAGTCAAAACTGAATAGTTTGTTCATTCTAGCTATAACTTTTCTATATGCGCTTAAAAAATGTTTTTTAAACCAAATTCCACCAATTTCACAGTTTCTGTGAACGCATCTGCGTGACATGCAACATTTTAAAACTCCGAAAGTTTTCTTACATGTTTTTGGTAGATACGGGAGAAGCCCACCCTCCGATCCTGTCTTCATGTGTTTATTTTTGTAGATGTTTCTAAAACTTCACAATAACTATATGAAGGTAAGATATTTTCATTTATTCATTAATTTTACAGTTGCACACATAATATATGTATATATTTGCAGGAATAGAAGAAGAATGGTTAAGAATTTTCTTACTCAGTACTCATTTTATTTTGATTAGGCTTCTGAAAGACGCCTTATATTCCCGGTTTGTCTGTCTGTGGACACATATCCCACAATGCTTCGCAACGGCTTCTGTTAGCTCAGTTGTAGGTGGCCTGAATGTTGAATGTTGTAGGTGGCCTGTTAGCTCAGTTGGTTAGAGCGTCATGCTAATAACGCGAAGGTCGTGGATTCGATTCCCTCATCAACTTCAGGTTTTTTTTGTTTTTTTTTTTAAATCATTATTAACAATTCAGTGTCTTAATAAAGATTGAGTTAAGAATGACGATTATTCCATATAAATAGGGGTGGATAAGATAGCATGCGGTCGCAAACAGACTCGCGCGAGCATTTTCTAGACCACCCCGGCGCAGTCTATTTTAAAGTAAAGGTGATTCAGAAGCCGTTGCGAAGCACTGTGATTGATTTACTAATCACTATCCCTACCTTGCTTGTTTCTTTGCTCATTAATGTTAATGTTTTGTTTTTTTCATTCTGCTTTTTCTTTTTGAACCCAGTTCTGTGATTAGTCGGAACCAACTTCCATCTTTACAGATCTTTTTATTGTATATATGTAGTATTTTAAATGAAGAATTGAATAGAAGACGACTTCGTTACACCAGGAAATTCTAAAATATAAAATCTGAAATTTCAGATACAATCTACTCAAAAAAATAAGAGTAAAAAAAGTCTTAGAGTATTTTCGACATTGAATTGTTTCCGCTAAGAATTCGAATCGGCGAATTATAATAAGAATTAGTTTCGATCGTTTTTGTTTTTTAGACGTGTGGATATATATATATAATTCTGCTTTTTCCAGCAAAGACATTTTACAAAACAGAAAGAATATATTTTGTTAAAAGAAAATATATAATCTTCATTGGAAAAGATTTAAAGTTTAGTTAGAAAAACTGATTCTTCTTTTTCTAGTGTCATACAAAATACAACTTATTTTCAAATAACATAATAAATAACGGAAAAAAATAAGGAATTTTGGAAAGCAAATAAAAATTAAGAAATTTATCAAACTAAATTTTTGTTACATTATGTTTAGTTATATATTTATTTCCGAAGTATGAATTAAACAGTGTTTATTTTGGCACCTAATATTCTCCGTGTAATGATAAATAAATAAAATTTTAATTACCTATTGCTTTCAATAATTTAATATTTCATGTTGTCATTAGCATTATTGTAATAAAAATCAAATTTTCTCGACTGTCCAGCTAGTGATTCTATCTCTAAAATGTATAGTAGCACAGGATTACTACGTATAAACTGTTGTAGAAATTCATAATGCGGAACTTTCCTATTACGATCGGCTTCAACCTCCTACAGAAGAGTATTATATCGTAAATGCAAAACAAAATTAATTAAATTGCGCACTCAATAATTTTATTTTGATATAGTCATTGCTGGTGTTTATGTGGTATACGTATGGATATTGTTAAACAAAGAATATTATATGCTGTGTGCAGCAGTATGAAAATGCATTATTCAATGCAATATATATTGCACTTGGACTTTAAGAATAATATAAATGATTAATGAAATACTGCATTATTACAGCAGTCCTTTACCTATTTGAAACCTTTTAAATTAAAAAAATGAAAAACTCCTTCAAATAGCGCTTTTACAATTCATAAAGTTTGTAACTTCAACGCAACCTAAATAACAGCTACTATTCAATAATAATTAAAATTAAACTGAATTGTTAATTGTTATTTGCTAAGAACTAAATTTTATCAAAGAAAAAAAATATATGATTTTCGATTCTTCTTTTCAAAAGAAGGCAAACAATTGAAAGATATCATCAAAGGCTGACTGGTATTCATTATTTCACTTTTAAATATGTTTTATACATAAATCAGCAGTCATTATAAAAAGTGATAATTAGTGTCGTGTCAATCAGCCCAACTAGCATCCCCTTTACGCTTTGGCCTTCCAGCACATTCTGAAAAGATTCTGAACAGTTTCAACAACAAAAGAAAGCTACATATTAGATTTGGATCCAATAAATAAGTATTAATTTTAATAACTAATTGCTTTTACGATGATTACTCTCAAAAAATAAATATGATTTAAAATAAATCAATATGTGATAAGATTTTCTGGGATTGACTTTGCACTTAATAATAATAATAATAATGATAATAATAATAATTAACATAAAAACATTAAAAATGATCGCTTGCAATGAAATCACCGCAGACTAGTGTAATTCATGTTGGTTTTTATTTTTTGTGAATTCGAAATTTAATTTACAATCTTCAACTGATTTATCAATCAACAACTTTATCAATTTGAGATTAATTATCCATAACGATAATTAAAAAATTTTTGAAAATATTTCTGAACTCTTTCTGCAGACTTGAAACATTGATTTTTCAGGATAATGAAAATACAATTTGGTTTGGCTACAGGAAACCTCGAGATATTTGAACTAAATTAATATTTAGCATAGGCTACTTAAATAGATCTAAAACAAAGTTTTACTTATAAATAATAAAACAAATCATGGATAGTCATTGATTTCTACCGACGGATTATATTTTGTTTTCTTTTGCTCTGCTCATCCATTAAGTTTCCCAATAACAGAAATAAAGGGAAAAAAAATATTTATTCAGTATTATTGAATTTGTGCTGTCGCAAATTACTATGTAAATGCTACCCAGATTATGATTCAATGTAATCTCAGTCTTATAGTTAATATAAGGGTATAATAATGTATCTAGGATAATATCAAAGATAGAACTGTAATTCGTATCAAAACATTTACATGTACCAATTTCCTTAAAAATTTATTTCAAATTTACGTTGTATTACACACTTTTATTTTGTAATTTTATTTTATTTGTAATGGTGTTTGGAATATTATAAACAGTGAATGTATTTTTTTTTTTGAAATTCTTTCCTTGCGCATTTCCTAAAACATTGAAACTAGTTTTCAAAAACTAAAATATATTGGAAAAATTAATATATTTAATATATAAAATAGATATTAATTAATATTATGACAAATAATAATGCTAGTCTAATTATAATTACAGCAATCAAAAGTACGTTTATCTAACGTTGATTTTACAAGAAAGCTTTGAAACAATTTAAATAACCTGTTTCTAAAAGCCAATTGAAAACTGAAAGTCTCTACCGCAGGCCACAAGTTTTAATGATGACTGAAAGAATTATATTAATGGAATAGAATAAATAGTTAAAAATCTCACTTCGATCCAGTACAATATTTTCCAAATTTAGTTAATTTTAGCTTTTTTATGACAATTGTTTTAAATTTATAAATATATTTGTATGTTTTGTTTAGAATATTAATACGTTTTTTCCTTGAAATAAGATATTCAACAGTCGTATTAACCTGAAATGATATCAATAATAATGCATTCACTATCGAAAATTGCTAAATATTATTACAGTTTCATTAAGCCAGAATTCTGGAGTTTGTTATAAATGAAATTAATAGGACCACAATTCCTATATATTGGATGCTGATTGCAAAAATTAAAAGAAAAGGCCTAAAAAGATAAATGGAAATTTAGGTTTATTCATTGGAAACTTTCTTTATTTCCTTAATTTCTTGTATTTGTAGGGACATTTCCATCTCTTACTCTCTTTCCGACTGTTCTTGCAGCATTGTTTATTTCTAAGGTCGATACAATACGTCATGAAGTAGCAGCACTAATGGGTTATATCTACATCCTTTTCCTATGAGAAAAAGTAAAGAAAGAAAGAAAGGAAATAAAAATCAAGTCCAAAGATTTCTTGACGTTTGAAATTATCTTCAGCACAACGATTGCAGTTCTTTCGTTTCTATAATGAAGGCACCACAAAAGCTTTTGGTTTTCCTCTTTAAGTGAAAATGCGTTGTTTCAAAAAAAAATTCTCGATCTTGGCTGAAACACTAGAAAATTACTCTGAATGTCTAAAGAATGTAGGGAATGTCTCGTTGAATTTAAGTTTAATGGTACCATTGGATGTTGACTGAATATGAAAGTAGAAAAAAAATTAAAGCTGGAAAAAAAAGACGTTCTAAGATCTGCTAGCACACGAATGGTACTTAGTTGTAGTCTGAACAAAAAGACACGAATTTTCTAGATGAAACTTCTGTCATCGACCTCAGAGGTGCTGTTATCCAACTCGGACGTTAGCCAAAACGACAGAACGACAAAATGAGAGAGAACGGGAGGAAGGGAGGGGAAGAAAAAAGTGGAAAGGACAGCAAAATAATTCCGGAAAAGAGACAGCAAAGACAACTACAGATGGACCATTTGCCTTAGAAAACCCGACGAAGATTATCCCCTGGATACCATGCACACGCGGTAGTAAGCCTCTGACGAATCAGGTGCAATGCTCTTCGGCACCAGAGCTCGTCTCCTGCTATCCGGAGGGACCGGCGTCGAACCAGAAGGCGCCGTGGACAGAACTAGGCAGTCTCCCGCCGATACGATTAACGAAGTATCCGGGCTTTGGCGCGATACCTTAATTTAGACCGTCACCTGCGCATGTCAGCTTTTATTAGACGTCCGGGAAGAGGAAGGCGTAATTGATTTCGGCACTTCCGAGGCCTAACGAGGTAGACCCTCCGTGATGGGTCTCGGTGTGGTTCCAAGTCCACCGAAGGGTATAACGAGCCTTACCGACTGGCATTGTGGTGCGATCGAAACTTAAAGTGAGGAAAAATGCAAATGATTCTATCGTAAGAAATATTATGATCCATCTATTTGAGAAAATTGATAGTAAAAATAAACAGAGAAAAGTGTAATTATTAAAAAAAAACTAAAAAAAAAATACACACATAGAGAAAGAAAAATTTTCATTTATTTCTTCATTTCGATCTTGTAAAAAAGATGATGAAAGCGTGTTGTTTGAATGATATATATTTAGCATTAGTAGTGATCCAGCACTTCTATCAAATACTCTTATAGAATGTTAGAAATGCTAGAAATAGAAACAGCTGAAGTTCAAATGTCGAAAAGCCTTCCTTGAAGAGAATTTTTAAAAACATAGAAATTTAGGAAAACATATGTCTTTTTAGCAGTATACATCATAGTGCAGACGTCAAATTACTGTATATTGTAAAGGGTAATGTGATCAGGGAAACAAAAATAACTGTCTACTAATTGGCAAATACATTCAATGCGTAATCAAAAGAAATTAAAACAAGCTTCAAATAAAAATTTAATCATATAATGTAAGTGTCATTTGGATTTATTGCGATAAACAGATAATTCCGAGACATCTGTTATCTGATATTTAGAATTAGGAAGGAAACAAAGAAAAAAAAGCAATAGATTATTAAAAAACAAATTCAACTTAAACTGTAGAATAGCAGATAACAGAACGTTAGCTTTTTTTTTTTATTATTTGGAGTTCATCTTATGAATTTAGTAGGGGAGCAATACTTGCAAAGTTTACAAATTTAGATTCCTTTTTTTTTGTATCGGCAACTTGACATTCAAAATTCAAGAAAAGATCTGTGCCGATTGGCAGAAAAATCGATACAAAAGAAAGGTAAAACGTTGATTGTTTTCCTTTTTCCTAGATGAATAACTTAAAGAACGTCAGCTGGCCTTCTTAACTTTTTACTGTTCTATGATTGACAGGAAGTAAATTTTAAATTGAAGTATGTAATTAATGAAAAGAAAATTAAATTAACATTTCATGTTCATCATAAATAAAGCAATGAAAAGTTTAGATGCAGGCAAATCGAAGCTCCAGTACAACATCAAATTCTTACAACTTCTATGTAAAATACAAGAAACTCAAGAACTAAACAACAATAAATTATTTCTTACAATAACATGTATTTAGAAATTCGATTTACAGAGTAATCACTTGTTCTATTTCACATCTTTGGTTAGAATCTTGTTCGAAAAATAACATTATTCTTCAATATTTACTTCTTGAAAAATATAGCTATAACTGTAATACTGTATTTGTTTATTAAATTATAAGGGAAGAAATGTACAGAATAAGTTCAACTGTCAGTGAAGTAATTAAAATAAAATAAGTAGAATTAAAATAAGTAGAATACGATGATTTATATGATGACTAATCATCTATTTAATAGTATAATAATGAAAAATCAATCTCAATTATGTTTATTTCCATATAACAAATCTAGCAGATATTAACACTTGGCCAATAAAGATATGAGAGTGCACTGGTAAGTTATGATAGCTTTACTCCAAATCTAAAGCTATTACAGTTCCTTTTATTAAAAACACTTGCAGACAGGGTTTTAGATATAGTGAGCCTGGTATGCCAGAAGAGATTCAGTAGTAAATATGATTTTAATTTTTAAGTCTAATTCTTTCTTTGAGATGTTATAAAAACAAATGGTCAAATTTTCTCTGTTAAATAGTTGGATTTAATTACAAAATCGTGTGATATATGCGCATCGTTTTTTAGTTTATATTTAAAAGATTTAAGTAAACACTAGCATTAAACATTTGATGGTTACAGGATGAGGACAGTCTTTCTTTCTTTTTTTTAATGTCTCGAAAACAAAGAAAAAAGCATGCCTTTTAAATTGTAATGTACTAGAGGCTGCCAGACGCTTCACTCCTCGCATATGTAACAGAAAAAAATATCTTATTTATTCAAAAAAAAAATACATTAAGTAAAGCTAAAACCTACAACTTCAAACTAAATATAAACAATAAATTAAAGTTTAAATTCTAAAAAATACATGCGATAGAATATTGAAATCCATTGTAACAGTCGGAAATTTATTCACCAAAGCAAATTACATCAAGTAAACTAAAACCTAAAGCTTAAAACTAAAACTAGAAAATAAAAAAAAAAACTTTAAATTCTAAAAAATACATGAATTGAGTATTGAAATCTATTTGTAACAGTCGGAAGTTTGTTGTCTGGCAACGCACGTGCGAAATTACATTGTTGTAGACATCGTCGGCCATGCAACTTCTGTTTCCAGGCAATGCTCCTGCGAATTGTTGCGGAATTTCAATTTTTGGTGGACGTACGCGCGCACACAATTTTTTTAATAACACAGATTGTAATTCAATCGATGCCAAGTTTCAAGAATGATCCACTCAAAGTTCAAACATATGTTTCATTTACACACACAAAGACTAATTTCCATAGTTTAACAGAAAAGAAGGGGAAAAAAAGAGCTCACCATTAAATATCTTTAAAACTTTCAAAAAATGAAAGAAAACTGAATCCATCAAATAAAACTGAAATATTTATCTTTAAATCAACAAAATTAAAATGCCCAGTTAATATTACATTTTTCCGTAAGGAAATTTATTGGTTAACTTATTGTGCAATCACTTATGTAGCGACCAAAGCGGAAGTGATTGACAAAGTAATCGATAGACTTCGTTGGAAAATTTTAAAATGAGTTTGGTTGCAAACAATTGAAGTTCAAGTGAGTCGAGATGGTGAATTTGTTCATCAAAGGATTCGTAATACATTAGTTGCAAATGAATTACTTTATTCACAATATTACGTAGAAGATCGTCTTTTAATATACGATTGAAAGCAGAATGATTTAGACCAGACTGAAGGTTAGTCACAGAGAACTTCAGAATTTGTTTTTGGTTTGTTTTTATTTAAAACATTGCTTAATTTAAGTAAATGTAGTTGGGTAAATTTATTTGTTAAAAAGTTTGGAATATTGTATTTTTGACTCTTGACAATATTTTAGTTGCTATATAAGCGTTTGTGACATAAAAGTGGAAGTTTTTCTCTGGAAAGCTTACAAGGTAGAATTATTCAATCAGATCTTAGAAAACTGACTAAGTTATTAAAAGGGAAAAGATTGATGAAGATTTAGAAAAAAATAGAATATCAACTAACACCGGAATTGTAAGTTTCTTCAAAATATTATTTGGTAATGTTTTGTTTGAAATTATCTTTGAAAAACTAAAATTATCCCCATATCTACAAATGTACTAAAGCATAATAATAACTTAGAATCACTATCAAAATAAGTTTATGTAATTACTGAGTTTCTTTATTGGAAGAAGTAAAAAATACTAAACAAAATTCGAAAGGTATTTAATTTTATTGGTCATTAAATACCTTTCGAAGAAATGACGAATATAGAAGTATAGAAGGAGATAAAGTTAAATTTTAGTAAAAGAAAAATGTTCTTTTGATCATGTCAGTTTTTTCAATTGAACATTTCATTTTAATTGAAGAATAAAACTCAGCTATAATATCCATCTCTGTTAGTCCTGGAACATAATTAAAGGCCATCAGGATCGATTTACAAAAAAAAAATTAAAAAAAATCGGAAATTGCTTATTTGCTTCGTGCAATTTTTCTTCTGTTATGAGCCGGCACAATAAACATAGATATCCATAAATTTCATATTTTTTTCCAATATTACTTTTTATAAAAATCTGAATGGATATATCCTACAGGAATTATCAAATAATCAATAATCAAAAAAGAATTGGGTAAGGAAAAATTATACATGATATTAATGATTTTTTTTCAATCTTTTTACCATAAAGGAATATGAGCTCTTTATTTTTCGTTTCAAACAGTAAATTTAGGTAGTATAAAGGTCATTAACATAAAGAGGAGACAAAAATTTAATTTCAATTGCCGTAAGTGACTGTCCTAAAAGACAGTAATCATTAGCCAAACAATGTATGTGAATTTCTGTCATCATTGTATCAGTAAGACATCATTAAAAAAAAAGAAAAAAGAAATGCTCCATTTATGTTTCTTAATTTCATTGATAAGAAATTTAAGAACATTAGATAGAAGACATTTCGTTTTGAAGACTTTTCCTCCTAATCTATGGAGTACTTCTATTTTTTTCTATGGGGTTTTCAAGTTGTAATTATGTGTTAATTCACTGTGTATCTATATTCTTTGGTTGTTATCCTTATTAATTAAAGGATACCGTTATTGATTAAATATCCAAGATATACTTATTGATTAAATATTTTCTTTGTTTGAAAGCTAAAAGCCATTTCTCCTTTTCTCTTCTTGAAGTAAATCTTACAATGATTGGTCTATTTTTGTTATAACGTAATCTTCCAAATCTATGGAGAGCTTCTATTTTTTCTGTGGGGTTTTGTAGTTGTAAAGTTTCGAGATTTTAACATTCACTCTGTATAGAAGCTCAGGGGCATTATGCGATCGCTACTGGGATTGCTGCTCCTGTCTTGTTTCAAAAAGTATTAATATTTTAATTTACACTAAAATAACAACACACAAGTCAAGAACGTTTCAAAGGATTATAAAAAGATACTTGAAAATTCCAAGGATCCTTTCGGGTTCTTTTGCGGAAAACCCCTCTTCAACATGCAGTTATTCTTGAAAGGTTCACTTATATACACTGGGATGAGAAATAACAACCAATAAAAATATTGTTATTAATTATTCAATCTCTAATTGTGTCAAGCATCGTCAGAGACTACGTCATAAATTAGAGACCAATTAGACCATTAGAGATTGAATAATTAATTACAATATTTTTATTGGTTGTTATTTCTCATCCCAGTGTATATAAGTGAACCTTTCAAGAGTAACTACGTGTTGAAGAGGGGTTCTCCGCAAAGGAGTCCGAAAGGCTCCATGTAATTTTTAAGTATCTTTTTATAATCCTTTGAAACGTTCTTGACTTGTGTGTTGTCATTTTAGTGTAAATTACTTAAATTCACACACGTAAAAATATTTTTTTATAAGTATTTTAATAAGACAAAAAATCGAAACAACAAAATCATCCTAACCAATTAAATGTTACCAATATGTCAAAATAACAACAAATATAATTCTACACACTCTCTTCCAATTGCCAAACAGTCTAAAATAATTGAAATAATAGAAAAATACTTTAAACCAAAAAATCAGGAATTTATGAAAACTTAGAACAATGTAATAAATAAAAATGAATACGCTTATCAAATATCTAAAAGTAGTACTAAAATGATTAGAAAACTTCAGAAATCATATAGCGAAGTCATTTTCATAATAATATTGACTTAACAAAAACTTTGGATCTAGTAGATCATCCTTTATTCTTAACCCTTTCAGGCCCGAATTAATTCAGCGATAAAAAAAAAAAATATTGAATCCTAAATTTCGCTTAAAAATGACCCCAATATACAAATAATTTCATTCATTTCATTTATATCCAACCCCAAATATGAAATTCGTAATGAGTTCGTTGGGCATCATTGGGCTTTCTGCAAGCAGTAGTACAATGCAATAAAATAAGTGTAGATGGGTCATTCCACAGAAAACGTACCTTTTTACGTACAAGGCAATTATTTACTTAAGAAATATTCAAAGTTCTTCTTTCAGTGGTTATAAACAGCAATACAAACGAAGGAAGATATGAACATTGGTATTCTTTGTTCTTTCATTTTATTTCTATTAAATTTTTAAACAATAGTGAAGATATGTATACCTCCGTTACATGTCACAAGTGCTTCGTCAGAAGGGTGGTTAATTATTTCATGAATTTAAGGAAATATTGAATAAGTGAGTCATATTGTATTTCTTACATTAAAAGGTGAACTTCAGTTCGACATAAAAAAAAAATTAGAAAATGTTAGCTTGAACATATGTTTTTAGGTTTGAAAGTTTGTCACAGACTTTCCCTGTATCCTCCGTTCTGAAGATATTTTAACAAATTCCCATTAGATGACATGGTATTCACAAGGAGTGGATGAAGGAGGAAAAGACGCCACTTTGTTTTAGCTCTATCTTGTGTTTGGAGTAAAATAGTATGGTTTAACTATATTCTATCTAACAGTTTCTTCAGGATTCTCAAGACGGTTCTAATCTTTGTGTATCCTCCGTTCTCAACTTAGACAAATAAATAACATTGAGAAAATACATAGAACTTGTTGAAGTTATTCTTAAATACGATTCAATTACATTTTAAAGGATGTTCACGAGCTAACCTCACAATAAGCATGACAAACTAGGGAAATTTTGCAGAAATGTATCCTCCGTAGATGTATCCTCCGTTACATTAACATTGAATGGAGGATATTAATTTCGTAACAGAGGGTAAAAAATCATTTATTTAAATACTATGAGTCTCAATAATTGATTTAGTATATGTACTATATTGTTTATTATCATTATCTCAATGATTAATTTAAAATATTTATGATATTGGAATATTTGTTTATTATTATTGGTAAATTTCTTTTCTGCTATTTTGCGATAAGTTAATGTTCTGTTTAACCACTCAGTTTCAGAATAAATTGAAATTTTACTTAAATTATGAGTTATGCTTTTAAAATATGGTAGATTTCATTACTGTATCTTATACTCTGTTACAGTTGTGTATCCTCGTCCATATCAAAATTTTATTTTATTCCTTATTTCATGAAAAAGGAAGAAACAATGTAACAATTCATTTTATAATTCATAGAAGCAATAATACTGCTTAGAAAATAAATTTCAGATTTGTTTGTCAATATTTTTTTTTTAACATTTTTGTCTCTTAAAAGTTACGTTTTCTGTGGAATGACCCAGATATAGGTGTTGAGAATTTTTAATAAAATATAATTCCCTAGCAGAGTCAAATACAGTGTATACTTTTATTGAATTAGGTTTTGATTATTTTTTTAATATTTTTAGACAGAATAAAGTCTAAACATATTGTCAATGCTTAAGGTATATACATATTATAAAAAATAATATAATACCGTATTTACGCGCATAATTTCCCCCATCGCGTATTTTCCTCACCCCAGTTTTTGTGGATTACAAAATTCAATTTTTATTTTTATCGCATAATTTCCCCACCTCTACTTCAACTGACTGGCGGTCAACTCACGACGCGACAATGTACCGTTACTTCTGCATTTCTCTATCTCACGCTACTTTAGGGGAAGATTCCACCCCCACCCCGGTCAGTTCAAGAGCAGACTCCTTCTGAATCAGTACAACAATTTCGAGTGTTTTGTGAAAGCGTGAAGTTCGCGAATAAAGTTAAGATTAGTGACACACATTAACAACATGGGTAAAAATAGGAGTTATACCGCAGAGTTTAAGTTGCGTGTAGTTTTCTCTGCTGAAAAGAATGGTGTGAGAGCAGCAGGCAGAGAAGCAGGCAGAGCAGAAGCAGGCAGAGAAGCAGGCAGAGCAGAAGCAGGCAGAGCAGCAGGCCGTGCATGCATATTGCTTAACTGTACTTTGAAGAAAAAAACAAATATTGAGATGTGATTCCTTATATTTTAAATATTGCGTGTTAATAAAATTGTTGCTAATTACATTTCTTGCTTTAAAAATCAATATTTAACATGGTTTTCCTTACACTTTCACCATATTTTTTTTTCTCAAATTGAAAAACATCGCGTAATTTCCCCACCCACCCCTTTTTTTGTCAAAATATTGATGAAAAAAAAGGGGAAATTATGCGAGTAAATACGGTATTATAAATAAAAGATAAACTCAATAGATAATATAATATCTTATTTTTTATAAAGTATATTATAAATACATAATAATATTTAAAATATAGAAATATAAGGTAATGTAAATATAAAATAGATAATAAATATAAAATTTTAATTGTTAAATTATAGGTATTCTATAACTGCCCTATTGAATTCACGGTACAAGAATGTAGGCCTAACGACCAACGATGCCATGTGGAATCATTCATTTTTTAGGCTTATTTTTATATAAACCAAATTATTTTTTTAAAGTGATATTATGACGAGAACTAAGAGAACTTCTTGTAATACAAATTGGAGATCATACTCAATCTTGTAATAGAACTTGGTTTTTTTAGAAGAAACAATGGTCTGTTTTGAACAGGTGGAATAGACTTCAACACTTGTTGAATGCCACTTCAATATCAGATGGCAGTCAAGACCCAAGCAGCGATGGTAGATGCTTCCATGTTCAGGAAGAGGTAGTAATCTGTTTGTGAGTGAAAATGATAATGCTAGAACTTTGCATTTATTTTTAAAAAAATAAATAATTTCGAGATGCTAATTGGAATCATCTGGCCGCAAAGAAATTAAATAATTAGAAGGCCTATATTACAAATAAGAAATAACTACTTCAGTGATAGAAAAATCTCTATATATAAAAGTGTACTGCAACAGGCCATGCAGGACCTAGGGAGCTAGAGAGTTTTAGCACCCAGAGATTCTCGATCAACGGGACTCGTTGAGGTCGGATGGTCAGTCCGATGCCCGCCCTCCTTTAACTCCCCAAGTAAGAACCCAGCATCTATTTGACAGAAAGCTAGGTGAACCCTACGATACGTCTGGAGGAGAAATAATCATGGAGAAATCCCCGACCACCGCTTGGAATTGAAACCGGGCTCCTCCACTCCACAGACCAGTCCGCCTGGACTATCGCACCCAGATGAAACTAAGTAAATATTAATACTAATTTAAGTAAGAAAAAAGAAATTAAATATGGTGTACCACAGGGATCCAATTTAGGTCCAGTTTTCTTTATTATTTACATAAATAATCTGTTTTTCCTTATAAAAAAATTACTACATTTACATATAGGCAGATGATATTTTAATTTATACTCTAAATATTGATTCCAGAATCTATATTACTAAAATCTTTTATTTCTCTGTCTGTCTGTCAGGCGCAATTTTCTGTGAGAATGGAAAGTAGAAATAATTTTTACAATGAAACATTCACGACAGGAATCCAACCTGCAACCTTCGGATCCGAAGTCAGGCGTCGTATCCATTAGACCATGGGGACTACAACTCTATTCATATTGTTTTTTGACTTATCTCTCCTTTCCCTTCCGCCATCAATAAGGAATGTATTCAACCTTTTTTTTGAATCTCAAAATTGTTTATTATTTTCCCTTCTGTCATTTCATTTGTAATTCGAAACTGACAATTAGAACTATAATTGCCGAAACGTTGCAATATTTTAAATATTCTTACTTAACCAAATTCTATGTGATATTGAAAAATAAGTGCGTGTACACGGCAGATGTTGGAGTAAAGAAAATAGAGTAAAGAAAGAAAGAAGCACTCTTTTTATGAGGTGGGATACTGAAAAATCACTATTTGTAACTCCAAACCATCAATATTTGGAACTCCAAAGCCACTGTAAGGTGACAATTACAATAAAAATGAGAGTCAAAAAAGAAAGAAGCAGTACTTCTATTAGCTAGAATACTGACACATCACTATTTGTAACTTAAAAACCACTGAAAAGTATCATTGGAATAAAAAAAGCGAGTCAACAAAGAAAGAAGCAGTATTTCTATTAGGTAGAATACTGAAAAATCACTATTTGTAACTCAAAAACCACTGAAAAGTATCATTTGAAATAAAAAAAAGAGTTACGAAAGAAAGAAGCCGTATTTCTATTAGGTAGATTACTGTAAAAAACTATTTGTAGCTCAAAAACCACTGAAAAGTATCATTTGAAATAAAAAAAAGTTACGAATGAAAGAAGCCGTATTTCTATTAGGTAGATTACTGTAAAAAACTATTTGTAGCTCAAATACCTGGAATCACGTCAAAGTCAAGAACTTACCATATTGTGCGGCTCATCAACCAAGATGACCAGAATCAGAGAAAATTTTGCCGAACATTTGTTGAGAATCGGAGACAATCGAGAACCACATAAAGAAGGAATGATAACATTGCCTGATAATCTTTGCAGCAAAATAGAACAATTCAATCAGCTCATAGAAAAAATATCTTACCTGAAATCAATGAATAGACAATTCTAACTCCAAAGAATGAGATTGTCGATAACATCAATCGAGTGATAAGTCAAGAATACAAGGTGAGACTTGAGAGTATTTAAGTGAAAATGAAATTGATACTTCTGATAATCCTCAACACGAACATCTCTATCCGCCTGAATATATGAACTCATTGAATCTCAGCGGTATTCCTCAACATCGTTTGTCATTGAAGATTGTATCTCCAATAATATTGTTGCAAAACATCAATCCCAAGTTTGGACACTGCAACGGAACTAAATTTAAATACCGCTCATTCGATAATGATCTCATAGAAGCCGAAATTATAACAGGAACTCACAAAGGTGATTTTGTTTTCATCCATAGGATGTCTACGAAACCAAACGATAGTCTATTTCTATTCACTTTCACAAGAACGCAATTTCCGATCAGGCCTTCTTACACGATGTTTATCAATAAAGCTCAAGGCCAGACTCTATTAAAATTGCCATCTATTTGGAGAACTTTGTCTTCACTCACCCACAACTTTGTGTCTTTGAGTCACAATTCAACAGAATTTGGTTCTCTTCACTCGAAAGAATAGTCACAATCAATTCGTCGCCAAGAATTTCGTATACAAGCTACGATCTTCATTCATCATCTATATTAACAAACATCCATCTCAACATATCTCTTCTTCTAATATCTATATCAATCAATTTGCACACAGGTAATGTTGTTGTAATTTGTGAAAAGAGAAATAATTTCTACAAGTTCGCTATGGAATAGAACATTCAACCTTCTGCTCTGAAGTTAGACGTCTTAGCCATTAGACCACGAGGACTACATCTAATCTCTATAAAAAATAAAAATATATCATAGATATATGATTCACACGCTGATTCTAAAAGCAGTCGTGGATTGAGAGAATATAGATATCAAAAATTAAATTAAAAAAAGAAAAACTTTTAAAAAAATTTAGTTTTAGTTTACTTGATGTAATTTGTGTGTGTGTTTTTTTTATAATTAATAAAAAGTTATTTTCCGTTACATAAGCGAGGCTTCCGGAGCGAAGCGACGGGTAGCCGACTAGTTGCTAATAAAATAATTCAAGAAAATTACAATATTCTTGAAAAATGGATGCATGATAAGTTACCAATAAATAAAGAGAAAACAAAAGTATGCTTATAAGACCAAGAAAGCAGCTAACAATCTATAATCCAAGAATTTATTTTCATTCACATTCATGCTTCCATAAACAAGCGAATGGCTCTTTTGTTCTCTAATTGATTACAGTCAATGATTTGAAACGCTCAGGAATTATTATTAAGGAACTTATTTACATAGCATACTCAAATAAATAAAATCTACAGTACATTCAAAAATTTCACAAAAAAATATTATCACTTAAAATATAAATTATTACGTTGTGATTCCTTACTAAATTATTGCGAAAACGTAAGGACTATTTATTTCTGTAGAACATTTCATTTCCATTTAACTTGAATATCATATTTAAAAAAAATTGCTTAAAATATAGAAATTAAAATTCACTGGTATACTTGATTAAATATTAATCTTGCTTTATTGTAAATCAAAAATTGCTCTATTGTATAAAGTTAAATTAATTTGTTTCCCTTCAATTTTTAGCAGGCAACCACAAATTTAATTAAGAATCACTAATTTTTTTAATCACAATATAACTGATTAAATTTCCATGTTAATCTAACGGAAATTGAGGTGACAAATGAGGAATAGCTAGCTTGCCATTAGGTGAAGCTTTTGGGCCTTGAAGGCTATTTTCCGCAATTATGCGATGTAGGAAAGAGAATGAACGCTACAATATTGGCAGATTTGATTCTGGTGTCGTTAAATCAACCACAGAAAGCATGTTTGCTACATTGGATGGACAGAATTAGTGCAGAGAAGATTAACTATAAGTCCGATAAGGAATGATGTAATACAAGCTATAAATTGTATCTGATCAATAAAGACCATTATATGACGAGTAAAAGAAGAGGCAAAGCATTAAAAAAATACTATTTTTGAGTTTCTACAGTAAAATAACTCAAGACCTCCATACGTTCCTATTACCATGAAATCAAAAAGAAAAAAATCTCAAATATTAATGTTTTATTCGGAGGGAATGATAGTGGTCATATGTCTAATTGTTATCAAAAGTCAATTTATATTCACTCCTGAAGCTTTTCAATTTTCACACCGCAACTAATATTCGTCTGATCTTTGGCGATTGAATTCGGTGTCATTGTCAAGGCAAACACTACATGGGCTACTCACTTTACTTTGTATTAACATCTTTCATCGCTGGCAAACTGACTGTGGAAAAGAGCACTTCGGAAAGTCAGTTTTTGAACACGGATAGGATTCGAAAAATTTATTAAATTTTAAAGGGATGTAGAGGCTCCCACATCTGATCGCTTAGTAAAAATAAAGATAAATAGTATATTTTTAAGGCTAGTATAAGAAAATGATACAAACAACTACTGAATTGCTACAAACTGTCCCAGTGCTATTCAAGCTCCATTGCTAACGAAGTCTATTTTCCTAAGTACAAGTCTATGTTAGCTTGTTTGCTACAATATTTTAACTGGTTGCACAGTTACAGTAGTATCTAAAATATTTTTCATTATTTGAATAGTAACTTTTATTATTTCGTTTTCCACTTTCTTTAACAATTTTTTACAATTCTTATTACGATTTTTAGAATTTCTTCAGATGGCGAAGTGGAAATCAACGGATCCTATTTTTTTTTTTTTTTGAGGAAGGGGAGGAGTTGTTGGTTGTTTTTACAATATTCTGATTATTTACATCGAGTTAAATTTAACATTGCAATAAAATGGAAGATTTATTTGAATCATAAATCTAGATGAAATTTTATAAATATTTACTTCATTAGGAGAAGCCATTGCTGCTTTTAAACTCTATAATGAAGGCATAGGGAATAAAGAGGATTTATATTTTCGCTTTAAAGTTGCCTTATCGATATGTAGGTGTGTGGCGCCAACCCGGAATACATCTGAGTTATCCGGAGAAGGCCACAACGGGCTGGGAACTCATATATTTTCAGATCTCGATATTAATTTGCTAAATAAATAAAGTTTTTTTTTTGTTTTGTTTTTTATGCTATGTATGCAAGGGTTCCGGAGGGAAGCGACTGTACCCGGCTAGTTTATCATACATATCGAACTCTTGAGGATCCGTTTTTTTTAGAAATAAAAAAACAAACAAAAAGCATTGGGGATGAAGTAGAGTTATTATGGAAGAACCAGCATATCAGTAAAAAACTAGAGTGGGCCATCTCCATCCACAGCGGAAAAGCAGTTGATGACATATATTGGTATATTTTATAGTTGTGTGTCATATATTGAAGTGGTCCATCATTTATGAGTTAGGCCTAAAGATCACCTATGTCACATTATGCTAAAATTATTATTATTATTATTATTATTCAATAAATTATGTAAAAAATAAACTTTAGTCTTATTTTTCTCCATTTTTATAAAATGACACATGGTCCACTATGATTCTCAGCCCTTCATTTATTATAACATGTATCAAATCTAATACAAATATTTGCTTAAGTGGCTATTTATGTATAATGAAAATGCATATGTAGAATATATTTAAAGTCATCGGGCTCAATTTCTATAACATAAAATGTCAGCTCGAGTGAGACAAACCGAACATAAGAAGCTTACTAGGAAATACTTTCTTACTTTTTCTGTTTTTTATATTTAAAAATTGTCGTATTGTTCCACACGTTAAGTAATAATGAAAGTAAAACCCCAAGCTGGAATGTAGTAGTGTTGTTATGCTGTTGTCATTGAACGATGTCATCTACTTTAAAACTTTAATTTTATCTAATTAATTATTTTCAGATTTTCTTTACAATAACCGTTTATCATTAAGTTTTGATATTTCAAGTGAATAATTATTGTCCCTATAAGTTATTTCCTCATTAGATTGTATGTAGATTGCATAAAATTTTATTCCAGCCTGAATGATTCTTTCGAGATCACGTTTCAAATCCCGTGGTTTTTCCTTTCATTCAATTGACCAACGACCCGCTGTATCAGCGATCGCTGGCCATAAATCCTGAATTTTTCATTTTAGTTATATTACAGCATAACTAGGAAACTATTGGAAAAGGGAATGTGATATAATGGCTTCACACTAACTCGGTTGATATATTCATTGGTGTCGCAATTCCGACCATGGATTGCCTAATTAGCTGTTGGTTATTCTATCACGGGTTAGTCCACGGTGCCACGGGCCACTGCGCGACGGATGAACTCTGTTAATTAGTTTACCACTTTTGTAATTCACTTTGTCTCCGACTGTCCGTTTCCGCAATAAAGCTGAAAACGATATTTGTAACTAATTCGATGTTACATTATTTACCATAGCAATTTCGAAACGTCCTCGGGGGAAAACAGGAGATTGAATCCGGAGAAATCAAATTATCTCGACAGTTAAAAAAAAGAAGAAAATTGAAGGATAAGGAAAAACATTAGATAACGTTTTGAAACTTCGTTTGGTTAGACAGATTGATCTAACCAAACATTTTCAAACTAAATTAAAAGTAATTGAGTCTCCAATTTGAGTCAATGATAACATGGTACAATCTATCATAAAGTAGAAAATTTATGAGAAATTTATTGATCGATGCTAGGTTTAAATTGCTTATTCAATAAAATAATCCAAAATTATATCAAAATTATTGTACTGAAATAGCACAAAAGAAATGCTTTTAAAGCATTCATTTATGACTTCAATCGTTTAGATTTATTTAAGGTTCAATAAATTTTATATAGTATATAATTAAAAGACACAAAGGTTTTCAAATCACTATTTTAAGTAAATAAATCGTTATACAAAAAAAAATACATTAAATAGAGACGTTTCGATTCGACATGCGAATCTTTTTCAATCTGTCAGTTACAATTCAAAAAGTTCTGTTAATATAATACTTGATCATGTGATCCTCTATCAACATAGGATTGTCCAATCACATGATCAAGTATTATATTAACACAACTTTTTGAATTGTAACTGACAGATTGAAAAAGATTCGCATGTCAAATCGAAACGTCTCTATTTAATGTATTTTTTTGTTTAACGATCTATTTATTTAAAATAGTGATTTGAAAACCTTTGTGTCTTTTAATTATTTATTATTATGGCGATACACAATTCCATTGAATTTTCATACGGATTCAATGCACTTTATACTTATGTGGATTTTGAAGACAACATAAAATAATTCATTGTATTTAAATAAAAAAGATAAGAAATTATTAGTATTTTTTAGTAGAAACTATAAAGGCAAAGAATATTTTAAATAGAGCTATAAAACTTCTTAGGCAGTTCATGCATTTACGTTGGTTATTGTATCCATCAAACCTTTTTTCATTTCATAAAAATAAAATGTTTTCACAGTCTCATCTGAAATTTAGAAAGCAAATTCTGATATAACACAATGCTGTGACATTATAAAAATTGCTGGCTCGGGTGATAAGCTAATGTTCTAATTCAGGCTACATTTATTCTAGCTATTCACTTGAATTTCATGAATCCAAACAACTACAACGTTCACCGTTTTTAATTATTTCTAGGCTACTGCAATTTTAAATTTCATTATCAAGAGTGGCCATCAAGGGTTTAAGATTTCATAAATAAATGCCATAAACCTTTGTGGCTCTAGGGTGATTTACACATTTCTAAGCTAGTCTCTAAAGTTATGACACGTTCCAAACTTTAAATCTAATTTGTGTTAAGATTTTTTTTCTCTCTGTGGAGTTCTGTAATAAAAATAAAGTTATCGTAAAATATTTCTCTTCGTGTAATTATTTCCATGGGAGTGTACCTCCATATTGGAGAAAGCGCTTCAACACAAAGTATTTCTGAAGTAAAAATTTTTACTTAAAGGATTAAACAATTCATAACTCTTTAAAAATGTAAATAAGAAATTAATTATATTTTTATTTATTTTCATTTAAATTTCGTTAGAGACATAAATAAAGTTAACACGTATATAAAAGTCAACAACTTTTGATACATTAGAGAAACGTGATTGAAACTCACATCAATGGACAGAAAAGAAACTTTATTGTATAAAAAATCATTGCAAGTCCATTACAATATAAGTATTTTTTATTAAGAACGCCAAGAAAGAATTAAGTTATAAATCTAAATAAAAATATAAATTATTCTGTAGATAATTAACAGCCCGAATTAGCGTATGTACTGCAATACTTTGATCACATTTCCCCATCTTATTGGAAAGATTTGCTGCTTAGATATTCATAGATCGCAAAATAGGTGAAGATAGAAAATGCAAAATCCATGCAAATAAAGTTTCCAGATAGAAAGTTAATTAAACATACTTTGTTGCAATAGATTATATATAACAATACAATGTCTTGAATAAATCTCTTTTGAAGACCAAGGGAGCTGCAGACTACATTTACTTATGAGATATGTATAGGGATTTCCTGTTCTATTCTATCGGTATCTTGCTGGCTTTTGCTAAGCCCTATTAGTACTGAGCCCACTAGGACATTTATTCAACGATAAAATATATACGAATTACTGTCAGATACATATAAAGTTAAAAAGTTATATACAACCACAATATGCTATACAGGCCATGGGAAACGCGAAAGATTTAGGACCTTGGCTATTCTCGACCAACGGGACTAGTTGAAGTCGGATGGTAAGCCCGACACTCGCCCGCCATTAACCTCCGAATATGAAACCAGGTACCCATTTGACAGAGGGTTGGGTGAACGCTAGGGTCAGTCTGGAGGAGAAATAATCATCGAAAATCCTCACCGCCGGGAATTGAACTCGAGCTCCTCTAGTTCGCAGGACAACGCCTAGACCACTGGCCCCATGTAAGATGTATATGTAAGAATATCTGATACTAATTTGTATAGACTGAACTGATCTAATATCATTGAACAAAATCCTACTGGACTCACTGGGGTCCTAATGAGGCTCAGTTAAAGCCATCAAGATATCTATTGAATAGAATAGAAAATCCTTATACATATCTCATGAGTAAATGTATTCTACAGCATCCTTATTTTTCAAAAAAGATTTTTTTTTTTATCTAATGGCATTCATTAGCTAGGAGATTAAGATCTGTCTGGCTATCAGAATTGCAAGTTCTTTAGCATAAGCCAGGGTGCACCACAGAGGGTGAACTAGCTTTTGCTCTCGCAGAAACGGAGGAAACATTGAAGAAGAAAGAATGATACATCTAAGCCCCACGCCGGAATTGAAACCCTGATTCCGACAACCTTAGGGCCATGCCGAAACGGCATTAAAAAAGATTGATCTATATTGTCATGTAAGATCTATTTCAGCGTGGATGGGAATGCTGCAAAGGTTTTGTACTCTTTGCTCATAACATATCGTGATAACACGATAAGTAATATCGTAATATTTACTATTTCATTACACTTACGTGTTAACATCAATTATTCGATACTTATCTACAGTTTACAGTGAAGCTGATTTTCCTCTAAAGTAATAATTAAATAATATTTTTGCGAGCATAATAAATAAAAGAATTCCACAAAGAAAGATGAAAAGGCAAGAAAATTTTATATTGAACGTAAGAAGAAATACTATAGAAATCATAAAGTTATTTGCATTAAATCACTTTAAAATAGCATGGATATTAGTCTCAGATAGATATAAATAATAAAATAAACAATTCCCAGTCTAATTCATTCTTCAGTGGAAATCCACATCTAGAATGAAAATCAGCAAAAATAAAAAAGGTGTTCATCTTCAAAATACGCCGCACGTGAAGAGAATCTTGCTTCAGCTGACATCTCCCAGTCGATAGCACGATTTTTGCCCGGCGCGGGGTCTTCCTTTGTACTTTATCAGTATTAGATAAGCGGCAGATCTAATGGGAAGCAAAGGCCTCTTGGCAAAGTATCTGGGCTCCGCAAAAATCCGCTGCTTTCCTGACCTCTTGTACGCCTACTCTGCCAATCGGCCACGAGACCCATTTGTCAAACATCCGTGGGTGGCGCTAGTGGGGCACTTGAGACCTTACCGCTGCAATTTGTTATTTGCGTTCGAAATTTTTATCTGGGTTCCCTGCAGTGGCGTCTATGGAAAGCCCTGGGTCGAAAACCGCCAGGAGATGAGAGGAAATAAGGGATGAGGAAAGAAAAAAAATAGGATCTGAAGAAAAATGTAAGATATGGAATGGGGATTAACGAGATTACGGTTTCCTCAGAAGACTGGGTTGGTAGGTGGAGTCAGACCCTCGGTTCAACCAAGAGCCAAACCACATACCTATGAAAGCGAGGGACGATGAAAGCCTCGAACGAATGCGAAATGCGATGGGGACCATGAAGCTGCCACGGCAAATGGGGAAATATAATGAAGGGAAGAGGTTTCCTCCAAGGGGGGTGTCCAATATTGTCGAGGGTTTGAAATGTCTTTTACAAATCCTCCCCATACGGCCCCAGGTTACGAACTGAGACAATTCGAAGTGTCACGCTGCTCCTGTTGTACGATACTAATAAAAAGCGCATTTGGGTCAGGGGAAAGTGAATGGATTCAGATCCCTTTCCTACTTTGTTGCAGTATACACGGTGTAACTCTTCATAAATTTCCTCGGCGGCAAATGCCCCCAAGTCTAGAGATCTCCAATACTTCACGGATCCCTCCTGACTTCACACTCCATTAAATCCGTCTTATCTCGGTATCTGTAGAAAGCTCATTTTGCCAGAAAATATATTGCACGTCTCTTCATAAATCCTTGATGATACGAAGAGAAAAGATCAAGAATAAAAAAAATATAATAACCTCACTAAGAAACAAAATTCAGTAGTGCCTTGTAATGTTTTTATAAATGCTAACTTTTTGTCAAGTATTTTTACATGCAAAATATATTTTAACTTAGAATCTAACATTATTGGTTTCATTCAAATATCGTAAATAGAAGAAGAGATTTATTTAAAGTGGAAAAAAAAAACTTTTTCATGAAAATCTGATCTGAAAATATAACAAACAAGAATATCTATAATTTAAAAATAATACTTAACCTGTATAGTTTTGTATCGTGTATAGTTTTGAAATATCGTCACCAGCTCCAGGAAGCACAAAAAATACAACTCTATTTTTATCCTGATATATGTAGTATTGGCTTTTTTATTAACTTACAACTTTTGCTTGGGAGATGGAGCTAAATAAGTAAAAGGTAATTTGTTTCAAGTTGTCAAACAAGAACAACTGCGAAGGAGAGAACTTGAAATTATTTAATAAGATTTTGTTCGCTAATTGTCGTCGTACAGTATCAGTTAATTGTATGAAGAACTCCAATCTTACTGAACACATCTGAATACTTGAAATAAATCTTCCAGACATTGTATGTCTTGCGACTTCTTTCAGTCTATGTACGGCCATTGTCTAAATTGTTTTCTCTAAATGGCTCGTTATTGCAATACTTGAGGCGTCCCATGCCAAAACTCGCCTTTTCCAAACTAACAAATTTTACAGAAAACACAAAAAACGAATTTTTAAATAATGCCTAGAGATTTTTTGATGAAAACAATTCTAAAATTTAAAAAAAATCATCCAAGGTCATTAAATATTGTGTAAATAAATGATTTGTTGTCTAAACTAAGTTATTTACGTTGAAAAAATGGAGAAAGCGAGTTTTGGCACGACTGTTGGGATAAGGCAAGTTTTGCTCCAACACAGATTGGGTAAGACCAGTTTTGCTTCAACCGAAAATGATTTTGAATTTCTGTTTACAGTAAACAAGGTGGACCCAATTAATTAATACCTTTGAAAATTACGTTTAAACACTTATTTATTAATGCATAAAAGGTCAAGGAATTTTTAAAAACTACATGAAGAAGTTTTTCATTAGTCCTTCGATGATATTTTAAACGATTAAGTCTACACCTTCTTCTTCCTGACAACAGTGAGGTTCTTCATCCTCGTCCTCATTGGCTCCAACAACAGCTTCATCATACGTACTGAGAACATTCTTCAGATAGTTCGTTGATGGATTATCAAACCACTGATCACCAAAGTGACTGATAAGTCATTTTTTGACATCACTGATCAAAAAATTGCTGGCTTAACCATAACACCCCGTGGAACCTCATTAATAGGGCAAGGCATTTGATGATTTTGCATCTTTTTTCTATGAAGGTTGAAACATGGCTCGCATATATGAAAATGTGTAACATTAAATAATTGGTTAAATAAAGGCAATTCGTTAGGGCATTTTTTTGCATTTTTCGGCATTATTTAGGGATAGGTCATTATTTTGGCATTTTTTAGGTCATTTTGAGCATTTTTAGTAGTTTTTTGGAAGGCAATGTTATTTTTTTTTTAAATTTGAGATTTTATGTATTATTCAATATCTTTGCTTGTCCTCATTCAAGCCAACAAATTTTTCCAGAAAACAAGTAGACCTTTTTTTTTTTTTTTTTTTTGATTGTCACAGTTAAAAAAGGTAAAAAAAAAGATTTAATGTAATAAATTCAAATGTTTTATTGGTCATTTTTTTTTTATTTTTCTGTCATTTTTTTTACTATTTTTAGATCATAATTGCATTTTTTATTTGTCATTTATTAGCAAATTATAGGTCACTAAATGCCTTGCCCTACTCATTAACAACTACATCCTTTAATGTTTTACCTTTCTTCATAACTGACCTCGGTTTGTTCATGTCAGACTGGTACGATACTTCACCTCTGATCAGAACATTATTCATTGATTTTGTTCACACATAAACAGTAAAGAACACACTTTGACAGGATTAAGAAACACACACAATGGCTGCCGGGTACTCACGTGACCTCCCAGCTGAGCTGTGATTGGCCAGTTGGATTAGATAAGTTTAGAAACGACAGGTGCGTTGGAAAAGGCAAGTTTTGCTATGACACTGGGTGTGCTCATTTTAACATGAAAAGACCAGGTTTGGCACGATATGTTTATCACAAACATATATGGATTAACCCAAGGAATCCATTGCTATAGCTATCTCAATTTCGGGAAAAGGTAGAGAAGGCGAGTTTTGGCATGGGACGCCTCACTTCTCATCAACTCCCTTCTTTCTTGATCAAAATTTGTTTCATTTATCACACATATCAGAAAATTTCAATTTACGATTTTTTTATTATAGTAAAGTCCGCCAGGAAGTAGATATCAGGTCGAGAACAATTGTCGTGCAAAGAAAGAGAAGCACATACCGAGAATAAAGAAAACTTACAAGAAAACTCTGGGATTCACTCGTATCAAATGCAAGGCAGAACATAGTCTTGATATTCGAGTATGCCTGAAAGTCCAGTATTCTTCAGATTATCCTTATTAACTGCCTATGTAATGTTACTACAGTAGAACCTCATTATAACGGACGTCGCTTATAACGGACAGTTTTAAAAAAAATTGGCAGCCTACAATTAAGGTGAGCGAAGTGAAGACCATTTAAATTTTGTTATTCAATATGTTGAACAATCGGCAAATGAAAATGTGTTTGCATAATATGAAAACTTACAGCACTTCCGTCAGTTATTAACTGAAGAAATAAGCAGGAAACAAACCCAGCAGAAAATAAATTATTTTTTCAAACCAATGAATGTAAGAATCAACATGAACCAGAATCTTCTTGTTCTAAATATTAAAGCAGTGTACACGTACACATCTTTTTCAATTCAACCTACTATGTTGAAGGCTATTTCTTATTTGATATACAATAAACACTTTTTATAGCTAACTGTTGTACTTTCATTGATGTACACCCTGCTACATTACACCCCTATAAGAATTATTTGTTATAAACCGGACTTTTATTAAAACGGACAACCTTCAGCCCCTATTAGTCCGTTATAATGAGGTTCTACTGTAAATGTTTTCAACTTAACAAAGATTCGATGAAAACATAAGTTGTTCTGTTTAATATTTTTCGATTTTTAAAATTTTAAATATTTTAAGCGAGGGCCCAGTGGCCGAGCGGGTAAGGGCACTTGACTGCGGGTTGGAGATGGCGGGTTCCATTCTCCTCCAAATGGGTCCTACGGCCTACCCAGCCCTCTATAAAATGGGTACCGGGTTTCTTTGCCTGGAGTTAAAGGCGGGCGGGCGTCGGGCTGATCCCTGGCTCACCTTCGTCCAGTAAGTCCACCGTGTTGGGAGCCTTACCTCCAGCTGCCCCGAAGGCCTGTCAAAGCCTATTCGTAGGAATCTTTAACTTTTAATATTTAAAGCAAAGTATCTAAACTTTTCATTTTAAATTTATATAGAAAGTTTATATCAAGAACAAATAGTGAATGATGTTAGGTTCATAAATTTCAGTAATTACATATATTCTTTTACGTTACACTAACTACATTTCAAATATTGTACGAAATTAACATGTGAATGTATTCTTTTCTAATTAGTTTTTGTAAGTTTTAAATTTCTTTTATTCTTTATTTTCTTTAGCACTTCAAATACGTTTGCATTATACTGTATATTATTGTTTCTATCTTCATCATTTTTTTTTTGCTTTCCTGAAAGATACTTCCTTAAACCTTACTGATGACTGTTCTTCATTCTCTAAAGAGATTTATCATAATATATGATTATCATTTTAAGTTTTACACCCTTATCCTATTTTTTAGCAGAAGAACTACGATCAAATTTGAAACGATGACAATAATAATATAATAACAATAATTTTTGCTGCACAAGAACAAGCATTACAGACAAATGTAATGAAACCAAAAATCCAGAAAACCAGTGATAACCCAAACTGCCGACTTTGCCAAGAAAAACTTGAAACTGTTTTGCATTTAATCTGTGAATGCAGCAAAATCGCACAAACGGACTATAAAAGCAGACATGATACGGTCGCCAGATTAATACACTGGGCATTATGCAAAAAATATGACTTACCAGCATCTAAAAATTCATGGAAACATCAATTTGAAAAAGTTTTAGAAAATGATGATGTCAAAATCTTGTGGGATTTTAGAATACAAACTGATAGACACCTGGATCATAATACGCCAGATATAACAGTGTTAACAAATAGAACTATCTTCCTAATTGATATTGCAATCCCTGGAGATGCAAGAATTTTAGATAAAGAACAGGAAAAAATTACAAAATAAAGGGATTTTGCAATTGAAACAACACGGCTTTGGATAAAACACACGACAGTGATCCCCATCATTATTGGTGCACTTGGAACAATCTCGAAAAATTTTACGAAATATTTGAACCGATTGCAGTTGTCTGAAATAACAACATCAGAACTACAGAAAACAGCGCTGCTTGGAACATCATACATATTGCGCAGATATCTGGTGGATACTTAGGTTTCTGGCTGAAACTTGTATCAACTAAAGGCTCAAGTCAGCGAATTTTTGACTGTGTTTCAAAATGTGTAATAATAATAAAAATAATAATAATATTTTTTATTAACATAGATAGGTAAACTCAGTACAATCCCGCTAGGGAAGTGTCCCTATCAACTGGTTATGATACTTACATTATTTGTTTTCTTACAATATATTTGAATCGTATAAAATTGAAAAATATATAACTTAAAAAGTCTACAAGATAGTAAAAAAAAAGTAAATAACAAATAATTGAGTATAGATGGTTGACATTTACAAATATATGATTAATTATTAGTATTGAAGGTAATAATAATAATAATAATAATAATAATAATAATTTATTAAGAAACTCACTTATTAAGAACACGTTTCCGTACTACAAGTAGACACCACAAAGCGAATTAGAGTCACCCTCACATAAGCTATACTGGGACTGCCCCATTCACACAGACAAAACCATACATCACAACAGACCAGACATCACACTTGTTGATAAGGTCAACAAACAGACCTATCTCATTGACATTGCAGTGCCTATCAGCAAGAACATGCAGAAAACTCACGCAGACAAGATCAGTAAATACACCGATCTAGCACAAGAGCTGCAGAAGCAGTGGAGGCAGGACCGAGAACGTGTTGTACCCATCATCCCGTCCGCCACTGGTCTGGTGCCCCACACATTGCACCACAGCCTCAGCACACTAGGACTTATACAAAAACAGCTATACCAACTCCAGAAGCCTGTGGTACTTAACACAACACGCATAGTTAGGAAATTTTTAGACACAACCACACAACTGTAATCCTCCTTGCACACTTCTTTACACTTGGCAATATTCCTTGGTCCTTCACCTGCCATATTGTCAAACCTTGGGAAAACCCAAGGTTTGAAACTTTTATAATAATAATAATGATAATAATAATAATAATAATAATTTTTATTTAGTAAAAATTCGTAAAAATAGCAGTCTCAAATGCGAAATGTATGTTTCACCTCTTTGTGTCATTAGGTATAACTATTTTAATATATTATACATAATCAGCTATAATCTGCAATTGAATCTATCCATCAACTTGGATAAATCGACAAGTCATAATCGGGATCTATCCATCAGGGAAACGTCAAATATGATCGATGTAGTATCTTTAATAAGTATGAATGATTGCTATTCATTGTGCAGCATTCTCTAACATTCTTAAGGTTGATTACCTATCAACAATGGTAGTGGCGGGAATTTTCGTCTTCACTGAACAAAGGCAGAATTCCTTAAAATAGCCTTAAAATATTTAGTTGTGTTTCGGGAAAGTGGCATCGTATTTCGTCTTTATGTTATCATTGAATTTACTCAGAAGCAGAGTCAGGAAATAAGTAGAATTCATATTCAACAAAGATGTTGAGGTCAGTAAAGATCATAGGTTGTGCGTCAAGACCTTAACATCTTCTGTTTTAAAGATGTTTCAGAACTCGCAAGTCAGTAAGAGTTCATAATTATTTGATATTTACATTGTTATGGAAACTTTGCTGAATTTGAAAATTAAGTAGACTGCATTATTCTCTATTTGATACGAAAATGGAACAATATTAAGGATTTTAAATAGGACATTGGTACCTCATATATTTAAATTAAACATTAAAAATTCTCAAGAACATTCTCACCTCCAATGACCTTAGCCCGAATTTTTATAGCTTTGAAGACATTTTTTAGGGTGCATAAGAATATAACAAAAAAGTTCACTATAAATAAACAAAACAAGAAAATAGTCCTTCCACTTTCTGTCATCTTTAATTAATTATTAAGTAATTATTTAGAAAATAGTCAGCTCTGCCTTCATAACATAAACAAATAGATATTAGCTATGGTAAAATTTATTATTATTATTATTATTATTATTATTATATTCTTCTTCCTCCTCCTCTTCTTCTTCTTCTTCTTCTTCTTCTTCTTCTTCTTATTCTTATTATTATTATTATTACTATTTATTTTAGTTTTTAGTTTCATATAGATTCACATAGATACGGTGTAATACTTTATCAAGACCATAAATTCTATTCAATTGTTCAAATGGAATAAAATTAAAAGAATATTACATTAGAAGATAATGAAGAAGAAACGAAATATATATCAAAATAGTTAACAAATGAATGTAAACAATGCAAAAATAAACCTAAAACAAATCATTAAAAAAAAACTTTATCAAAATTACTCACTGTACAATTAAAAAAACTTTATAAAAGGAAATTGTTTTCAAAATATTTCGTATGTTATATTTCTTTGTAAAGAAAATTCCAAATCTTCTTAATAGTGTGAATCTTATTTTTTTTAAAATCTAAAATATAATATATCTACATAAAAGCTGTTATTTTGTTTTTTGAAAAAAACAAAACAAAACTGATTAATTTCTTTCGAAGATAATTGAGTATGAAAATGTAATTAGTGACTTATTTATTTATTTATTTATTTATTGAAATTTGATGTTGTTAAGTGCTCTTCGTTTGCTGACCTAAATTAACAGAATAGCAATGACATGCATTTTAGAATTCGACTAACGACAAATGAAAACATCGCTGGAGTGTTTCGCTTCTTCTGACAAAATGGCTGTCCTAAGGGACAGACATGTGCCACTGAGGTGTGAAATTAATCATGAAATAAGTCTCAAAGAAGAACGCCATTTCTTCTACAATGAAGTTCAAGTAGATGGAGCAGAAAATAAGGCTGTTGACGAATGTTGCTATTAATAACAATATCTCATTTCGTTGACAAAAATTAAGACATATTATTTTCAAACGGTATGATTTGAAAAACATACAACAACAACAACAACAATGATTTATTACTAGATTATTCGATTTAAAGTGTATTTAATCATTAAAAATAAGTGACGAATTCATTTAATTTTAATGATTCCTTTCTATCATTTTATTGTAGAACTTTCAGCCGAGATTGCTTTCTTTAAGCTACGTATCTTTAAGTAACGGTTCCGAAGAATATCTTATTTGTAAATATTTCTCACGTCGTGATAAAAAAAAAAATTAAAAACATTGTATTCTGCATCAATGGCTTAGAATTGCCATATTTTAGGAGAGCTGAAATAAGTTATTAAAAGAATTAGGAGTTATTTGGCTAATAAATCCTAAGATAGCTCTAAAATTGCTTATCCGGATTTATCTTGTTCATCTCTATTCAAAATGAATATAGAATTTACTCGTTATTTAAATGATTTGGGACATAATTGATACTCTGTAAGTCAAAGCATTATCTATAATCAGCAGTGAATCTACTGTTTATATCAATATAACGTAGACATGTACATCAATATACCACATTATCACAATATTGAGTCTTTCGTTTCAGTGAAATGATGAATGATTATCAATACAAAAAAATTATTATTTCGTTTAAAAAAAATAAATGTATTATCCATCATATGCTAATAAAACTCTTAAGAGCTCATAATTCCAAACTCAAATAATTCCAAATTAAAAGTAATTTAAAAAAATCTATTTTGTTAGATATTGTTTTATCTAATAACTACTTTGACATATACAATACTTATATGTTACTTATATTTATACGGTAAGTAAATTTACATTTATTTTATAATTACCTTATTATCAAAATCTAAAAGTATCGGTGGGTATTTTGTTTTTCTCCATAAAAATCCGATATACTCTTTTGACAATGTCCTGACAGTTCATCCTCTTTCAAATGGCTTTAACTTAAATGAGAACACCTTACCTATAATGAAAGAAGAATGAAGAACGTTAATATACGGCATCAGATGACTATAATATACAAATAATTACTTTACAATAAAAACATTAAGTTTATAAGTATTACCATTAAATGACTGAAAGCAATAATGAGGTTTTTCTAAAGAGGAGCATTACATTACATATAAAGACCAAAATATTTTTTTTTTATCTTTATTTTGAATTTTGCTACGTCATGCCATTATTTACTGTTTAACTTTTATTTGTTTTATTAGCCAAGTGATACTTAAATAAATTTATTTTCCAAAAAAAAAAAAAAAGAAGTATCTTATTTTATCGCCATTTCATAGGATTGTCCAAGTCATTACCCCAGTCGTCCACCCTCCTATTCCCATAAGGCACGCTACTGTGTATTAACAATGTTTTTCCGGCAATACACAAAAGTATTGCAACTAAACACAAACAGAATAAACAAACAGTGAACAAAAAACAACATTTTCTTTTACCACATTTACTCTATTTATTTATTTTATGCCAAGTTGAATTCCAACACAGACGATAAACGAACTGAGGGAAATATTAAATGATAAAATATATGAAAATTATCTCTTTGTTTCATCGTGGTAACTTGGACATCGATTTATCATTGCTAAAATTTGATTTAAAACTTTATAATTCGGAAAACTAAGTAGTAGCTAAAATGCTCTACTAAAATTAAATCAACTTCAATGAGAATTGCGTAATGACCGGCTTGATTTAGTTGGCAGTCCTTCCCTCCATTTATTTCTGAGGCATTTAAGTAGATTTACTTGAATTTACTGAAGGAGTTTATTGATCTTTCATCTGAAGACATCGCTTCACTCAGGACTTTTAAAGACGAAGCAGTGAAGGATTTTCATTACGAATTCTTATGGATTAAAAAATACTTTTAAATATACATCACAAAATAAGAACTGATTCTTCAGTATACTGTTAATCATTCTCTTTTTTTGTAATACATCTATTTATCAAGATTATTACAATATAGCAATAAATAATAAACATGCAATTTTTTTATGAACCGAAATCTTCTGATTGTCCTTACATATTAACTTTCACAATAATTTGTAGGTAATGCTTTATTTGTAGTTTGATATTCTTTTTATAAGTAATTCCTAATAATTGGGAATTGTAATTGCTGATTCTTTACCGAATTGAATAAAAGCATAATTAGGTATAAGTTCGAATTTCCAACAATCTTAAATTATGTATGATGAATGTGGATGGTAAGGAACTTTAGGTTTATTATGTTATAAAAACAGACAGGGATAATGATGAAGAAAGAAGGATAGAAGTCGCGCAGGAGAAATGGGAGTCACGAAAAAACCTGCCCAAAGCAGATCGTCCGCCATGAAACTCATATAAGAGCATGAGAATACAAGAATATAAGACCTTACTCAGAGATGAAAGATCGCTGCATTAGAGACACATCAACCGCGGGGCCCTCGACTAACCTTATTAAACTGTCTGGAAGTAATTTTATTGCATTTGTATTGTATTGTTCAAAAAGCTATAATTGCTATCAAATTGAACAACCCGTCGTTAATAGTAGACCCTAATAGATATAACGATATAAATACTGAATTTCAGGTTTTAATGTAATATTTAAGCTATAGTTCAAATTTCGTTTAAAACAATATTTTTTCATCATTTTTCTTTTCACATCTTACTTGCATTTCATCTTTGATCAAATATAATAATTGTCTTCATTCTGATCCAAAATAATTAGAAAAATTATAATCGAAATGAGTAGAAATTCTTCCAAATTATAGAATAACTAATTAAATAATGCTATCTGCATAAGTGATGATATTACTTGGGACTTCAACACTTTCAGTGCGACTTTCATTGCAGATAAACTATCAGGGTAACTACGCTTATTACACCACAGAATTAGCATATTTGTGAGAAATTCAATTTTTAATCCCTGATAAAATTAAATTAAAACTAACATCAAGGCTTTGAAATATTTATATTTTTTTATTTTCATTAAAACCGAAAGTTAAGAGTATGTTCTTTTGTTGTGTGTAAGCACGTGAGAACAATGGATGTGTTGAACACAGCATGAACGCGGACGTTCAATTGTTAATGGTGAATCCTAGAGGATCGAAAAATGGCGTTACGATGAGAGACCAAATAGCAAGGATGCTAAGGTTTTAAAAAAATGGGAATCGGATGAGTTCCTTCCGATTGTGCTATATATTAGTTTTGATTTTAAACTCATATTGTGTTCAGTAAAAGGCGGACGGCCTTGAGAATTAAATAAGTAAGGATTAATGGTAAAATTAAATTAATTCGTAATAAACTGTTAGGCCCAAAGATGAATCTCGCAAATGAGGACTGGCGGACCCAAATGGAATTTTTGCCAAGGTATTATCTTCAACGTTTGACTGGAATTAACAAGAAATTGATGGATTGTTGCTGAACGTTTGTAAGTAGGATTTCTATTTTACTTCACCCATCGAGAATTTGTAAAGGAGCCATCGTTAGAATTTCGAACACAAGAAAATGGAGTTTAGGACAAAGCGGAACGTATACTAATGAACATTAAAGATTAAACATTACCAACACATAAACATTTGTTCGTTGATTAAAGAAATAGTAAAGTTATTTATTTCAAGCAAAACCATTAATGCTAGGATTTATTAAAGTCAAGGGAAATCGACTTATTACAAATGTTGGACTGAATCAACTAAAGTTAAAGAACTGTAAAGTTGAAAGGATTTAAGTATTTATACAGGAACATTTGTGTTTATTAGCAAGAGGTTTATTTTAAAGATTATTTCAACGAGGTCAAAGAAAGTTATGATTATAAACTGTTTAGAGTGTTTTGGTAAAGACTATAATACTAGAATGTTTAGTCAAGAAAGGATTGGAGAAATCAAGTTTACTTAAACATTCATATAATTAAGTAATATTATAGCACATACGATGAACTTTATTTAAAGCCATCTCATACAAGTTAAAAGACAAATGAGATATAAGAAAGTTCTATGTGTTAATGAGTTTATACATTAAGATAAACTTTAGTAATTATCACACTAGATGAAAATAGCCATTTATCAACGTTGTTAATTGAACAGTTGATGTTAAGAAAGATTTAAAGGAACTTTAAGTTTTAAAGTAAAGAACTTTCAGTGAACTTTCAGTGATTCATAGACTATTTGAAACAACTGTTTCACATCTTGTAAATATTTAATGAGTATAAAACAAGTTAAGTTTTTATCAGTTTTGCTTTTATTTTCTCCTTACTCTTAAAGACTTAATATGCTCTGCTAAACCAGTACAGGCAAGTAAATAAATTAAAATGCCGTTTAGAAAATTTATTGTATGGAACCTAAGTGACAATTATTCATATATATAATCCCACAACAGTATTCTGTATTCCAGATCTCACATAAACAGCACTACGTTGGAATTTCATTACCCAACGTTACTATTATCTTATTGATCCTATCAAAGCAAAGAAAACTACGGACTTACATTAAAATAAAAAATAGTGAAATATGAGTTACATACCAATACATGACAAATCTATTTAAATTAAAATTAACTAGGCCACGTAAGTCAAAAAACAATATAGAGTGAGTTGTAGTATCTGTGGCCAAATGGATAAAACGTCTGCATTCGGAGCAGAAGGTTGCAGGTTCGATTCCCGTCGCGGACGTTTTATTATAAAAATTATTTCTATTTTCCATTCTCAAAGGAAATTGCGCCGGATAGACAGACAGAGAAATAAAAGATCTTAGTAATATAGATTCATTAAAAGATTGAAAAAAGATTCTTTCAATAGGATATTCTTTGAATTTATTTACATAAATCATTGCAAATAATTTTTAATAAAAACTGACTTTTGTTACTTTCCTTAAATAGTAAGATTAATAACCCAATTATAATTGGAATAATTTTGAAGTTTTTATTTATCATTAAAACATACACTTTTTTAAAAAATATTATACACAATTAAACAAAGTCAAAGATATTTTTTTCATTTACCTTTCTTTATCTAAAATACATACTATTTGAAAGTAAATCAAAACGCTATTTGGCGGAGTGATATATTACACCATACAATCTCGTGTTGCTCGATGTTTCTGTTGTACCGAAATACTTGTGGAACATTTTTACTTCTTCTTTCTTCAAACCTTCGCTCCGTATCATACACGCTTCTATTGTAGTGGTCATATTTCACAGACTGTGGTTTAGTCGAAATCCTTCCTTCCATTGAAGTTATAGCCATTTCCTGTTTATTGATATCCATTTCAGTAAAATCACAAATTGTCTATTTCCTTTTGAAACGTACTGCTGGAGTCATATTTCATTCGGAATTTTTAGGAAGGAATAACAAGTCTCTTTCAAGTCGTTGCTGAACTCGCAGTTTAACTTTCCATCTTGAGCTCCGCAATAAAATTCTAAATTCTCCACATTAAATCTTCTTCCGTAATGACAAGAATTAATTTCATTTTCCAAATAAACAAAAGTATTTACGATGTTTACATGTAGATTCAGTGAAATTGTAATACAGTTAGCATTATTATATAATTAAGCGTAAATAATAAGAGACTGTATCTTCTGAAGACATTTACTGTAGTTAAAAAAAGATACTGATAAGTTATAAGTTCAATCGACTTATTTATAGGAAGATTATATTAAAAAAATAAGAATTTTCCTCACATTCAACGTGGCTATTTAGTAATTCTTAAGGTAATTCAAAACATCTCAAAATTTCTGTGATTTCTGTACATTTGTGAATATCAGAAAAATATCAAATACAGTACTTAGAAAAGAAAGATACTAGTAACTGAATTAGGAAAACTTTGCTTTAAAAATGTTTTAATTGTAATTTATCCAAGAAATATGGGTTAGTTAAATCACTTCTATTCTTCCTTTATATATGTACATACATAGAAAGTTTCATGAAATCGTCTACCTAATATACAAATTAATGTTGCTTGAAAGAAGAGATTACGTAAAAATATTTAACTTAAAATACAAAATTAATAAAAATAAAGAAAACCTGGAAAAACATGAAATCAAAAGACAAACATTATTTTCTTCAGATAAAATCCTACTAATCAAAATTTACAAATTGTTAATTCTTTTTCGAAAGTACTCGTACTACCTACTTCAAACAAATCAATAACAGTTAAATTGAAGCTTCCATTTTAAGCCATATATTAAATTCTAGTTAAATGTAACTAAAATATCATGAGTAAAAATCCAAAATTGTTCTGCGATTCAGAAAAAAAATATATTATGTTTTCTTTCTATGAGCTCATATGATATCAGAGAAAGATTAAGTCAAAAACTTTTCTTCTTCTCTATTAACTAAAATACGTTTAAAGCATTTTTCAATTACGATTTTTAGGGATTTCTAATATTAACGGAAGTTTTTTTATTTTTGGATTTTTCCATATTATATTTATATAAAGAAAATTACATAAACTTTAGTATCCATCAAACCAAATGTATGATCATAGATTTAATGTCTTGAGGTTATAGTTCTTCCACTTAAAGTAGCAGGTTTTTTTGGGTGTACTGATACATTTTAAAGAAGGCATATATAGCTTTATTTATTTAGTTCTTAATATCTATCTTAAGATTAGTGTCTTCATTAAAAGTTGATTTCACTTTTAGTTTTAAAGAATACTTTAATCAACAAATCTGTGGATCAGCTTTTCTTTCATTTCATTTCCTATTCTATGTAATCAATAGGAATTTTATCAGATACAATTTCTTGGAAATATATTATTCCTAAAGACTGTGTTCTTGCACGATAAAAGATAAAGACAATTACGGGTATAATTGTTGTCTTGAAAAATCAGATAAAACAGAAGACGCAAAATAAGATATAAGAGGTGCCCAAGTTTCAATTATGTACATAATGGGCTTCTAAACACAAAAATAATGGTAACCAACAAACAAATATAAGTTAGGAACGGTCCTCGAGCGAAAATGTTTCCATGATTCTTAGAAAGAAGTCCTAAGAGAACATCAAGATTCATACAATCTTTCAGAATATAACTAAGCAGAAGAAATAGTGGACAGAACATCATCTCAGAAAGCAAAGGCTATCAGTACAATATCCCGGAAAAAGATGCAGTTAGAAATTCCGTTACCGATACTCGAAATTAGATAGCAGTAGAGATCTACTAGATATGCTGCCACCACTCCTGCTGCAAACAGTAACTAATCTGCTTTGTAAATAAATACTTTTTTTTTGTATTTAAATCTTTTCGTAAAAGCTGAAAAAAGATATTATCAGAATAATCTTAAAATATTATGAATCTAATTATTCAATAATAAAATGAATAACTACTGATACTTAAATTATTAGAAACTACAGTAAAACCTCGTTAAGTCGTCACCCGGATAAGTCGTCACTCCGTTTAAGTCGTCGTTTTCCTTTGGTCCCGACAAGGTCTCATACACAATAATGTAAAATAACCCTCCTTTACCCGTCACCAAATTTAATTTTACTCCGGATAACTCGTCACCCTCAAAAATTGCCAAAAGCATCTTTCTTCTCCATTTTGCATGCCATCGTGTTGTCTTTTCAGCCCCGCCCTTTCACTTTAAGAAATCCAAGCCTTTACGGGGAATTTTCGACCAAACCTGTCACTTCATTCCTTTCCTACCCCTTCGGAGGATTTGGGTTCTTGGAATCTCGCTGCTAATCATTCAAAGCACACTTCTCGCTGCGACTCTGTCTAGTGTAGACCGCTCCTGAGTGTGACTTCATTTCATAGCGAGTAAGCCCCGCTATAAGGGCTATTTTTTTTCTCTTGCAATTTCGTAATTCGATTTCGTTTTTAACATGCCAGGGAAACGAAAACTTACCTCGTTATCTTTTAAAGAAAAAAAAGACTTAATTGCACTTTTTGAAAAGTCAAATGTTTCGAAAACAGCTTTTGCCAAAGAACACCATATTCCCAGGACTACATTAAACGATATTTTTTCATCGAAACAAGTAATAGAAGAAGCTGACTGCAAAGAAAAGAGAAAGAGAATGAGGAAATCGAAGTTTGACGAGATCTAGAAGGTTTTAGTTCGATGGCTAAAACATGCCAGATCCCAAAGTGTGCCGATTTCCGCCGTGATTCTCAAAGAAAAAGGCATTGAAATTGCTAAGGAGTTGAACATTGAAGATTTCGGCGGCAGCAATGATTGGCTGGAACGTTTCAAAGAGAGACATTGCCTTTCTTTTAAAACGACTAAAATGTGGTAACTATAAAAAGTGGTTTTTCATTTCCCACTCATTCATTTGCATGTATTGATTTCTGAAAATATTGTTTTTCTCACCGAATCCTACAGCAATTCAAGAAAAATCTGTATTTCAGTGGGTTTTTTTTCAAAAATTCCCACTCTGCCTAAGTCGTCACTCCGCTTAAGTCGTCAAAAATGTTTGGTCCCTTGAGTGACGACTTAACGAGGTTTTACTGTAATACAAATATTTTAAGCTTCATCTTTATTATATCCAAATAACTAATATTAAGTGCTTATTTAATATTAGAAATGTCTATAAAACTAAAATTACTTTTACTGAAATAGAGCTCAGTTTATTAAGTATTAAATTCTGTTTATACTGGGTAGAAAAAAAACAACAAAAAAACAGATTCTCCTCATTATTTCTTCAAAAACTTAAAATTTAATAAATTAATTTAGCACCTGATTTACTGAAAACATATACGATACATTATTCTCTTATTATTTGTAATGTCCTGCAATATTTTAAATCTAATAGTTCAAGTAAAGCAAGCAAGACAACAGAACCAAATACACAACAAAAACCTCAACAGTACTTCGAAGAGAAAACAAGAAACCAATCACTGAATGGCGAAATTTATTTGCTAAAAAGTTAACTGTTTATCTAATAAATAATTCATTTCTTCAAAGTAATTCCTTCCCAATTCTCTGACGAAAGGGCGTTCAGGCTGCCTTCAGCGGTCGACGAATAAACAACTGAAGCCTGGAAATCTCACGCACGCACGCGAAGTCCATCCGTCGGCAGTCACTGTTTGCTTAACGTTATAATCAGTGGTAAATAAATACTCAGCCGCAGATGGCACAATTCTCCTATTTCTTCATTGATTTTTTTTCTGTACTTCCTTCCTTTTTGCTTCCGCCTTGATCTTTTGCGTTGGAAAAGAATTAAAGAGAAGAAATTCACATTGTCCCAAGTGAATGCTGATGTAAAGTTCTCAGGAATATCAGTCAGTCCCCAAAATACTTACTTGAATTATTACTCTGCTAGTTAAGATTATGTAATAATGTGCCTTAACTAAAAAAAAATTGTGAAAAAAGGTTTTAAAAATATCAGTTTTGTTATAGTGTAATGAACAGTAGGTCGGCAACTAGGAAAACACTCCAGGATTCGAAAGGGGCTGACAGAATGGGAGCCGGCTATTTAATTGTTTTGGTTGGAAAACATGACCCTCCGGGTCTTGGTCATACTACTATCTACGCCACTAATTATAATGTAAAATATAAAATATAAATTCTGATTTTGTCTTGAATCCTGTATACCAGCCTCAGTCAAATAAGGACTCAAGATATTGCCTATAATATAATTAAGTAAATTATAAATAAATTTTATATTGAAATGTTCTTATTATCAAAGTCAGTATCTTATAAATAAAATGCTTGAAAAACTTAATTGTTTTTTATTTTTTCTGATTTTTACTTATTGAAATGAAATATATTAATTTTCATCTTCATCTATCTAATTAACAAGACTTGGCGTCAGGTCGGATTTCGTTTTCAGGACTGTTATGTTGTTAGATGTCTTCGTAGTTTTAATCATGAATATGTCTCTTATTAATGACATATCTTTTATTATCGGAAGATAATAATTTTTATATAAAAGTTTAATAATTTCTTCAAGATTAAAAAAAAATATTGTAAGTCGAAACGATAAGCAAATATTGTAAATCACAAGATACATTAAGTCAGACTATCCAATATAAATCACAACACAGAAAACGAGATATAAAAGCAGTCTGCGAAGAAAACAAAAGTATAAAGTAAATAGGAGAGCAAATACTTAAAAAGACATGAAATAAATATTTGGAATAAAAGCCTTCTAAAAATTGAAATAACAGTAAAATCATGTAGAAAAGTGTACTGAAGTTATTATTGTATTACCCAAAGATTGTAAGAAACAGTTTATAACAATGGATAAAACCTAAAACATCACTAATACTTCAAATTAAATTATTATTTCAATGCTTGAGGAAGGAGGAGCTGATAAAGTTCTCCGAAATATTACGTTATTTTGGAGAAGAGATGAAATAAATGACCTGAAACATCATTTAGTAAACATCTAATTAAATTCAAGATATTTATATTATATTTCTTTTATATTTCTACGTTTTTATTATTTGCTTTCTATTTTACTTTAATTAATATTTTGTTTTATCATTTTGCTTATTTCCCTGTTTATACAGTATATCCAGCTAATAAAAAACTTTAACCCTACTATTTTATGTCGTATGATTTAATTAGAGAATAATCAACTATATGACAATTTCCAGAAACTCCGTCAATTTTTATGAAGATAACCATATATCACCCTCTAGATGACTTTCTCCCTACTTTAGTCTGCTTACTGTTGGCTGCCATCGACTTTGGGATAACATTCTTTACACAAAATCGGTGTACAATCTTCTGTGCTTCAAGAACCTTTGCTCATTGTTATACATGAGAAAGAAACACTTTTTTTCAATCTTTAATGTGAGGACACGAGGTCAATTGCGGATAATTGCTGAATGTTAAGTCAGAATTTGCTAGTTTCTAAAATAGTCTCTGCTTAAGATAAAGAGTACTTAAGATAAAGTAACTTAACTATTAATATAATGATAATTATGTCCAATCAAGCAGTTATAAGTGGTTATTAAACACTACGAAAACCTGAGAAAGTTATTAACATCTTTTTTTATTATTATTTTACTATTTTGTCTTACAAACCTTAGAGCAGTGGCTCGTGAACGCCAGTCCATTTCAGTTATTTCGCGGCAAAATAGTAAAATAAAGACGAAGTAACTAGCTTCTATAAGCCTAATATTATTATTATTATTATTATTATTATTATTATTATTATTATTATTATATCGAAAAAGTTTCAAACCATGGGATTCCCCAGCTAAGACAATATGGCGGGTCAAGGACCAAAGCACTTATTGCCAAGTGAATTAAAAAAAAAAAAAATTTTGGAAGAATAGTTAGGGATGTGTGCTTGTGTCCATAAATTTCCGAAGTATGCGTGTTGTGTTGAGTACCACAGCCTTCTGGAGTTGTGCATAAGTGTTTTTATGAAGTCCTAGTGTGCTGAGGCTGTGATGCAATGTGTGAGGCACTAGACCAGTAGCGGACAGAATGATGGGTACAACACGTACTCGGTCCTGCCTCCACTGCTTCTGGAGCTCGTGTGCTAGGTCTGTGTATTTACTTATCTTGTCAGCGTGAGTTTTCTGCATGTTCTTGCTGATGGGCACTGCAATATCAATGAGATAGGTCTGTTTGTTGACCTTATCAACAAGTGTAATGTCAGGTCTGTTGTGATGTATAGTTTTGTCTGTGTGAATGGGACGGTCCCAGTACAGCTTATGTGAGAGTGACTCTAGTACGCTTTGTGGTGTGTACTTGTAGTATGGGACCGTGTTCTTAATAAGTGAGTGTTTGTGTGCTAGCTGTTGATGAACGATCGATGCTACCTGATTGTGTCGGTAGAGGTAGTCTGTTTGGGACAGAAGGGGACAGCCAGATATTATGTGGTCGATCGTCTCATGTGTAGTGTGGCATTTCCTGCATCTGTCGTCGTGTGTGTTTGCGTCGTGTAGAATGTGTTTCTTGTAGTTGAGTGTGGGAATGACTTGGTCCTGTATTGCGATCACGAACCCTTCGGTCTCCCCAAACAGCTCACCACTCATCAGCCATCTGTTCGACGCTTCCATGTCGACATGAGGCTGGCTGAGTTCGTGGCGATGTCTGCCATGGAGTTCCTTACGAGCCCATGATTCACGCAGCTGCTGTGTGTGGGTGTCGGGAGTGGTGAGTGTTAGAGAAGGGTTTGCGAGGTCCAGGGGTGAGAAGTGTGTGTCAGCCTTGACAATGGCTGAGTGGAGTGAGGAGTGTTGTGCTCTTTGGTGGAAGTGTTCCCTAAGTGTGTGTACTTGTTTTTCGTGTAGGGTGATGAGATTGATGAGTCCTCGGCCTCCCTCCTTGCGGGGAAGAGTCATCCTTTCCGTAGCGGACTTGGGGTGGTGCATGTTGTGTTTCGTGAATGTAGTGCGTGTTGTGCGTTGTAGTGCTTCGAGTTCAGTGTTTGTCCATGAAATTATGCCGAACGAATTATGTTAGTGTGGGGACGGCAAAAGTGTTAATGGCTTTAATTTTATTTCTGGCATTGAGTTGTGTTTTGAGGATGTTGTGAACGCGAGCACAGTATGTTTTGTTGAGTGCGTTTCTGATGTTTGCGTTGTCAATGACGCGCTCTTGCTGGAAGCCCAGGTACCTGTAGGTCTCTCCCTCTTCCATGGATTGGATGGCCAACCCATGGTCTAGTTCAAAACCCTCCAAATTCGTAGTCTTCCCGCATGTTAGATGTAGCTTGCGGCATTTGTCGATTCCAAATTCCATCCCAATGTCTTTGGTGAACTGTGTTGTGACTTGTAGTAAATTAGTAAGTTGTGCACTGTTTGTGGCGTAGAGTATAATATCATCCATGTAGAATAAGTGTGTGATTTTGTATGGTGTCAGAGTGCCTGAGGTAAGCTTATAACCGTGTTTTGTGTTGTCTAGCATGTGGCTTAATGGATTCAAGGCGAGGCAGAACCAAAGAGGACTCAAGGAATCTCCCTGGAAAATACCTCTCCTTATGGGAATGGAGACTGTAGTGATGGAGGTGTTGGAGGTGCATAGGTGTAGTGTTGTGTTCCAACATCGTGGCATTCCATCGTGGCATCCAAGAATGCCGTGATCTTGGGGTGTACTTTGTAGAGTTGAAGAGTGTGCAAAAGCCAGGAATGGGGGACTGAGTCAAATGCCTTCTTGTAGTCGATGTACGCGATGTGTAAGTTCCTATTCTTTGCGCGCGCCTGGCGCAGGATTACAGAGTCAATAAGGAGTTGCTATTTACAACCCTGGGAATTCCTGCGACAGCCCTTCTGCTGTTCGGAAAGAATGTTATGTGTATCGATGTGTGTGTAAATTTTGTCTGTAAGGCAGGAGGTGAGGAGTTTGTAAAGTGTGGGGAGGCAAGTGATTGGACGGTAATTTGCAGGGTGTGCTGTTTCAGTGTTCTTGCTCTGTAGGTAAGTGACATCCTGTGTGAGGAAAAGAGGCATATGTTCTGGGTGTTGGATTATGTCAGTGAGTGCAACAGCTAGCTTCCCATGCAGGGACGTGAACCTCTTGATCCAGAAGTTCTGAACGCCGTCTGCACCAGGAGCCTTCCAGTTGTGTGCATGTTTTAGTGCTGTCTGTATATTTGCGAGAGTAATATCATGGAAGGGCATGAAGGGTAAGTGTTCAGCGAGTTGTTCTTCATCTGTGATCCATGGTGCTTTGTCATTGTGGGGGATGGGGTTGGACCGCAGAGACGACCAGTATTCATGTAATGCCTCGCTGGTGGGTGTATTTGTGTTGGGTGCAGTGGAGGGAGATGAAAGGGATCTGTAGAATTTTTTCTCATTGTATTGGAAAGTATTGTTCTGTTGTTTGCGTAGAGTGCACTGTTTGTATCTTTGTAATCTTTTTGCAAGTGCACTGAGTTTTTGTTTTAGTGTGTCGAGATATTCCTGAACCTGGTTATGATGGTTTGAGTGTGAAGGGCGAGTGTTTATGTGCTTGAATATCTTCCTGACCTGGGACATAAGTTTCTTTGTTTTGTTTCCTGCACAGTATTGTGTGAGCCTGGCTATGTCTCCTCTAAGGTCGCTGATGCGGCCTTCAAGGCGACGTCTCCAAGGGGGGATGTATTCTTGTGACCGTGCAGTGGTAGGTATGTAGTGTTGTTTGATTCAAGTGCCCGAATGGTTCCCTGTGCCGCGCAGTAGAGTGTTGTATGTATGTCTTCTAATGTTTGGATATTGTCAAGGTGTTGTGGGATAGTGTGTGTGTTGAGATGGTATATGACTGTGGCGAGTTGTTTTGATGTGTTTACTTTGGGGAGTGGAGGTCTGAGTGTGGGGTCTGTGCCTGTATATTGTGCTAGTGCGGTGTAGAAATTATCATGTGCTGCTTGTTGTATGTCATTAGTTGTATTGTTGGGGAATGTGGACTGAGGGGTAGAGGCTTCTGAGGCTTCTGTGTTTGCCATAAAGGTAATGTCTTCTGGTGGAGTGGGGTGTGGTGTCCTGTGGTTCGATTCAGCGACCTCTTCCCTAATTTGTGTAAGTATACATGGAGGAATAAGATTGTTTACTACTATAGAACGTCGCTGATCCGCTACCCGCTGTTCGCTAAGCCCTAACGATGGATAATGTGTGGTGAATGCATGTTGTAGTGCCTGTCTGTATCCTGTGAGTTGAGTCCCTAACTGTGTAACAGTGTAGAAGTCGCGCATAAGATCCTGGTTCATCTGTGATGACCATCGGATGCGCTGGCGTGGTTTCCCAGTCTTGGTGGTCGCCTGCTCTGACACAGACGAAACACTTCCGACTGTTCGGGCTGGATGGTGTTGCCCGGGCATTGTGGTAGCCATACTACAGGATGGGGTGCCACTTTCTCCACCACCACCTGCGGGAGACTGTAGTATATTTCTCGAACGGAGACCTCTGCCTAACCCCCGAACGCGGGTGACTTTATCCTGCGCTACACCCGATGCAGCATGATCTATATTAGAACGAGTTCTCATCATGGATGGTTGGACCCTTTAGCCTATTATTATTATTATTATTATTATTATGTTTGTATGTTTCAAACCTTGGGTTTCCCCAGCAAAAACAATATGGTGGGTCAAGGACCAAAGCACATACTGCCAAGTGTAAAGATGTGTGCAAGAATAATTAGGGATGTGTGCTTGTGTCCATAAATTTCCTAACTATGCGTGTAGTGTTGAGTACCACAGCCTTCTGCAGTTGTGCATAAGTGTTTTTGTGAAGTCCTAGTGTGCTGAGACTGTGGTGCAATGTGTGAGGCACCAGACCAGTGGCAGACAGAACGATGGGTACAACACGTACTCGATCCTGCCTCCACTGCTTCTGGAGCTCGTGTGCTAGATCAGTGTATTTACTGATCTTGTCTGCGTGAGTTTTCTGCATGTTCTTGCTGATAGGCACTGCAATATCAATTAGATAGGTCTGTTTGTTGACCTTATCAACAAGTGTGATGTCTGGTCTGTTGTGATGTATGGTTTTGTCTGTGTGAATGGGGCGGTCCCAGTATAGTTTATATGAGGGTGATTCTAATACGCTTTGTGGTATGTACTTGTAGTACGGGACTGTGCTCTTAATAAGTGAATGTTTGTGTGCTAGTTGTTGATGAACGATCGATGCTACCTGATTGTGTCGGTGGAGGTAGTCTGTTTGAGAGAGAAGGGGACAGCCTGATATTACGTGGTCGATCGTCTCATGCGTAGTGTGGCATTTCCTGCATTTGTCGTCATGTGTGTTTGCATCGTGTAGAATGTGTTTCTTGTAGTTGCGTGTTATTATTATTATTATTATTATTATATATGACATTTTTTACTGTAACTTATTTTATGATAAAAATTATGTCGGTGATGATTTTTTTTGAAAATATAGAACCTTGTAGAGTGTATAGGCTGTTGTGATAGACAAGATAAAAAATTGAAATGATCTTTTTAACATAAAATTCAACATTCTTTAAATATCGTGGGTAAATCTGATGAAAGCATATTCCTTGTTATTTTTAAGCATTCTTAATATCAATAATAAGAGGAATTTGTCATAAACTTATCGAAAACTGATTTAAAAACTAACATAAGTGCATCATTCTCATAAGAGATATTACGTATTGTTGGCTTCACTTGCTCAATGCATTAAAAATTGCTTTACGATTGATGTTTCTTTCCAGAAAATGTACAATTGCAACACTAGAATATTCTTTAACATTCAACAATCAACTCTAATGGAAGTCGTAAAAAGAATGCATAAAAAGAAGTTCTACTGATTACATCTTGGGAAGTCAGACGACAATTAATTGTCTAATGGAAAGGTATGAGAACTAAATCCCAGGTAAAACGTTCGTTATAATTGCGTTTCTTGTCATTTTTCAGGGTTCATAAAGCAAAACACTTGTGTAATTACTAGATAAAAATAAATTTTGAAAATCGTGAGTTGATTAGAAGAATCGCCTTAGATCTAATGAACATCTCGATTAAAATTAAAACAGAAATATCCAAAATAAAGAGAAAAAGAGTGGGATGAGAAGCAGGAAACGGCCGCAGCCGAATGAAAACTCGCATAATAATAAATACAGAAAAAAAATGAATTTTTTTTTGTTAATTATGGTAATTAATGGAAGAAAGAAGAAAAACATTGTATGTCTATGAATGCTTCAAATCTTTATTATTAATAAATAACAAAATGAGTTTTATATTACAGAAGCAATTATATATTTTTTTAACATTCCTTAAAAAAAAATTGTTTTTTTAACATGATTTCCTTGAAAATAAGATAAAAGACTTCCGTAGAACAATCAGAGCAGGGGAACTTTTTACTGGTATTAATTAATACAAATTTATTATTAAGAATTTATTTAAGCTTTATTAAGACTAATAAGAATTCAATACATAATTTAGTTTTAAAATTGTGAGTCGTAATGAAATACAAAAAAAAAATTGCCCCCCAAAAAAGGAAATTGTTTTACGTATTAGAGAAGTAAATTGGCAGCCAGTTATCTTTCTAACTCTTTCTGATTATAAATTAGAAAATTGAAAATAAATGATAAATAATTGTAAATTTATTAGAATAGCAACTTTTATGGCTATATAATTGATTTAAAGTTATATGATTTTTTTTCTCTTTTTATATGAAAACAATCAATGCAAGACTTACAATTTAAAAGAATTTAAACTTCTGTTCAGAAATCAGCATTTTATTAGCAATTGTTTCCATTTTAGGAAATCGGTCAATTTCAGGTTCTACAACAAATTCTACATTTACTTTGTTGGAACGAATGAAAAAATTAAACATGTAGAACAAGCAAATACGATTTCTATTTATTTTTGCCTTCTTCCTACAGAAATTTCTGCTCCATGGAAAAAAAAAAACCGTGTTTATATTTTAGAACGCCTTAGGCTATTTTATTTAGAGGAAAAAGAAAAGAAATTTAGCACCTTGTCTAACAGTCAATTTTTCTTTAAATTCTAAAATCTTTTTTTTCTTTATTGTGTTGATAGACAGGACTTCAAATCACGGATTTAACAGCAACAACATTCAATTTTTTTCTTTTCTATTTTGATTTCATCTTAAGGCAAAGCCATGTTATCCGAAGACAAGTTTACAGGAAGCATGCATTTCAGAGATAAGGAAAATAAGCAGACGTATTTTTTCAGATTAGGCTTCCATCGAGAATTAGGCTTAAAATCTTGAAGAATTTTTAAAATAACATGCAGATACTTTAAAAAAAAAAAAAAACCTTACTTTTAAACTTTTTCTGAATTCTTTGTTTGGTTAAACCTTTATGTTTTTGAAGAATTTATTGTTAAACAAAGTTTAATAATACAAAGTTTAATAATAAATAAGTAAATATATTAAGACAGTAAGTTAAATAATTTTATAATATGAAATAATATTTTAATTGTATTAAAAAAACAAAAAAGAAAAGAAATGTAGAAATAACCAGACGAATAAATACTAATAAAAACGGCATCTATACGTAAATCAAACATTCTTTTCTAAATGTCTTTAGTGAGGTGTTAAAGATTACAAAAAGCTAATAGACCTATTACCAGCTTTCCAATAGAAAAAAACTTACTTTAAATGATAAATAACGATAAGCGGTATTTTTAATATTTCAGCAATCAATGTAAAACGAATTTAGAATGCCGTATTTTTATACAAAAGAGGAGATTTCTGGAATTTGTTTGAAACTCAAAATGATGATATTTTATCCAGTGGCAGTTGTTTCACCAATATTTGTATTTTGATAAAAGCTATTTGCTATTTGTTGTTGGCTATTTCTATTTCTACAAAAAGTTCTTCTACAAAAGAAAAAAAAAATTGAAGAACTTTTTGAAAGGAATAATAACTTTATGAATACCAAACAAATTGTGATTGTTATAGAGTCCATTTCTCCAGAATTCATCGTTTTATTTTCCCGAGAACTCTGCACATAAACCTTGTTAATTTGGTATAATTAAAGTTTCAACTTACCATTTGGAATTCTGCTTCTTATCAGTTGTACCATTTATAATTAAATATACTCTATTTGGTAACTTGCTTCGCTCTTCCACGTGTAACATCAAGCATTAAAGATGACCTTTGTGATCTCTTAATGGAACTAAGCGAATTTTCAGTTTGACAATTGACTACCGATTAGTCGAAGTTTCGGGAGCTAAACGACCTTATAACACACCATTCATCTTTAACAATAGTCTTTGCCATTGTTGGTGAAGGGAATATATCCTCCCGCTTTAAAGAATCGATTTTTCTAGAAAATTCCGGACGAGATTAGGAGAGCTTACATTTTTCTCACATGCATGTATTACCCCATCTATTGACAGCTGCTTCGCAAAAGATTCACGCCATGACTCGAGTCTAATGAATACAGCTTCTCAAACGGCTGCGGATAAATTGATTTCCGGAGCTTTCGTGAGTGGATGGGTAGGAGGAAGGGATAAAGAGAACAGGGTTAGGATTGGAAGAATGATGTATCCGCAGACGGTATGCCTTAAAATTCTCCATCAAGCCTTAAAACTCTTCTCAACGTTCGCCTTCTTGCCGTTTCTTAAAGCAAATTCCGTTTGCACGAAATAAAACAGGAAAAACGAGACGTCGAACCATATACGGGATCCAAACGAATAAGGAAAGTACGGAAAGAACGGAAAGGAAATCGAAAGCCATCGTAAAACCAATAAGATGCAGCGGCCATATTGAAGAAGGCAAAGTGTCCTGACAATATTTTTTGTCATTCAATGCACTTTTGAAATATATTTCAAAAAGAAAAAAAATATAAAGCTCGAAACTTTACAGTATTTCGTTGACAAGCGATTAAATCTGTGTGTTAAATGTTTGTTCAACAATTTGTCTAATTTTAAAAGTATGTTTCTTTTAATTCGTAGACGATGCTAAAAAACTCTAATATCTTTTTTTCAAACAAAAATCTCATTGAAAATCTCAAAATAATAATTCTGATACTCAGATTTATGTTTCTACTCTAATCAAGAAGTAATATGGCTCTTTTTGGCATTGTAATAACATCCAATGGAAGTCAAGAACAAGAACCACAAGGCAAGACAATGAACCGATTCTCAAATTTAAAATTAAAACAAAACAAAAAAAGAGATTAATTTCATAAGTTGAGAAACCAATTCGAAATCAAATCCTTCCTTTTTCTTTATTTTAAACCAATTCTTCAATTAATCAATGTTCAAATAAATACCGATTGTTGTCACTTAGTTATGCACAATTTGCAAGCCATTTACTATCAAAATTGTAAAGAAAGAATAATTAACTATCGAATGCCCGTTCTGATAGTGAAGTATTTTACATGCTTAGATATTTTAATTAAATTAAAAAATAAAAGTCACCCTACAATTTTGTTTTCATCCTTAATAGGAATACTGATTTTTAGGTTAGAAATAATAATTAATAAAGTTTTCACAATTAACATTCAGGAAAACCTTTTTTCGCTCAGGAACCATGATCAGTCACATCTAAAACATCACATCTAAAAGGTGGGAGATCCTAGATTACAAAAAACAAATGGCCTTTAAACTTTAAAAAAATTAAAATAAATTCCTTATGGAAATTCAACTAATTCATTTTCCAACATTTACAAATGAATTAAGGGTGAGGCGTAAAGTTAAACAAAAACTAGAGTATTTTTCAGTTCATAAAGGCTTTATTTTATATTTGTAGCCTAATATTAAAATTTCAGCTTTCAAGGATACCAATAGACTTAAAAATAAATGTAAACAAAGTTTAAGAAAATCTTCTTCTTCTTCTTCTTCTTCTTCTTTTTCTTCTTCTTCTTCTTCTTCTTCTTCTTTTTCTTCTTCTTCTTCTTCTTCTTCTTCTTTTTCTTCTTCTTCTTCTTCTTCTTCTTCTTCTTCTTCTTCTTCTTCTTCTTATTATTATTATTATTATTCGAAGGTCAATAATTTATGATTTAAGTAGCTTAATGTGGTTTACTTTTAGGTTCATTTGGTTTTCTTATAATAATATTCTTTACTTCCAGAGCGTTGTCAACTTTTAAGCGAATTTAAGATTTATTTTAAGATAAAAGTTAACAATAAACTTTTTCAGTATCTTTTTCAGTGTTTTTATGAATAAAGTTTCTAGAAGTTATCAAGAATTATTCTCATAATTTTTTTAATAATGTTCGTTTTGAAGTCGGTTGCCGTAATATTACTCTATCATTGCAAAGTTGTGATTATACTTCGTAAAGCCTAAAACCTAAAGAAAGCAGAAATCCAAGCAAGTCAGTTTTTATTGACCCATAAACACAGTTTATAGAATAGAAGTTTATAGAACAATCTATAAAATTGTGGTTTTATTTTCAGAAATTGACAGTTCACGGCACCAGATTATAAAAGGTTTTCACAAATATTTGATATTTTTTTTTAATAATATCGTATCAATGTTTAAAGTTTGATCGTATCATCAAAACATACGACAGATAGATTAGTGTATGGTAATATGGTTGATACGCTCCTTTACATGTTGTATATTATATTACTCATGTTAAATTATTTTCATTGCCTTTCTGTTATTTTCTTCGTAGCAAACTTTACGAAATAATATTTGATAATTTTGCATACATAAAAGCATGATCATCAGAAAATAATCGAAATAGCGACACAAGTCATGTTTCCACAATTTCAACTTTTTGAAAATTATAATAGGCTTAAGATTCTGATACATTCAAAATGAACTCGACATAAATATTCAACAAATATTTGTTTTCTTATATATTTAGAAATTTTAATTTTAAAGAAATGAATAAATATTTTAATTAGTTCTACCAAGAGTCTCTGATGATGAGACTTGTTTTTCCAGTGGTTAGAAGTTCGTCTATGATAAGGAAAAGTCACTTGCAATCGCCGACGATGAACGACGATTTTTCCTGGCTTATTTGTATCCAGAAGGATCGTAAAGTCTGCCTAATCCTATGTAAATACAAGCACTAAGACAAAGAAGTAGAGCATCGAATTGGCTTGCCCCAACTCTTCGTATTTCGATGCAATGTATCTCTACCAAGGGGTCTAGGTAACCTTCTTTATCTAATTTTTTTTTTAATTGTTAAGAGTTCTCATTATTTTCAAATTGAACGATTTTCATTTCATCTCAATTACAGTGAAATAAAAGGATTCTATAGAAAGAGGAAAGTTTTCGACAGAAAAAAACTGGAAAAAAAAACTTTCTAACTTAAAACAGTTGAAAAAGGAATGATAATAAATTGCTTTTAAATGGAAAAAAATTGCGATATTTTTCATTTTCTATTTTTCGTGATCCAGTCTCAAAATTTCATTTTTCTATAATTCACAGCAATTGTGAATTTATGCTTATCGTAAATTTTAAGCATCTATAATATAATAAAAAAAAAAACTTAAAAATCGATAAACCTAACCTATTAAAACTTTTTTGTAAAAATAATGAAGACAATTGAGCATCATTTTATATTGAATAAGAATAACAAATAAAAAAATAAATAAAACACGCTTATAAACTATTCAATAAAAAAAAAATTCAACTCTTTAAAAAAATCTTTAAGGTCACAATCATTGATAGAAAAAGCCCTGAATATATTCATCAAATTCAAAATCTGTTCCCAATGTCAAGTGTTAAAAATGCACAAATATGTTAATTTTTGCTAACTGTTTGTTAATTTCTTTTGCTAGCTTAATTTATTATTTGATTTCTTAGTTCAGAGTCTAGAGTTTTAATCCTATGACCAAACAATAAGAAGTATGATTACATGTTTTTTATTTATTTATTTATTTATTTTATTTTGTTTTGCTTCTAAAGAAACATTTTAACTTCGAAATAAATCAGTATATTTCTCAATATCGTCATTGTTTTCAAGGCAAAATGTTTTAATAATCACATCATTATGTAAATTTAAAATTTAAATTAAGTATTGGTATTTAGTTACAAAAACTACTTAAATATATTTATAAAATGAGAAATTGTGAAAGCTCATTTTATTGATGAAGATAAATATTGAAATCGATTTAATATTAAAAATCTCAAAATAATCTTTTTCTTAAATAATAATAAAAATTCTCAAAACAGACTTTGATTATCAATGTATGATTGTAGACATTAAGTGAAACTTCAAAATTTCTTTCAAAAATACATCTTTCAAAATTACATCTTTCGATCTATCGTTATTCTTTCCTTTCGAGACGAAAAGTCTCAAAAATCAGCAAAATAAAACAAAAAATAACGTGATAATTCCTAAACATTATGCCTGAATACAAATGGTTTCTTCTCTTTCATGTTACAAAGTTGAAGCCTGCTGCAATTTTCCAAGAATCGATTGTGTAAATGATAAACCTAAAGTTCAGAGGTAGAGCTCATAAAGTCCAGAATAGCATACTTTTCAAATGAAGTTTACCACGAAGACGAGACAATGCTTCAAGCTGGCAGTAAAATTTATCCTTCCTTACTTGGGTGGTCTTGTTGCAATGATAGCTTCCTCAAATATATAGCCCATAACCAATTGTCAGATAAAGAAGTGACGTGCTCAGAGAATGACGGAGAGATTTGTCATCTGCAATAAGCTACCAACCTAGAAAATGAAGAACACGTCTTAAAAAAATCTGGGACTTGGGAATGGCGGCATCATTCCTTTTGTTTCCAGACCATGGGAAACCCATCAAGTTGGCACGAAAGAAAATAGCATTGTAAATCAAGACGAAAACGCAAAGATGGTTACCCGCTTTAGCAATACATAAAACATAACAACCATGTGTCCACAAGATAGTACTGCATTAAAAGCCTTGGAGAATGATAATATTCATCATAATTTCCTTCTCCAAGGATCGTAATTTTCTTTCCGCAATGAGACGCGAGACGAAAACTGTATAGAAAGAGAGGAAGCCGACTGCTGTTTATTGTCCTGCTTTTTGTATACAAGAGGTCTGTGTAGGCGTTACTTTTGCCTCTTTAATTTACGTGTTCTTTTCGTAATTGCCTGCAATTGTAACATATTCTCCATTATAGCTTCACCAATTTAATTTTTTTCAAAAATTCAATACATCATTAATTATTAACAAATCAACTGAGCCCGTGAACGCTAAAATTGATGTAGTTTGATACATTTTTCAATAGTTTCTCTTTATATAACGGATAACATGCTAAGAGATTAATTTAATCACTTTTCTAAAGAGTCATCGGAATTGTATTCGTTAATATAGTTATCACTATGAAAACAAAAAATATGTTTTTTAAAAATACCTTAAAATAACTTACAAATCAGTATACTCCGAGTAATCAGGCTGAAAATAAATTTCACAAGCCATATCAATATTTTTAGTGCAAATGCAAAATTTTATAGTTTCCTATATTTTAAGATTCCGTAAATTGTTAACAGTTGAATTAAAAGCAAATAAGAGATTTTAGTGGGATTGCAGTTTATTTTAAGTAAATAAATATTTTAAATACGGTACATAAAATAATATTTATTCGTGATTTCTATAGTAAATTGTTATAAGTATTTCTTCTAATTAAAAACAAGGTCTGGGAAATTTTAAGACGTGGAAAGTCCTAAAGAAATTAGCCAAATGGTAAAAGCTGATGAAGTTGTTTCTTAGATGCGCCAAGCTCTAGTGTGAGAAACAGGAACTAAGTCGAGTAAATCATTCCTTTTAATTGATCACCACAGTAATGGATTCCAAGTGTAGTTATTCATTATTATAATGATGTAAGGCAAAATTTTTAAAAGTTATCATAACGGATATTGATAGCCAGATAAATTATAATTGTCTGAAATGATCTACAATAGTCTGAACTTATATTACTCGGGTAAACATTTCGGAACTATGCAGTCAGCGAAACTTTTATCATTAAGAATGACTGGTTTACCAAATTCTAGGTTTTGCAGAGTTCTCACAGTCTGTACTGAAGGGCTTTTTCGGAGAGTTTGTATTGCGCAATTTAACGAGCGGATTTCTTAAGTTGTTGACCTTTTAACACCAGCAGTTAAATTTTAGATCTAAAAAAATACTTTTCAGAATTATTATAACTGAAAAATGAAAGAAAACTCCTCGCTCTGGAAAAAAACACAGCTGATCAGTATTCAGGTGTTTTAATTCGAAATCTACAACATTTAATTTCTGTATCTTTCAAATTTTGCAGGCAGCATTGTTGAAGAAATTGTAATGACGGCGAAATCCCCAGCAAAATAGAGTTTGTTCCACAATATATTATGCTGTTTAGTACTATTACTTTATCATAGATTCATATGCGTATATATTTTATCCCAATTAGAAATGTACAAACTTCAATATATATTGGAAAGTAAATTATCATGTTAACGTTTATTTAAAACACTTTTCCAAACATCTGTTACGCATTTACATTTCTAATTACATGTAAGAAAGGCATTTGTTTAGCATTATTTGGTTTTTGTCATAAGCCTAATAATATAACATTTTTAAACATTTTAAAACATGACGAAAACAATAATGATTAATTATTATTATTTAAAAAATATTTCTGCAAAAAATTAATAAGAGTTCGTTTTATATTAATAAAAACCAGTATTCCAGAACTAAATGGACATCATTGGACTGTTTTTTCAATCATTATATTCTCGATATATTTTTATAGACCTAGAAAAGCAAATAGTCAGAAATTAATCAGAATATGATTCGGAAATCAAATAAATGATATAATATAATGTTGGCTGTAAGTCCCGAATTCAAATGCAGTTTTTCTTGAAACAAAATAAGAAGGTGAAATAAGAAACACGTTTTAAGAATCTTTATTATCCCAATGAAAAAAATATTCTTTCTAAAATTGCTGTTTTCTAAATAAAAGAAACTGAATAATAAATAAGTATTTTGGCCTCTCATCAAACTTTGGTTGATTTACATTCCAAAGAGCATGGAGCAGTAATCTATTAATTACAGTGTTTTATTAGGCATTCAGATCTAAATTTCTTGCAATTTGCTGTCTTTGCCCATATTAATTCCAAGATATTAATTCTTGTAGGTCTCTTTGACAATTGAATTGTTAAGAACATGGATAGTAAGGAAGAAAATAGATAAGAGTAAGTAAAAGATAAGATTATATCCGAACTGCAAAGAAAATAATGTAGCATGATATTTAATTCCATTTATAGACTTACGACGAAATTAAGGATTAATTTACAAAGGCTTTTGAACGGGAGAATTGTAATTTCATATCTTTGAAAGGTTGTTTGAATAATTTATTTGAAAATACCCTAATGAAATACTCAAATAATTCAAAATCCGCTTTCCAAAATCTCAAGTTATTGAAGTAATATTTTCTTTTTTTTTATATCAGTATTATTATTATAAGTTAAGTAATAACATTTAAAAAAAAGTTGTATTGTTTCTTTTATAATGTTCCGCTTTACAATAAAGATTATTTCAATAATCATCTAGTCGATGTAACTTATTAACTTATTCTATGTCTGTAAAACTAGAATTTGAAATTTTGTTTTCTAATGATAGTTGCTCATATATTATATATTGAATTAATACAATTCGTTTATTTGATTTTATAATTGTGAAAGTCAAATGATGTACTCTAATTGCTACGGTGCATTCTGTCAATTAGCGATAATTTCTAGAATTAGTTAATTCTAGTTCAAATGATATATGTTAACTATACATCTCGTCACATCACTCAAAGTTCACACCATTAGCTCATAGTTATCTATTTATTATTCATAAACATATGAATAATTAAACATTACAAATTAATAATCATAAATTATTAAACACTGATTTAATTCGAATCCATGACACCTGAAAATTTTCCTAGATGATTGCACTAAATATTTTCGAAATGTTTTTGATTAAATGATTCCATAGTTCAGTGAGATCCTCTAAATAGAAAAGTTTCAAAGAGTTCTTTTGGATGGAATCTCTTCATTATAAACTCCCTCTTCTCAAAAAATGTCTGAACTTCTGGAATAAAAAAATGGAAGTCTTCAGTTTTTTCTTTTTTAAAAATCTATATTTATTTCATTAAAGGTAATTTTAAAAAAAGCTTTATGTAAATTGTATATGAAATTAAGCTTCAAATTCAAATTCAAAACCAAAGAGGAAAAATGTTCAGTAGATTACAAGACTTCAAATGCTGTCAATTATTCTTTGTCTGATGGACAAAGAATAATATTTTAGAATGTCACATGTGTTGATTTGAAACCGTGATTTTATTTTTTACCATTGAAATAAAAAACAAGTAATTTTCTGCATACCTTCGAACTCTAATTTTATATAACTGAATGTAATTTAATAACCCAATAAAGATCGGGACTTCCTTTGGAAATGTAGTTTAATATAGTAACAATATTCCTAAAACTGTAATTAGGCCTATTTCTTATTTCTTAATTAAACTAAACAAACTAACATCCTACCATTTAAACTTTGCCCTGTAACTGTTCTCTCAAAGGTTATCAAATAGCGCCAAAAAAAAAAAAAAAAAAAAACATGGCCAACGTAGAGGGTCGATCATATCGTGAAAAAATCTGCTTCGGTGACCTGCAGATACTGGATTAAATAAATGCCGGATTTTGCGAAGTCAATGTGGAGATGGGAGTAGGCACGTGTACACGCGATCTTTATTAATAATGTTCGCATTCAGAGCTCAATTTGAGGGAACGTACCGTTGGTGCCGAAGTCTTGCTGTAATTTCAGAAATGTCAACTCCCTTCTCACCCCTCCTCCCTTCGCCGTCGGCCTTCGCCTCTCCCGAATTAAAGGAAAACATATTAAAATCACATTTTCGCGCGAGCACATAATTATGATCTACAGCCCGTTGTGTAGGCGTTCACACATTCTTTCTGCCATTTGCAGAAATCAGGCGAATGACTCGTTCGCCAACGAATAAAATAATCAGTTTGGTACTATTGACGCGGTCGATTTCATATGGTCCCGCTTGAGGAAAAGGAAATGGAAAAGGGAGGGAAAAAATGATACAGTATGAAACATAGTGTGCTTAATAGTGTGTGCTGCAGGAGAACGAAACACTATGAATTGCAATTGTTCATATTTTGTTCCAGTTGATTTTGTTGTATGTTTAGGATACTCTTTTTTTTTTCTTTAAAAAGTATTGAAGAGAATTGAAAGCTTCTGCTGCGTTAATAGAGAATTAATGTTTGTTTTTGCTTTTTCTTTATTTTTTTATGTAACTCTCAATTAACGATTAATTAGGTAAAAATTTATTCATCTCTGAATTTGAGTTCGAAACTATTTTTTTTTAATATAAAACTCCTAAAATATGTTCAAAACTAAATTTCAATATAAACAAAGGTTTGAAGAAAACATATTTAGTTTTGATAACCATCATTTTTGAATCAGAAAAATTGCTTGCAGCTTTTTAATATAAATTAACCTTTAAATGCAAGAAAATTTAGAAGAAAGTAGTGTTAAGAGATTAAAATTAATCGAAAGCTAGTAAAATAATCAAATTTGAAAAATTGGAATGTACGTTATTCAAAATTTGAGAATTACAATATTATTTACTTAAGTTATTAAGATAAAACTACTGAAAAAAAGTCTTTGTATTTCTTTGTAACTTTCTTGTATTCTATAGAAATTCAATGCGTAGAGATTATGTCCACTAGAAAAAAAATTAAATATTTTATTTGTATTATATAATTTTAATTGTAGATCGTTATAATAGGCCATCCAAGCTGAATGGAACTTACTTATTTGAAATTTTTTTAGTTATTTATTTTTCTTCTCACTGTTTGAAAAAGCTTCAAACCTTTGTAATTATAACAAAATATTAAAAAAAAGAATTATAAGACCAATTGTAGTAAAAAAAAAGTATAAAGTTTTACTTCTTGTGTAGAGTTAATCCTTGGAAGATTTTAGAAAGTGTATTTTACATTTATTTCATATTCTGTGCTTCATTTTCTTTGAATGAATTCGAATTCGATGATCAAACGCTCTGTGATGCCGTATTGATTAAACTGCCTAAGGCCTAATATCCAAATTAATCTTTAAGGGAAGAAAAAGGAGGGCGGCTCGGTGGAAACCTTAACAAATGATTATTTTGAAGGCTTACGCTTGAGAACTGAAAGATTATCTGACTTGCGGGGCAATATGGATAGTAACTTGGCTCCCGTTGGTATCTGGGACTGTTTTGATGACACCCGCGGTAGGATGCTCCCCGGCAAAATGTCAAGGCGACTATTGTGATGTTAGCGAAGACTAATGAAGACTAATCACCCTCGTCACTATCAAGGAACGTTTCGAAGCGCCTCGGAGGGGCTGAATAGGAAGTCGAATCTATTCATCACGTGTTGCAGCAACCATATTGACAGTCGCTCAGTTCGGAGTCGCGAGCCGGGTGGTCTGATTGTTAACGGGTCGCCTTTGAACTATTGATCATGTGATCTGCCTTCACTACCAATCATCGGAGGTCAAACATATTCCCCAATGACAGAACTACCACTGAATGAGAGAAGATTTTAATAAGGGGTATTGTCAAAACTTGCTCAACAGTAATTGGAAGACAGTCCTGCTTAGATGTTCCAATCATACAGACAATCCTGTTCACGGATCAACAGAGTAGCTTAAAGAGAATGACTACTAGGAAGCATTTTGTTGCAAATTTTTATTCATGACACAATGTTAAAAGAATTTTAAAAAAATCATACCGTAAGAGATAATGATAAAAAAAATTATCTCCTTTTTCTCATTTGTTTTTGGAATTAATATTCCTTATTTCTAATTTTTTTTTCGTTAATTTTAATGTAACTTTCATTTTAATAATTTTCAATAGAAAAATAATGTTGGAAGATTGGTTGGTTCGTTGTTTAGTAGATTTGAATGGCGCAAAAGCATCTGTGGCTAAGCTGCGCCAAGAAAGGTAAAGATTCATGATTCCAAATCCGTTTGTTATTTTAAGAAAGCCTGAAAATAGAACAACCTATAATAGTCAAATTTTCTTAATTCACATTCACATTGACTAGAAATGTAGGAACAAAGTGACATTGCTTTTTCAAAGACAAGTTGGTAAGCATGGAAATTACTTTCTTCGCAGTCTGATTCGTAATTCGCAACTCTTTGAAAGATGAATGTAACTCTACTCCGTTGATGACATATAAAAATATCACTAAAAAAACAAGGTGACAGATGTTATTTTTTTTCCATCATTTAACTACAGAATTGTGATTTTTGTATATAAAAATTTATATAATGGTGATGTAGGAGAAAGATAGCCGAGGGATTGCTTAAAAAATTTAAACTTTTTAGATGTAAATTACAACGAATTTGCAGAAAAAATTAAGTTTCAGTTTAATTTACAGTTATTTTGTTCTCTCTTATTTTTTTTTTTTTTTGATAGCTTCAGGAAAATAAGATTTGTGAATATCTCGTTGAAGTAATTTATATTAGAAAGATGCAAGGATAATGTAAATAAATTTTAAGTTTTTTTACCAAAAATTAATTTTACAATTAAGTCATGAACAAAATGTGAAAAACAGCCGACTCAGGTTATCAAAAACCTTTATCGAAGAATTTTTTATTATAAAAAAATTTTGATTCAAGATTCCTAATCTACTGGTTCTGTTTGTATCTAAATCAGTAAAATTTTAAGTCGAGTGTATTAGATTTCGAAGTCAATGTAAATTCTAATAGAACTATTCTTTGTTCAGTTCCATGGTGTATTGAATAAAAACAGAATTTATGATTTTGTTTTGGATATGTCACTACATGTTAATACTACAGAATTAAAAACTTATGTAAATGTTAAAGCTTTAAAATTTTGGAGGAATAAAAACAAACTAATAAAAAGAAACTTGTTAAATAATAGAAGAAAAAGGAATCTAAGCATTATTATCATGCACAAAGTATCATATAAAACTCTCAATTAGTGAGTCAGCTTTCTTCGGTTAAATACATGTTTTTTAGAAAGCATAAAATTATAGTCACAAATAGGCATAGGGAAAATTTTCATTTCACTAAAAAGTTAATTTATTAAGAAAATTAATATCATTTAACTACATATGCTTTATCTTGGACGTCATCTATGGACAAATTTGCTTTGATCTCAGAAATTTAATACAGTGTATATTATTTTGTATATTACTTTGCAAGCAGTAAACAAATAAGAAAGTAACTTTTAATTTTCTTAATGTACTTAAATTTAAGATCAAGTTCCCGAGATAAACGGTTTGGCTGCATTAGGATAATTAAGTTTCTCAAATGTAATTAGGCTTAGCAAAAGAAATTTGTTTCATGCTTGTTATTTTGTCAATTAAGGTTACAACAAATGTAAATTCATTAATGCACAATTGATTTAATAATATCGATGAAATATCTTTGAAGTTTCTAAGGAAGATAGAAAAGTGCATTAGACATTAATAATCATAGCTTTTCTAATCCTCAACTCAATTTCATACTTAGCAATCTTCTTTAAGAACTAGTTTATTATATTTACGAATAAATAATTATAAGCCTTATAATTTGTTTGCTCGACACCGTAATACTTTCTCTCCTTAAAAAAAAAACACTTTACATTATTTAAAAACGTTTACTAATATTCAATATTGAAAATTCTGAAGTTCATCTTAAAATGCCTAATTGTTTTACGTGTGATTTAAATATTGATAAATAATAAAGTTTAAATTTAAAAATAACAATACGTAACGAATAATGTAAATAAAAATATAATAATTAAACTTTGCATTTCTGTATTATATTTTCTATACTTAAAATAATAAACTTAAATAAGATATCAAAGTTAACTACAGACGTTAAAGAGAAACCGAAAGCCTGCGTAGGGAGATGGCCTAATAGTGAAAGTGACCCATTTGAGGTCACAAATAAATTAAAGGGGTCTTAATAAAAAATAATGTCTACCTATCCAGCTCTTACCGTTTCATAGTTAACGCCCATGTCAAGTTACAACATTGATTGCAAATTGCTCGGCCATCGTAGTAGATAGAGCTCTGGTTTTTGTGGCATTCATCTGCCCTGGAGATGGTTGGTTGGTTGGTTGGTTGGTGTATAATGGCGCAAAAGCAGCTGCGGCAAAGCTGCGCCAGTCCCTGGAGATATTTGTTCTAACAGCATGCCACATGACCCCCCCAAACTATCCCAGAACCACGTGACCTGGACATAGTCAACTGGTTATGGGCCCATAAGTCAAGATTTTGGGGTAGCTACCTCTTAAGTTTATACATGATGTAATGGTATATATTGAGGTGTACATGCATGCCAAGTCTGAAGTTCTTAGGGTTTTCCTAAGTGGGTACAGAGAAACCGAAAGCCTGCATAGGGACATGGCCTAATAGTGAAAGTGACCTAATAGTGGGGAGACAAAATAAATAGCGGGGACAATTGGAACCACCCAATCGATAGAAGTCTAAGAGAGGATCATTTTATCCTCTAGCACCCATATTCGGAAACATTTGTTTCACCCTTAAATTCGACTTCAAAGTTAAAAATTCACTTGACAACTATACCAACGTAGGAAAACGCAACTTCAAACTTGGCATGCATATACACCTCAATATATACCATTATACCATGTATAAACCTAGCAGGTACCTACCCCAAAATCTTGACTTATGGGCCCATAACCAGTTGACTATGTCCAGGTCACGTGGTTCTGGGATAGTTTGGGAGGGTCATGTGGCATACTGTTAGAACAAATATCTCCAGGGCAGATGAATGCCACAAAAACCAGAGCTCTATCTACTACGATGGCCGAGCAATTTGCAATCAATGTTGTAACTTGATATGGGCGTTATCTACGAAACGGTAAGAGCTGGAGAGGTAGACATTATTCTTTATTAAAACCCCTTTAATTTATTTGTGACCTCAAATGGGTCACTTTCACTATTAGGCCATGTCCCAACGCAGGCTTTCGGTTTCTCTTTAACGTCTGTAGTTAACTTCGATATCTTATTTAAGTTTATTATTTTAAGTGCAGAAAATGTAATGCAGAAATGCAAAGTTTAATTATTATATTTTTATTTACATTATTCGTTACTTATTGTTATTTTTAAATATAAACTTTATTATTTATCAATATTTAAATCACACGTAAAACAATTAGGCATTTTAAGATGAACTTCAGAATTTTTCAATATTGAATATTAGTAAACGTTTTTAAATAATTTAACCCTTTAATCCAGGTCACATGGTTCTGGGGTAGTTAGGGGGGGGGGTCATGTGGTATACTGTTAGAACCAAAATCTCCAAGACAGATGAATGCAACAAAAAACCAGAGCTCTATCTACTAAAAATTTGCAAACACAGTTGTAACTTGCCATGGGCGTTATCTACAAAACGGTAAGAGCTGGAGAGCTGGGCCTATATTGTAGACATTATTCCTTATTAAGACTCCCCTAAACTAATTCTGACCTCAAATGGGTCACTTTCACTATTAGGCCATGTCTCTATGCAGGCTTGAGGTTTCTCTTTCTTGATAAAATATTTCACTTCATTATAATGGTAAAACTTTTTTAAGATACTAATGATTTTTTTTATATATCTGTAGACATTTCTATTTATTAAAGTTATTGTTTCGTTCTAACATATAATTAATCAGTCGGTGGCTGCTTGAGATCTGAAAGTGCAGTATAAGATTTACGAATTAAAAGTAAGTTACAATGATAATTTATAGTCTATATCTTCTTCTTCTTTATTCTACGCAATATTTCGATCGGTACCAATTTTCCGATCTTCTTCAAAGGAAACGAGTTTAGTTCATTCTCTAAACCTATTCCTACATTTTCTTAAAATTACAACAAACAATAAGTTGCAAATACTTCAGTCAGATGAATAAAGGCACTGCTTCTTCCTGTGTTGTCAAGAACTTAATAAATTCTAAATTTTACCCTTAAACAGGAGTATTTAGTTAAGTTTTCTTTTGTGGATAAATTTGAAATAAGAATTAATTATCCTTTCATCTACAATATTGTGCGATGTGCCAGAATATTGTGCAACTAGTTGCTTCGTGTTAGAATTAATACCATATATTCTGCATAAAAGAAAAAATATTCTTAAATGCTATCTTTAAGAGTTGAATAGTTTTCTAAGGCTAATTGAGGTAAATGTATTGAGGTAAATTGAGTAGACATTTTATAGTAATACACTGACGATTTGATTGATGACTAATTGAAAGCAGAATCTGATGAAAACAGTTTCATTTTAATCTCCAGCCTTAAAATGATGTTTTTCTTTTTGAATGGTGTAATTTAAAAAAAAATAATAAACTTATTCGGAAACATTAAGACTGAATTTTAAGTAAATACGGTTTTATTTAACTTCGAAGCCGAAAGTGATACTTGTTTCAAATAATTCAACAACCGAATGATAAAGTTTAATATTGAGCAGTTTCACATAAATGTGTTGCTGAACTCAAGTTTGATCAAATCGTAAACATTTCTAAGAAAGCTACTGACAGAAAAACTCTGATGAATTTCAGAGCATTAAATTCCAGATAGCTTATTTAAATAAATAAAAAAAGCAATGATCGAATCAGATTTGGCTAATAAATATAATTTGACTAGTAATTTAAAAAGCAACGTTATGGCATATTTAAGCTGAAAATACTAAAGTAAATTATCTGAAAATTTATTATAGAATATAGAAATTATGAATAATATTAAATTCTGTTTGTTTCCTAAATGAATCATTTACATTTAAATACATTCAAAGCTAATTAAAAACAAAGGTAAGAATTGCATCAAATGAATTAATATACGTATATACATTTTATCTCTATTTTAAAAGTTAATGAAAAAGCATATAGGCTTATTAATATGATTAAATTTATTTTTATTTCCTACAAGATTATCCTGGACTTCGTATTCATCCAAAAAACGTTTTTTTTAAAAAATAATATTTTCATTGTAAAACTGCGCTCCCAAAAATAATAGAGAGAAAAAAAAACGGAGAAAAGTAATTACTTTCTTGGTTATTCTTCATCTTCTGCTGCCTATCTTTCTTTTTATTTTCCTGCTTCCAACTACACTTGTGTAATTATCCTCTGAGGAGAACCCAAGCTCAGTAACCAAACCCGGGGACTGCATCTTTCTCCAAGGCCCTGGAAAATTGACCGGTTCTTTTGTAGTGAGGGATCCAACCTCATTTAGGAAATGCATAGAAAATTGTTCACTCTGGGACTGAAATTTGCAGTCAATTTTCCTAAAGCGACTTCTGACAATGTTTTACTGCGTTCTTGGAAATAGGCTGGAATTACGGTGATTACAGACGGAAAGTTGATGACCTCCTTCTCTCGCTGTCCCTAGAGTGTAGAGGTAAAATCAAACGAAAAGAAGTTCACCTTAAAGAAAGACCATGACAGTAAATCCATTGGCTTTTACTATCCTTATAGGCGAAAACACTTTAGAACCTTAACGAGATTCAGTAAACTCTCGATTATCAAATTTACTGAAACTGGAAGAAATCCGGGGAAAATTAAAGAAAACACTAAAAAGCTTGAACAAAAAATTTCACGACATTTCTGCAATAAATTTTTGATTACCGGCCATTTCCTCAGATCATACTATTTTTATTTTCAATTGAAATCTGTAAATTATCTTTAATCTTTAATTTATTTGAATAATCTTAAGGAATTCAGACTTTAATATTCACAAGTGACAAGCTGAAATATCTGTTTCACGCTTATTAGATTCAGTCATTTTGATCACAAGGTCTTCATTTATTATTACTTTGTTGATATATTAGTTGATTTATTAATATATAATATAGTTGAAAAAAGTTTCGTTTTTTTATTTAATTTACGCTCCCGTTTAATTTGTTTCTGACTGATATGAATAGTGGCTCGTAAATTATCTGTATCCTTTTTTAGTGATTTTTCTTAAAACCTCTCCTTAATTAGCTCCTTATGTCCAATTCCCTATCTTTCATGAATCACCCGAAACGAAACAAAAAAATTACGTTTTTGGACTTCACAGCCTAACCATGGAGCACAAAATTAATAAATGACTAATTTTAATTAATTGTAAATACAATGATGCATTTACTGGTGTTTCATAGTACTTCTGGTTTTAACAAATCAAAAGTACTTCATTCTATTATGTCCCAAAATGCAATTCCTGTGTTCGTAGCCTAAAAAACAAAAAGATTCATTATTGTGCAAATTGCGGGAACGAGAAGAAAGAGGAACGAAATGACTTAAAAATACGTAGTATGGGAAAGAAATCTATCAGAATTACAATATTAACTTTCAGGAATATAATATAAGATAACTGAATCCCCAAACTGCATGAAGTTTTTGATATTTCTATCTCGGAAATGTCTGTTTATTTACTTTTCTCCCAGACCTGATCAATTACAAATTTTATTTGAGGATGCTTATAGAAAAATTATAAAAATTACAAATGAAAAATAAAATGATTGCTATACAAATAGTTAAAATGTTACCAAAAAGAAAACAAACACACCTACGTAAACATCTGCTGCGTAAGTCGATCTTTACTATTGAAAATTATGGGGAGAATTTCCCAATCATCTTTATTCCTAGCTCTATTATTGGCAATTCGATTTTTCAATCATAATCAATATATTTGCTGACCCTCCCCATATTTAGCAAATCGATATTTCCGGTCCCGACTTATGATTCCAATAAGCTTATGAAGTGGATGTGGTTGAGACCATTTTAAAGCCCATTTCAGTAATACTGTTTTTATGTACATGGAAAACGATTAGTAATGGTGGGAAATGAATATTGGTATAATTATCCTTAAACAGTGAGATTCAATTGAACACTTGGGTTTTCATCAACCTGTAATTGGGATGAATCAAGATAATGAGATTAAATTGATCACAATAATTGCCAATTACGGTAAACAGAATCTGCACAAGGGATCTGTTAGGGATCTGAACTAAATCGGTTTCATGGGAAAGCAACTGCAGTAAGTTTTCTGAAAATTGCTAACACATTGCTAACATATTATAACTTATATTATTATAATTGATCTGTCGATCTTTTTGTTAATAAAATTTGATCGAATATTTATTTTAAATTCCTCAGATCGATTCAAAAAGTTTTGAAGAAATTTCGTAAAAGTCTTGTAAAAGACAGCTGTACTCTAAAAAAGGTTTTATTATTATTTTATTAAGAGTTTTAAAATTTTAAATTAAAAAATAAATAGAATGAATAATAAAGTGCAATGCATTATTAACAGACTTAGTTGAGCAGTAGTAGTATGGTGTATTGATGATCCTTTCCAATTAAAAAAAATAACAATTAGAATAATTTTCTGATAAAAGCGTTGATGTTATCAGAGTATGAAGCAGCATTGGAATAATAATAGTGCGAATGATAGCATAAAAATTCCTAAAAGTTAGGAAGATATTTAGCATCATCACTAACTTTATGATTAATTGAAATAACAGCCCTGAAGGCTGTATGTAATGCATTACATGAAAGATGACTAGATATCTATTTTTGACTATATGGAATGAATTCAAGTAGAATTTAAGGGAAGAACTGAGAAGACGATAATTTTCAAATTGAGAAGAGGATAATTCTTAATTCAAGTCCAAAAATGCCTAATTCTATTCATTAAGGAATTCCAATTGCTTTCTAAACATGAACTAAATGAGGCTTCAGATAACGCTGATTATTAGCCAATAAGTGATCTTTCTTCATTTTCAATCGTTCTGAAAACAGCACAAAAAAATTCAATGTACAATCTTCAACTATAAGCACTATAAGAAATATTTCAATATTTATAAGTAGGCATTAAATAATACAAACGGCATTATGAATGGTTCATTTAAATTTAGAATTAGTTTAGAACATTTTTATCAGTTAAGTGGGTCATTTTTTTATGTGTATCAGCTTTCAATCTAAATCCATAGTTTGAGAATATGAAAATAAATAATAAAAAAAAAGACTTCAAAGCAGAATTGACGAAAGATTAAAATTTTCGTCAAATTTAGTAAATTGTCCTTGTTTTATAGTCAAGATAAATATCAAACAAATGAAGCAATGACATAGATATTTGGATTCAATATCTAATAAGGTGTAATTTAATTTCAATATTAAAAATATATTTTTTCATGCATTTATTTAAGCTTTCTTCTGTCTTATTTATCAGAGGCATAATAAACAACCACAATTTTAAAATAACAAAAAATTTTGATTTGCTTTTCACGGACAAAACTTGAATTGATCGTTAATTGTTGATTATTAACCTTTTCAAAATAGTTGAAGTGAACAGAAAAGTAATTGATACCTGGCACTTCTTCATTAATATCTGTTAAAGATTTACTCTAAATATATCTATTCTTTACATGATTCATAGATAAAGTTTTTGGCCAAAGATGAATTATGTTATGCTATGTTACATTAAGTTATGTTGTGTTATATTACATTACGTTATGTGAATGTGGATGCCAGGGAAAAACTGGAACGTGACCTTAGGTCTACTGTGCTATCCTGATGGAAGGACAAACGGAGAAAGATGAGGTAAGATAGAATAAATGGATATAGCATTTCAGCTTTAAACTTTGTTTAGTAAGTTCTGTTTGCTCAACTTGATTGTGTTATCCTTGCAGGTTTGTTTACAAGCAGTTAACCAGAGAACTGCTACAAACCTCAAATGTAAGCATTGAAATTTTATGAAGGCATTACATTGCGTGAAGTTAGCTCATATCTAAAGTTCAGTGAAACTGGAATTGATAAAAAACGTTATTATTCAGGTCAATTTCATTTTCTGTTAACAAGAGAATCACTCTATAAACTAACTTTGACGAATGATGGAGACTAAAGTCTCCTACAAAAAGAAACATTCAATTCTTTGAATTTTTATTGAACAGTATCCAGGCATATATCTAATTATTTATAGATAACTCATTGAAAGAAGCAAAGTTTTTAAGATTGATTCAAGATTGATTGATCCACTTCTATTTTTTTGGGAGTAAAAGCTAGGAATTCTATAAATGAATAACAGATTGTAAAGTAAGAAAATTAACTAATTAAAAAAGTTATATTATGTAATAAATATGTGGACGTTTGAAGAAATATGATCAATATGGATCGTTTCAGTTAGAAATTTTTTTAAAGAACTATTGATGCTTTCTACATAAACCCCACATCAATATTCAGATAGGCCTACAAATAAGCCTCTTCAAATATAGTAAATTTATGGAAATTTACTGTATTGATTCATTTTTAGCAATTCTGTCATATTTTTCAAGGTTTAAAAAAAATAACTCCGGATAATCCTATTATAACAACTTGTATTATTATTAGTAGTAGTGGTAGTAGTGCTTTAATCACTAAATATCAATATTGCAAGTCTCCCGAACCAGAATTTTCAAGTAATCTTACTGCTTAAAGCTTATTATTGGGTCTTACACAATTGGTTGAATTTTGCTAACAAATATTCTCACAGATTCAAGCCATCCTGAAGCTACCAAACATATTTTCTATTTAATTTTTGAATAGACCTTCTTTGATTTTCAAGCCAAAAAAACCTAAATTTTCGATTTTGAAATATAACTGATTTTCTCATCTCCTGTGGTGAAGAACGTTAGTCTGTGGAGGCATTCAAGGAAAAGTCCTTAGCATTACTTAGTCTTGGAAGAAGGTTTCAGAATAAGAACAAAAAAAAGAAATTTTACACATCTGGAGGAAGTACATGATTTCATGATTGCTCGTAATAGTTCTGCCTCCTGCTATACGAGTAAATTAAGAACTGAGGGTGAGACGAATAGTGCTTATGGAAAACGCTTAGATCTCCTCTCTGCGGTCGCAAAAACCGAGGAAAATGGGGTTAAGCACCCTTAGGCTTTACCCTATTCCATTCTTTTTTTTCCCTCCCTATTCCATAATCAACCCAGTCTTTGCTTTTCGCATGAAAATGAATCCGATACCCCATTTAAAAAATTACATCTCTACACCGGATATTTTAGAGTCGTTTCAAACGACATAATAAACGTGAAGCCAAGAACTGGTAAAAGAGATGGAGATTTCACCTCAGTGACAAGGGGAAAAGGGCAATTGGCGGATCCCACACTCCCACAAATTAGAGCCATTACAGGATTATGATTTGGCACAATTTCCTGATAGGACGACTTGTTGGGGTGATAAGTGCAGACATAAAAGTTAAGGGGTTTCATTTCACATTTTTTTTATTGTTATTCTGGAGTTATGAAAAAGCTCTGCAAATGAAACCATATACTGTTATTATTAAATATCCATCAAACTTTACACTCATTGGTGATGGCAATATTAAATATTCAATATTCAACTGAAGTATTCAAAGAAAGACAGATGTCACATTCAGAAAGCTAACTAAAAATTTTTTGTTTTTTCTTTCAATTCGAAATTTAACTTCAACATGCAAAAGATCGACGGTCCTTGAAAGAAAGTTATCTTTCTTAAAACTTCATATCAAACATTAAATATACATTAAAGTACAGTACATTAAAGGTATTAGCATATTTTAAAATAAGCATTATTCAATTTACTGCAGTATTTCTATTGATGATATCAAGAATTGTATTTGAAAACAATCTTTTTTCAGACCTGCTAATTTTTTTAAAAGAAAACACTAATATAGAATTTGTTATTATTGTTATTTTTTCTCATCTTATTAATTTATGTTTTAATTATTTAACTTGTATCTTGATATTCACTTGATTCACTTGATGGACCTGTGATATCATCCTGGATTTCTCCAAAGATGCAGGTCGTAATGTTTCAGCACTTCCGGTGTTGGGCCTTCCTTCGCCATTGTTTTCCAGCTATTTTAATGATAAGGTCGACCCATCTAGTTGGTTATCTTCCTCGTTTCCTTTTTCTTTTTCTAGGGTACCAATCAGTAACCCTAGCAGCTCATCTTTAAACCTAGCGATATGCCCTGCCCATCTTTTTTTATTATCATATATTCTTTCTTGCACATCTCTTATTTGATCAAATTTTCTCATTTCTGTGCATCTTATGTGTTCAGATGTCTTAATATTACAAATTCGACGTTCAATTGAAGACACCGGTGCAAAAAGGAGGCAGGTCCACATATTGCCGATTTTTCGTTTTTAATCGCTACACGTTTATAGAAAGGCGCTCCATCGATTGGTGAAAAAACGAGGTAGCTCCGTTAACTCATAAGGGAAATACAATGAATATATATATATGCCTCCTGATTGGATTCGGTGCAAAAAGGGGACACCTCCGGAGCTGCTGCGTGTTTGCACGGAATTAATAGTTCATACTTTGGCCGCTTGTTTACCCTTCAGAAACGTGGCGTAACGTTGACTTTACCTCCTTCTACATTACTGTTCTACTCTGGACCGTTTCCACTTCAGCGCCCCAAATATCTACATGTGAAAGAACTTGCAACAAAATATGTGCCTTCTGACTGTATGTGGTTTTATGACCGGCTGAAGTGTCAAGGAGAAGACGAATCTACTCAGCCAGAAGAAGATAGCTTAACAGATGATTAGTTTGTGCTTATTTATTACTTTTGATAACATTTTATTAATAAATCGCATTGAAATTTGTTTGACTTTTTTTTTTACTCTCCGGTGCAAAAAGGGGGCAGCTCCAACGTTTTCTTTTTGATATTGTTATCTAACCAAATTTCCAAAAAGCGTATTTTGTGAGGATATTATCTATTGAGTACTAGATTTTAACCCTACATATGAATCATACATATAAATTCCAAAAATTCGTGGTAAAGCAGTTTTTTGCTTCTCCTGAAAAATTTGCTGAAATGGAGCTGCCTCCTTTTTGCACCGGTGTCTTCAATTGCTCTTAGAGTAGTCCTTAAAGATTCTTCCTCTTTAAGTGTAGTGTTCCAAGTCTCAGACCCATACGTTAATGATGGTAGGACATAGCTATTGAAAAGACGAGAACGCATTTTTATGTCTAACTAGCTGTACCCGGCATGCGTTGCGATGCCACTCACAGAAAGAAAGTGTTTGTGCTTTAATGTTGTTTATTAAATTGCTTTTGGATACACAATATTTTTTGTTTTTCCGTCTGGTGCATACACAAATAAATCAGAAGGTTTTCCGACGCGTGAGCAGGCCACATACAGCTGTCCATGTGTGAAGCATATTTTTTCCAAATTTAGTCCACACACTTGTAGCGATTGTGCCTGTGCTTTGTTGATGGTCATTGCAAATGCGAGTCGCACCGGAAACTGCAAACGTTGAAACCGGAAATATACTCATTTGTTGAAACGGCTCGCGCACCAGATATTGTAAAATGGTTCTGCTAATTCAGAAACCTTCGCACAACAACTGACCAAAGTTTCATTGAAACTGATGAATGGTATAGGAACGCATACGGGACAAACAATCAAAAGAAACATTCATTTTTATATATTACGATTCTGGATTAGTAATTAAACGATACCCATGCGGCTTTTTTCTTCTGTTAATTTCATGTGTTAAATCATTATTCATTTGAATGACTTCCCCCAATCCGGGGTGGGGGAAGGTTCCGCTCTCGGGAGTGAGACCACGGATTCTTAACCTTTCGCATCTTCTCAGTCTGTCATCGGTGGAGTTTGGCTGGCTGACGAATCCTAAAAAGGACGAAACGGTCCGTCCCAGTCTGTTCCCGGTGACAGCTCAGGATGCGAATTCATTCTTTTAGCTTGTGCCTTACTTTGTTACCTTCTTTTGAATTATTCAGGCACGTCAAATTTCTCTTCATAAAAAATTTTTAATCGAAACTTTTAAATTTTAACGAAAAAATCATCTTGAAAATATATAAAAGAGTTTGATGTGTACATTTCACTAAAAAAAGTAAAATAAATTAAAATAAAATAAAAAAATCGAAATACACGGGGAACCTATTGAACAAATAGAATCAGCCAATTTCTACAGAAATATAGTAAAATTCGTTATATCTATCTTCTTATAAGTAGAAATTTTTGTTATAACAATTTGATTTATTTAATTTGTGATTAAAGTGATGTGTATATAAATGCTTATTGAACTGAGAATAATAAATTTTTTCATTTGTTAAAATATTTAGATATGCATTAACTAAACAAAGATATCAACTAAATTTTTCCAAGAATTTTGCTGTTAAAACAATCTGTTTTCAAGAAATAAAAATTGAAATAAATAAGTAATATATCGCAAATAAACTTAAAGATGGATTAGTATTAATTTTATCAATTAACATTAAATTATAATTCTAATAATTTAGCGCTTTAATTGCTCTAATTACTAATTTTTAATTTTAATGAGTATTTTTGAAATGATTGTAGTTGTGATGCTGGATGAAGGCTGTGATGAATAAGAATATCGACATGGAAAAGAATAAAAACAGATAGGATGGTGAATTAGAGTTGATGCAATTAATAAAAAAAAATTGATATGAAAAGTAACTTCTCTGCAGATTATTAAATGTTAATTTAAAACTTTCAAAACGTATAGCCTATTTATTTATTTTTTAATTTTTTTAATTATCATTTTCAAGTTTTCTGTAATTTTTTTTTTCTTGACAAAACGGATTTCTGTTTTACATACTCTTGAAGAACTAAAACTATGAAAAGATTGAAGAGCATATCATCGGAAATAAACACATTTTTAGGTTATTTAAAAAGGTATCGCTGCATACAACTAATTGTAGTGAAATAAATATAAAAATACAAAGACAAGTTGCTGGAGCTAAAAGTATTTTCTTTACATCGAAATCCTGTGATGTATTTATTATCATAATTTTTTTTCTAAATTACACTTACATTCAGATACAATGTACAGTACTGTATAGTACTTATCCGTATTGCATTAAGGCATGGCTGCCAACAAATGTTTTTTGGAATCCTCTTCCTGGCATCAAAAAAAAAAAAAATCCTGGTAAATCCTGTAAAACTATTAAACTGAATTTTTGTTGACGCAAAATATAAGAATTTAAATCAATGTTTGCTTGTGTAGCATATTAGGAGTTAAAAACTTAACTATATTTATTTTTCACATACAAATTTCAAATACAACACTGATTTAGTTTTGCATCAATGACACCAGTACTTTTTTAACCACAAAACTCATCATTTAAGAGCTTGTAGTCTTACCATAAGAAAACCCAGAGGATACACGTGTAGAAGCAAGCTCGTCAATGTTGAGTTTTGTGGTTAAAAAACATAATAGTGTCATTGATGCAGAACTACAGTAGGCAAATTTTTGTATGTGAAAAATAACTAAAATTAAGTCTTCTCGTGGCGTTTTAAATCTTTCATTCTTCCCTTGGATGTGTTGAAATCGAAATTGCAAGTCGTGCAGTTAGGTAGTGAATCTGTTTTTCCTTTTTTTAACCATTTTAATTCGACTTCCCAATCATTTAAGTTAATGCTATGTTATGTTAATTGGTGAAGATTTGCGGTTTTTATTCATGTTTTTATTGTTCAAATTCTAATATATTTATTGTAAATTTTTCATTTGACTTACCCTCAGCCACAGCTTTGTCACGGCACTCATCTTTCACAAGTGGAGATTAAAAAAAAAATACTGTGCAGGCGGCAATGAAAGCCATTGTCTGCTGGTTAGCGCTATTATAGAAAATGAACTTGTCCATTGTTTTGGTCATGAGATTGATTCGGAAGTATGCAAGTGTAATGCATAAAATTCAGTAATCTTCATGTAATATCCAAACACAAAATTCAAAATTTTTTTACGCATCGAGTTGGAGGTCGCGGTTTGTGCTCTACGAGCACATATGCAACCAGGGCTGAGTGCAAACGTATTAAAAATACAAGACACTGTTAACTGAGGGTTTTGTTGCTTGCGGTCGAACTGTTGCTACAGCACTTTGATTATACAAGTGGAATTAAGTTGTAACATTCATATAGATATTTTAATTTTATAAAACAACTCGGGCCTAATGTTTTTTATCTCTTAACTTCAAGAATATCATCAACAGAACTTAAATATCCGTTAATCCGTTCAACACTTCAAATATCCGTGAAACGGATAAAATCCGCGAAAACGGCAGCCCTGCCTTAAGACATTAAAATCACTTTAGTTTTAGACAATTATTAAACTCATTAAACCGATATCTCTGAAAATTGTTATCACAAATAAAAATCTCTCTTGCAATTTTTAAAGCAAAATAAAATCTTAATAGTTAGTAATGGTGATAAAGATAATGCTTTAGATCAACTTACATGATAGATTTTGTATCTACAAAACTTGTAGTTATCATCAAAAGCTCTAAGTTTTTTGAAAATTTCTTTCAAAAATAAGAAAATTAAAATCTAAATAAATATTTATGGACATTCGCATCTGACTCTTTCTTTACTCACTCTAATCTTGATTTCAATTATTTCTTGCATCAGTGGTGCATAACCCCTCCGGTATATTTACTGCGGCCCGATGTTGTCAAATTTAAAATTAAATTTGAGCCTTTCCATTGCTGCCAACAGATACATTGGAAAATGTGGTAACTTGCTATAGTAGCTGCCTCAGACTTTACTATTGGAATGTTGAAATGAAAAACAATTAGCACATTATTTGGTAATTTGAAGTTTATATAAATTACATTTATTAATGATTTATAATATTCGCGCTGTCGAATTAATAATTAGTAAGACATTTATGTAAATTACATGTATTATTAATAATTATTATTATAAAGGACATTATCAAATTAGTAAGATATAGTAAGGGTTGAGGGGGTTGGAGAATGGGACGCTGCGGCCCTCCATCAGAACTTTTATAAAAATATTGGCCCTCAGATTTCCTAAGGTTGTGCACCCCTGTCTTACATGAAAACCTTGTTAGTTAATTAAAAATTAATATATATTGATTTTCGTTTAGAATTTATTTTCGTCTTTCATGCCATGCCATTTTCGTCTTTCATGCCATATGTTTTTTTTTAAATTATTATTCTACTATCTGCACTATATAAGAACCAATTACTAATCAAAAGTAACTATTTATGTTTGTAGGCAAATTCACAAACGAATCTACAAAACATCATTATCTTACTTTATTTTTATTTGTGTAATTCGAAAATGTTGATCTTTTATAATATTTTAATGGAAAAACAAATAAATTAAATACAGTCAAGCTCATTGGCTCTTTATGATTCATTCTCTATTAGATACTAAGGAAATTGCGCAGTTAACTTCTAACTAATGCTCTCCTTATTAACTCAGCATGCTTACATCTTAATGAGATTCAAGAAAATAAGTCTCAGCCATTTTGATTTCTTTTATTGTAGACGATCGAATCTTTCCCAAATTCCCTTTATACAATTCTAAAGAATAAGAATAATTTAACAACCAATACAACTAAGCCATAAAAAAATATTAAATAAAATAATCAATTTGCTTAAGATTTAAACAAAAACTATCTTTATTTTTCATTCTAATTTTTCGTTTTCTTTTTTGAAGGGAAAGAGATAAAAGTTTAAGTAATGTTGGCAAACAACTAAAGCGATAGTGAGTTTATTTTGGTCGGGGTTAATTTAAATGAGTTTATTAAATAGAATAGTCGTGTTCATGACAGTTAAAAGCCTGGAAGTCCCCGGCATTGTCTTAGATATGATTTGTATCTGTGGTTGCTTTCTTGGCCGTGACTCATCTCACAAAACAGTTGTCTTTTACCGCTATTTTTTCGGAAAGCGCTCATTTGCAGCCTGCCTCTTTTATTTTTATTTTCACTCTATTCAAACGCTTAAAATAAGGTTATAATTAATCATTTCAAACAAAAGGCAGCTTTTAAGCACATTGCATAGTCTGATGCTCTACTTAAATTAAGATTTTCATTTTTGCAAAGACAGAGAGAGAGAGACTTTCTCTTTTTCTAATTTTTTTCTTTTAAAATTTTTGGCGAAATTCCAAGATAAAGACGGGACAGTGTTGAAAACTCATAGTAACGACGTCATCAAGGAAGTTTCAGATCAATAGTAGTTTCTCAAAAGCGCGAACACATTTTCCCCGATTAGGAAAGTCGACAATACGAATCAATTAATGCATTCAAATTGTTCTTCTCTCCAAATTAGAAGAAAAGGATCACCAGGGTGTGAGTGTTCTTAAAAAAAACAAAATAGAACAGAAGAAGAAGAAAAGAAGAAAGGTTCAAAAGAGAAAGAGAGGGAGAAGGTTGAAAACTAGTGTTAGGCGCATAAGTCTCCAGAAAAGCTATCTCCCGCTTTTCAAGAAAAGATGATTGATGACTAATGATTTGCCTTCAATACGGAGCCCGTGGTTCTTATCGCGAGAGTGGAGACAGTACATTATATAAAAATCTATAATGAATGTTCAGCAGATGCATCCTGCGCCATAGCTGCGATGAGGTGGCAAAAATGGTTACGCGATAAGCGTGGGGGAGGATTGAGAGGCACGATTTTGACTTACAGTATAATAGACGAATTTTCGGAATTCTCTAGAAAGAAAGTCATTAATCTGAATCGGTTTTCTTCGATGCATCTTTTCCACTTTCCCTTTCTTCCTTTTTCTGATTTACGCCCTTCAATGCACGCGACAACATATTAAAATACGGAAAGCACGTGCAAGGAAAAGACAGCCAATCGTCATGATTTTCTTAGGACGGTATGTCGTCGTCATCATCATATTAAGTGAATGTAATTTATAGAATTTTGAACTGGTTGGCGTCCAGGAAGGTTGCGACAACCTAAGGTCCAATTCCATGAGAAAATTCAATTACAGGCTGCAGAAGCGTCGATTCCAAGCATCGGCAAAAGAAAAGTCCCCGGTTGCCAGATGTTCTCCGCACTAACCAATTACATCTTAATGGAAAGAGGTTTCTTGAACAGAGGGTGGAACGGAGAACCAGAGGAACCTCTTCACAAACTACAACAGACCGCGCTGCAATCTAGGCTTTCCTCCATTCGTTTTTTTCCACACTGCTTTTAATGGTCGCTATCGTTGGTCCTTTAAAACACATCATCAGTAAAGTCCATAAAGCCCAATTCTTTGTAGTAATAATAGTGTCACTTTCGTGAAACGGTCTTTTCGAGAAGAGAAAAACAAAACCAGAAACAATCACCTCTATATCTTTTATCAAAATCTGAAATATCATTATGGTCATCAACTTTTATAGATAATATAGTGCGCTATTCTACTTTTTCGGTCTATTTTGAAACGATTTTGTTCTCTATGGCATTTCTTGTACGAGGAATAATATTTTACATCATTTTCAATAAAAAGCAGCCAAAAGAATTTTTCTATCCATTATGAAAGTTATTGTATTATTAGATATCTTTACTTCAATATAAAATTGATATATCAAATTTTTACAACGTTAAAATGACAAGTTCCTGAAAAGCTTGAAGCCTAATTTCCTGAAAATTTGCAAGTTTTATTAATATTTCTTTGTTCTTATGCTTATTATTGGAAATAATAGAAACGAAAAGTCTCCGTTTATTTTTAAATTATAAAGTCTGATGATATAAGCAATACCAAATTTTTCAATTTCTGAAAAAAAAAAATAATTACATCTGTATTGTTTACAATCTGTTTATTGTTTATTGTTTACAATGCGTTTCTTTTGAATTTTTATATCATCGCTTGCTAATTTCTTGATATGGACCTTCACGGAAAAATTTGAAATAGAAAAGTGCATGTTATCTGTATAATAGCCAATTTTCAAGATCCTTCCAGCGATTCCAGTTATTAGGGATTGTTAGACACACATATTGACCTTCACTTGGAAAACTAGATTAAAAAAGAATTCCATTTGTTTCATCATTTGGAAATGATGAGTAGGTAATTTTTATTATATTTCTAAGATCATAAAATAGCTCATGAATTTAAAAAAAAGCGCCTGAAATATCCTAAAAGGGATGTAAAAGCATAGGTGAACAACTTGCAACTAAAGAGTAAGAAAAAAAGAGAATTCTTCATTAATGAAATAGAATATGTGATTGAAATAAAACTACTTAATTCCCACTAAATAAATTTTAAGCATTTTAGGAAATCGTCTTTTCAAAAACATAGTTTTAGAAAGCTTCAGTTTTTCAGGCATTAGAGGCATTACACTAGCTGCTTCAATACCATTCAATTTATCATTTGAGTTGTTATGTGGATTTAATCAGTCCTATCAAGATGGATTGTAGTTTGTAAAAGATAGTTTAATGAAGCTACGACATATTGTTAGCTAACAAATGAAGCATATAAACAAATATAAACCGCCTTGACTCATTTAAAGTAAACTTATTGTATATTTTCATAATTTCTTTTTTTTAAAAAAAAAGACTCGCAAACATCGAACATTTCAAGTCTGCAAAATCTTTATCAGGTCATAAAATCCTGTTAACAGCTCTAGGTTATGTATTTTCAATTGATGCTCGTAAAGAAATCATAGCCGTGCAGGCATGGCCGGCGGCCGTATGTTGGCATCTGGGTTCGATTCCCGGCCGTGGCTTGGTTGTTTCAATTTGCTTTCCTGTGTTTGTCAGCCTCTTCTTCATTTTCTCTTCGGTCTGAAGTCATTCCGTAATGATTTCCTGAGGAAGGCGACGAAAGCCCACCTCGTATTTTTCCCTAGTCCTTCTACGGGTTCTTCTAGAGGATCGCTCTGTTGGGCGTCTAGTTCCGTAGATCGCATACCTTCGGTTACCAAAGATCGCACTTTAAGAGAGAGAAAGAAATCATATCCGCTGATCATTTTCAGAACAGAAGAGGAAAGCATTTATATAAGAAAGAAAAGTAGAGGCCCTCATCAGTGATTGAAAATTATTTGAAATTGATTTTTATCTTAATCCTTTAAGTTAATGAAAGATTAGAATTCATTAAGCGTGAATTGTTTTAGTGTAATCTGAGTATCGTATATCCAAACACTTGAATATTTAAAGAATAGTGACTTAGAATTATTCCAAGAAAGATTATAAAAAAAATCCTATTGAGAATAAATAATTGAAAGTCATCATTATTGAAAAGCATTTAACATTTTCAAATTTACCAGTATAAGACTTTTTTTTCAATATATGGTGAATATGAAGTCATAGTTCATAGATAACTATGATATCATTAGTATCTTTATATGCTAATCAATTGCAAAGTGATTTCCAGAAATCACTAAAATATAAAACACGGACCATATACTTTAAAACACATATTTTCATCAAACTTTAATTTTTTTGGTTTTGCTCTGGAGATTCTTTACAGTGACAATTAAATGCAATAAAAAAAAATCATTAATTTGGCCAACTTATCAAAATTAAATATAAGTAAATAAAAACATAATCTTCTCTTTTCTCCACTTGAAATATTCAAGAAATACAAAAAACAACTTAAATCCAAGAAATATAAAATTTTTATTGAAGGTAAAACTTTATATGAAACCAAGCCGTACAGGCGCAGCCTATGTGGTATTGACGGAGGCCCGGCACGAAGCTAATACGTTCGAATCATGACGCTGAAGTTGATGTTTCCTTTCTTTCCTGTGATAATCTGCTTACTCTTTTTATTATTATTTTGTCCGTATTTGGCAATTTTGTCTGTACTATGATTTATTCAATTGGCCTAAAAAGGTTTCTGTACTACTGGGGCGTACCCATGATCCTATAACATAATAATAATACATAAAAATCACTACAAAATATATTGTTATAAAATTCTATAACGTAATAATAATAATAATAATAATAATAATACATAGAAGTGATATTTTAAGAGATAAAAAGCTTCGAATTCGATTGTCATTAGAGCATCTCCGTTTGCTTCGTATTCAACAATCAACGAATAGAATCTTAAAAAAAAACCTAAAAGTCCTATTTCTTTTTTGAGTTTCTAAAAATGCCGACATATAAAGATGGCTTTTCTATCTTTCATCTAGAAATAAAAACCGGTATTGGAAAAGGACTATCTATCATGTTGAGAGTAGTTTTTTCATAACAGTTTCAGGAAGAAAAAAAAGCTACTTCAGGAAATAATTTCTGAAGCAACTGACTGGACGAATTGATTTCAGTAATGGTTGAAAACAGAAGAAAATAAAAGGAGAAAAAAATACAACAAACGATCAAACCGCGGTTTCTCCTTTGGCTTTTTCTTGTGTTTTCTGTCAGAATAAATGGAATTCGGTCAGCGATTATGATCTCTTGGAGAGCTTGAGTTAGTGGTCTAAGAGAATCGCTTCCCATCTGATACCATTATTAAAAACGCCGAATCAAATCCTTGGAGACATCAGTGAGACACAGGAAGTATATCACAATGTTAATGACAATCCTGCTGTTCTAGCAAAGGAAATGGATGCAAGGGACTGAAAATATAATATAAATGCCAAGAACTACACAGATGTCAGCAAATGTTCAGTGATTTGATATGGACATTAAGGAAAATAAAAATCAATGAAATGCTTCCATAAACTTATTTGAAATCCTTTTAGAAATTACTTTGAAGATCAACTCTAAATATAATTTTGATTTCGATATTGCTAAATTAATATAAAACATTAGTCGCTTTTTTTTATAAATATCAATGTTAAGCTAGAAGAAAAACAGTTTAAAAGAATCAGAATATATTTTAACCCCTTTATCAAAGATTTCAATAAAGCGATTCATATTTCGTAGATAATTAATTTTTATATATTATTTTCAAAATTTCAAAAATTAAAAAAATATTGAAAGTTTTAGGTTGGACCATGAAAATGAAAAAGATAATAAAAAAAACTACAGTATTTCAGTCAAATTATTTAATAGTCCGATAGTAAAAAAAAAATGCATTAAATAAAAATGTAACTGAAAGATTTATTCTTAATGCATTTTTTTTCTATAAATTTTCTTTCAAGGGACAGTTTAAACTGCTGTATTTATACAGTTTGGGATTTCATTTTATTGAAATTGGAATAAGAGATTATTCAAAAATTTTGAATTACTCTGCTATGAAATAACATTTTTTGTGTAAGTGAAAACTTTTAATTTTGATGAAAGTAAATAAGTGATAATTAAAAAGTGCAAAATTTAATTAAAACGATGATTATCCGAGTGACCAAATGGTTGAACAGATTTTGTAAAGTCTTACAAAATCTGTTCAACCATTTGGTCACTCGAAGTTGCCTGATATATCGACGTTCAAAAATGTTTAAAGATCATAATGATTGATTTCTTTTTTTAAAGCATTTTAAACTATGCGTTGTTTCTGTGTATATTTTACATAATTTAATTTAATGTTTTTCCATTTGAGTTTTTCAATAGAAATTACCAGTTTTTCTAATATCAGCAAGTAATGTTGTGAATGTGGTTCCAAAAAACAAACACTGTCATTTACTTCTCTGTACGACAAACCCATTGTGCAGAAAAGTTCAAAAATGTACTGACATTACAATAAAGTAAACCTTAAAATTAGCGTCATGTCGAGATCATTAAATTCTGAAATTTACTAAACTATGCCTATCTATGTTTCATAGTACAGTATAATAATTCTTTTCTTTCTTACTTTATTCAAAAATATAATTGATATTTTCACCGATAAAAGTTATTTAAACTACTGGCATTTCCAATACAACTTATTATTCTTTTTGAAAACTGGATCATTTAAAAAAGAAATGATAAAAAATTGAAAGTAAATTTTGGTTTTAATTTTGAATAACTATTTTTCACTTTCAAATAGATAACAATTAAGAATGCATAAATCCACTTATATGAATCAGCGTCTCGTCAGTTTCCAGAGCAGTAGTTGATTTTACATTATTTTAACAGAATAATTATACTCTAAATGTTTTCTACATTATTTCCCTATTTGATTCAGCTATATTGCACAGTTTACGGTTACCTCAAGTACGTGCCCAAGAGTATGAAATCATGCTTTGATGAGCAGAGAATACAAACGTACCCTAAAAGCACTGTGATTCATAAATGGTTTTGCTGCAATTTGCATTTTTTCACTTAGATTTCTAAGCATTACCAGCAAGTCTCAAAACATCAATGAATGAGATGGAAATTTGCATTCTAATTGCCCTTCTTATTATGGCTGTGACAAATTAGGTTTAATAAAGATCTTAAGGGTTATCATTTATGATCATTTAATGCTTTCATTTCTTTTGAGACGAATACTTCTAAAGCATTCTCATGAAAATAATTAAATACATTGAAAGATCGATAATGAAACATTTTAAGAACATCCTTTTTTTTGGCAATTCCGCAATTTATCAATTTTACTCGTTTCAAATTAAAAATTTAAATACTTATAAATAAAAACTTGGTAAATGTTAACAATAAATAATTTTTTTAAATCTATAAATAAAAAAATAGAAATTATTAAAGATATCGATATTAAAATTCTAGACATTTTTATTACTTAATTAGGTAGAGTAAACTTGAAGATATTAATCTTAATCATTGTGATAATACTTTTTTCAGTATTTTAAATATTATCTTTTTATTATCTTATTTGTAATAATTATTGCCTTTTAATTAGTATCTGAGGAAACGCTTATCTTTAAATCGTTCTTCGTATTTAAATTTCCGTGCTTTATGTATATAATTTGTCACGTTGGTTGTAAAATATTACATTATTTACATTATTAAGAAGTAATGTTTTAGCTTTTCAACGAATTAACAATTTTAAATTATCTAAGCTCATTAGAACTCATTAGAAAATTTGTTTCCCTAAAGACTTCATTGTGCGATTCCAATTGGTTTTCAGTTATTTCCCTTCTTAGGTTGGAAATATTCTAATGTATCCTCTATTTATTTAGTACTCTGTCAAAACAACAGAAGGAGCTGTGATTATCTGTGTCAACGACGAAACGCATATCATTGCAAAGAAATTCATTAATTTCATTGCCCTTAGGTTATTTATGCGTTACATTATCAGACACCCTCCAAGCATGAATTCTAAAGAAAGTTACTTAGTGCGTCTGAAATGGAACAACCATACCACATTAATACTTGATTGCCTTTCGGAGTTGCTTTGGGATCCATTTAGAATTCGCATCGTACTTCCTGTCTTTCACTGTCTCCTTTTACAAGTTTCAAAACATTAGCGAAGCTTCAGGTATTAATAGTTGAGAGCAGAAAGTCACATTCAAAGTAAGTCAAATAACCAAGAAACATGTTATAAAATCTAAAATCTTGTTTTCAAAAATCTACTAATCTAATTATTTGATTTTAGATTTGTTTCTTTATAATTACAAAAAATAACTGTTTGGCTTCTAAGAATTCAAATAACAATTGTATCTCCAAGAACTTCCTTAGTTTTTGATCTATTAAAAAATTCCTATTAAGAAGTACTACGACTTTATAGTCATGCATGTTATTCTGAACAATCTTCGTTATCAATTCAAATTATTGATAATTGATATGATTACATTAATTTCGATTGCATATAAGACACTTATCAGCGTTTCAAGAATTACATGAGGTAATTATTCGATATTTCTCAAAAACTACATAAAACTGTTCTAGATTCTATTGTTCTACCAATTGCTCTTAATTAGACAAAAAAATAAAAATGTTTTATTTCTGAGCTGAAAATAGTTTATAGTATTTCTCATTAACAAAATCTGACTAGTAAAATTTTTCTACATCAAATTTCATCAGTACCTCTTTTATTGTTATTGATTATTTACAGCAAGGACATACACGGAGGACATATATTCCATATTCAGAAATCACATTATTGCATAGCAGACTATTAAATTACTAACATCTTTAAAATTCTTCATTAAAGTGTTACCAGATCTTACAATGTAATTGTAAACTTCCATCAGGACAACGTTCCGATTCCCTTTTCTCAGAAGTGCTTCAATTTCAACACGGTGATCTCAGATTAAAACAACATCTTTATTTGGAAATTCAAGGATAGATAAAGACCACTCCTTCATTACAGCAATGAATCTGTCACGTGCACGTTAGGCAGTGTCTCACACAAACATTTGGAAATAGAACTTAAACCCTTGGTAAAGTGCAAGAGCGTTTAGCAGTTCCTTCTCATGAATATATAAATTATTCCATGTTGATGTGTTACCTATGCTAAGTGGCCGAGATGGATATGGGAATTGCTCCATTGCTTATGCAGGTGATACGCCGCATGGACTCGAATCCTCGGGGAGACCATATATGCCATTTCCTGGCATAATGCGTTTTCTATCCTTGTGATCATTAATGAAAACGCAGCTCTTCGTTTTATTCCGCGAAACTGTCTCTAAATGTTGATCCTCTAGATGCAGCTAAGCAAAAGAATATTTATATATAATCTATAACTTTCTACTGGCAATAAATGTCAACCCAAACATCCAGGTACCTGCATTAAGGTGTTATTAAAGTGGCTAGTGAAGATGAAATTCGCTAACAGCAGGCATTTCTATTAAAAATTGCTTACGGACTTTAATGTTTTTAATAAACAGGCTTAATTAAAGGTATGCTTGAGAATTTAATTAATCTGCTTCAATCGCAATTTTAGAGGAAGAGAAAAGAAGCACTAATTATGAAATCTTCATCTAAAAATGAATTATCTTTAATCCAGAAATTCTGTCTTGCGATCAGATCCTTTTCTCGAAAGATGGTTGAAAATCAATAAAGATTTTTTTTAGGCTGAAGTAGTTAGAACCTCAAATTAAAATAAGACGAAAAGTAGATAGTCGGGGATAAAAAATAAAATTTCCAAACTACAAAATTTCATTACAAAATATCGAATCTAAGTTTAAAATTCAAAATGAAAATTTATGACCTTTCTCTAACATTAAAACTTTTATTCCGTATGCTTAGTTTTTAGATTTGATTAAAGAAGTCTAAAACCGTTATGCTTTAGATTTCAATGTCACATATAAGTTATTTAAAATAATGAAAACAACTATTTATTAAAAATAGTATCTTTTTTTATGCATGTGTGTACTATTTTCGTATTTTATATTTTAAGATGCATTTCTTTTCTTACCATGGATGTTGAGGCTTTTTCAAATAAGATACTTATAGATACTGCTTATTAAGATCGTTTTCTATTAAAAAAACTTGCTTTTGTCCATCCGACGGAAAATTCTTCTCAAGAAAATGCATATCTCTAATATTTGACTAAAGTCGTTGCAAAATGAGAATCATTTAAATTTCTTTCATAATAATATTTGCTATGCATTACTATGAAAAATGTCAATTTCAAAAAAAAAATATGATCATGCATAAATATGATAAATTAAATATAAAAGAGATTTATAGAACACTAATGCACTTTCCAAAATAATTATTTTCAAATAAATTATTAAGGTAATGATATTTAGAGCGTAGAAAATAAGAATTTTAATTTAGAAAATTTCAAATATTTTCTATTATTTAAATAGTGTTAAAAAATGCATTATTTGAAGATTTTATAATGGCAAAATTGAGTGAAATGGCGAGGATTGCAAAAGCTTAGGGTAGCCTGCGAATCGAAAAGGGGCGGAGCCCTCTTATTTCATTTTGAAGATTTGTTGAAGCACTTTACAACATTGTGTAAATAAGTATTCATTGCTTTTAGTGTCGATATAAGAGCAGCAATAGAAGCAATCCGAATAAAAGAAACGGAGGTAGATTTGCAGATGTAATTACCAATCCCCAACGCTAATGGCTGCACTAACGCATTCTTCCTTTACATTCGAGTACGGATATCATTTCGCTTGCTTTGGATTATGGCAGAGATATCGCACATCAGCTTCTAAAACGTAAGCCATCAAGCTTTATGCCAATAAAGAGATTTCACGGTTAAGTCACGATGCATCCGAACCCCATTCCATCATCAGTTTAAAGTAGGATTGATTTGTTAGACTGAATGTAAATTTCAATGAAAGTTTACCACGGGGGTCTTATCGAGGTCTTCGGGATTTCCTGGTGAACAAATTATGAGAGAAAATAACAAAACGTATCACAATGGGGGAATTTCTTAGCAATGCCATGTTACATCATATCATGTTGCCAATTTGTCGCTATGCCTAAGATATGTAAATAAGCAATTAATAATATAATAGCAGATTCTTATGATTGAATGATCATAGTAATATCTATGAATCTATTTTTTTTTGTCTTTTTTCTAGAGATAAATGGAAGAAGGGAGTTACAATATCTCTTGCATTTAGATTTCTATTCTAGAAAAGCAAATCAGGTTAAAAACGAAAAAAATCACAATAATTACTTGGTATATGATATTTCATTTATAATCAAAATCATTAACAAGTAAATTTATTCAGAAAGATCATTTTTAAATTTTCTACTAAGTTTGATTAATTGGTCTATTTATTTATTTATTTATTTTGCAAGATTAAACTAATATTTCTGTTTGTCTGTATTCCAGGAAATATAGTTTACTAGATGGGTACCGTCGCTTCGCTCCGGAACCCGTGCATGTACAGCATTAAAAAAAAAAAAAACCTTTATTTATTTAGCAAATTAATATGGAGATCGGAGAATACGCGACTTCCCAGCTCGTTGTGGGCTTCTCCGCTTAACTCAGTTGTATTTCGCGTTGGCACTCACACGGGGGGTTGCCGCAAAAACACTTCATTTTTGCATGTATCTTCCAAACGCAGAAATGTTTGTTAATGACTGATATACCGCTCGATAGAACTTTCAAATACCAACATTTTCTCAATGTAATGTTCTCTTTCAACTTTTATATACTTTTCGTTTAAATTGAGAAAAAGTCAAACTTTGACCCTTTAAAAGGCGCCATCTTGGAAACCAAAAACTTTTTTCGAAAGATTTTTGTAGCATTTTGTTTGTCTTAAAAAGCTCTACATTTTACATGACCAATCTATCTCTTTTAGTTTGGTCACAAAATTAAAAAAACGTAAAATCTTATGACAGACAGAATAACGCTTTTATATAATATAATAATATTATAAAAGAGAAGGATAATGTTGAGGTACAAGAACAGGCTTATAACTGTTTGAATTATTTACTTAAAATACAACATTGGTTTTAATAGATTATAATTAGATCGGTTTTTTTTTTTTTTTTATTTCTTACAATTTATAATTTAAAGCTCGAAGATATATCGAGCTAGAGATTTTTTGAGAAAGATAGGGTAAATAATAGTTAAAATAAGTTGCTTTATTTAGTCCATATTTATAAAATATAAATAATAAATTCTTTAATAAGTTTATGAATATTTGCTTTTATATAATTGCTTTTTCAATTGCAAATATGCTTTGTTTATATATCGATCATAAAAACTTTACTCTTGCAGAACAAGAACGGTTGATCTAAACATCAGTCGTTGATTTAAACATTGATTGTTTAACTACTTTGTTTAAATTTAAGTAAATCTTTTTCAGAAAGACAAAGTAATGTTCAAATATAGTGATAGTGCGCAATAATTTTTTTCTGTTCAAAATAAAATGTTCTCTTTCATTCAATTGAATATAAAAAAAAACTGTAATTCAATTAACAATCTTTAATAATTTATACTTAACAATGTATAAAAAGAATAGGCCTACAAAATAAACTTTCCAGAATTTTTAAACGGACGTTAGGGATTTTGTCATCTGTTATTTGAGATTAAAGGCTTAACGCAACAATCAAGTAGGCCACGAATCGGTCCAAGTGCTACTTAGTTGAAAGGAAGATCTTATAGTGAAACTAAACGTACATTTGACCTAATACAAAAAATGATCTTAATACCACATTTGGTATACAGTATTTACATTTATCATATCGTGTGCCAAAACAATTCATCAACACACACACACACACACACACACACACATATATATATATATTTATATATATTTCTCATTGTAGATAGATAGATATACAGTATATGAAAACATCATATGTATCAATAGTTCATTATTTCCTACTGAATCCCTGTTTAAAAAATGATTCTGTTTTAGAAAATGGAAGCAGGAAACTTGATAGACAATAAAATAACAGTTTATTTTAATTGTAAAAAAAAGAACAATCACCTGTTCATCTCCCCCCCCCCGTTTCGCAGTAGGGGGCACTGTTTCGTGATTTGGGAATTTTTGGGAATTTAAGTAAAACTGAAACTTGTTCTGACATTTAAAATATACTATTATTTTTTAATATCCAATTCCGCTTTTTCTTATAGAAAATATCTAATGGCTTGACTGTGGCTACTGTCTATTTATGTAGATTATTCATACACTTAATCACAAAATAAATACTATTAATAATAGCGATCTTTATGTTCCAAGTGTCTTAGACAAATTCTACAGTAAAACCAAATTTAATGAATCGTGTTCCTTTCATGCTAATTTATGCCGAGTTAATTATCCTTTAGAACGACTTTTTTGCTATTATTTTGTAGGGAAATAAAACAAGAATTCTCTCTCTTACAGATAATACATGTGTACAGTAGATATTTTTATGTATTTAATTAATTAATTTATTTTTTGAGAATTTTGAAAACAAATTGACACCTTTTTTCTTTTAATATGTATCGTATTGATTAGAAACTAGCTTGTAATTCCTTTGTCTAAGTCATATGTTATGAAAATATTAAATAAGAACGAGTTAAATCTGTTAACTAATACTCTAATAAAGAAAACCAAAGTATTAGTATTTAATTTGTCCTTCTTTTGTTTTATGTTTATTCATTAGTAGTGAAATATTTTTTTAAATTTTTTTTATAATAAGTTACAGTTAATTTATTCATCATGTCCAATAACTAGAAATACTAAATGATCAAAATAATTTCACATTGCAGAAAATAAACTGAAATTAATTGTATTTCTTTTTCTTATTTTTAAATAACATCAGTTTTAGTTAATAGTGTTTTTTAATTGCATTCCAGATTAGAAAAGGAAGAAATAACCATTTCCTTCTGTAGAATCGCAGGAAAAATGTATTAAATCAGAGTGCGAAATGTTGTTTCTGGTAGTGCGTCTCAGACGGCAAAAAAACATGGCGACTTAATGATGATGTACGGTCGTTTGGAAAAGCATAAAATTTATCGGGGAGTAATCTCGTTTATTAATGAAAAATGCCTAAGAGGCACGATATCTGTCTGCTCGATTCCACCCGCAGAATTAATGCATTGTTTTTTCAATTTGCGAACGTATTTCTACATTATGTGGCGGATGCTGCAGGAAAACGGCCAAGAACTAATTACCAAACAACAACAAAGTGACTGAGATACACATGGAATTCATGGGAAATCATCTACACTCGAGCACAACAACGAAAAATGCGCTTCTCATTAATACGTGACTACTCGTATGGTGATGAACAATCCTATTTGAATTTCATACGCTTAATGCAGTCAAATGAAGTGTCATGGTTAGTGGTGGAGCATTGATTGTCCCCTACATTTCAAAGAGAGCTTTGAAAGAAAGGGTCCAGCCGCTTGATTAACCACACATCCCTCCCGACTGCGAGCTGACTCCCTTTTGTGTCGCAGATTTATCAGTTATAGCTTTAGAAGGGCCGTCGAGCTCAATTACAAACCATTGGTCGGAGGGAGGGATGCGGAAGCTTTGGTTGGGTGTGTTATTTATGTCAAGTTGGTCATTGCCGTCCACTTGGGCTGTGAATGAGCCGGTGGGTGGATTGTTTCCTAGGCTCGAATATGCACAATACTCAATTACTGATATTGAGATTTGCCTTTCAGAACCCGCAGGCATAGCGTCGTAAAAGATGCCTTTAATGGTTTCATCTGCGCTAAATTAATTCGGGTTCTACGGCAGACTCTCTCTCTTTGGCAGAAACATTGCTTTCCGACCTGATGGAAATTACGGTTGCGTTCACTACTAATAGCCAATTTCACCCGAAAATTCAATAGATTTCATAACTAAAGAAAATATTCAGTATATTTAATATTTAGCATGAGTTTCTCATACTAAAAAAATTCTACCAAGAAATTCCTAAATTGAAAGACAGTATGGAATAAATTGTAATCTAAAAAAAATTCCTTGAATGATGTAAAAATACATATTTAAAAAATATATCATAACGAATATTTTTTTAAAAAATATATCTGGAAGCTAATCTCTCAGATTTCTAGAAATAGAAAATAAATATGCACGGAAGAAAACGAAGGACATGTGATTCTGAACAAACGAAAAGCAAATTTAGATCAAAATATTGTATTTCGAATTTATAGAATAACAAAATTTTACAATTTTAGCCGATCTTGAGCAGGCCTGTAAATTTTTTGTATAAAAAAAATAAACGATTTTGAATTCTTTATATCCTCAAGCAGACTTTTAGCAAACGAAAAAAAAAAAGAGTTAAAATTCATTGTCATAACTAAAATATAGTTTCTGTAAATACATAATATTTATCTTCTTTTTGCCGTAATTGGAAATTTTGAGAAGGACAGGGATTCGAAGTATTTACATAGTCTTATAAAGAAGCTGAACTTTAAAACTAATATGCCAGATGAAGAGAACATAATTGTCTACCATACAAAATAACCTTCGTTTATTGTCTAGTTCAAAGACATATAACATCAGAATAACAAACTATCTTTTGATCTGTAAAATGCAGGATATGAATTTTAACAATATCTGTCCTGAGCTCTGAATATGTCTCAATTCTGCGCAATGCTATTCTTACTCTATAGTATATAATGTTTAAAAATGGAATTCAAAATTTTCAAAATTGAGAATTAGTTTTCGAATTAGCTCAAAATTTATTTATCAAATTAATCAAAAATAATTATTAAGAATTTCAGAGCCTTCCCTTAAAATTTATTTTATTCTACTAATGAGGTCCTTGCCTTCATGAATTTTGTAAATCTTATTGATATTAGATTGAAAACTGGCAAACATTTTATCAGAAACAAACAACAAACATTTTTTTTTAATATTGAATTTCTTCTGTATTGGTTTCAGTCTTCCCCCTTTATGAAAGAATTCTACGATTTAGACATTTGCACTAGATATGAGAACCTTTAAAATTCAGCATTATCCCTATGAGTTTTCTGCGTCAGCTTAGAATATCACAGCTGGTTGAAAACCGTAAGATATATGAAACTAATGAACAGTGGATCTTTGTCTCTACAATTTTGTAGATCTGTTTATCCAAAGTATGGAATATTAGGATATATGACATAGTTGACAAAGTAGTTATTAAACTACTATTAAAGTTGTAAACTGAATCATAGAATGTAATTATAAATATCATCTAACAATAAAACTGACTTTTTTCTCTTTCTATAGTAAAATGAGACCAGTTTCATAATATATTTCTACAATGAGATTGAATAAATTTTATTAATGTAAATCCTTAAATTCTTCTAGTAGAGTAGGATTAAGTGTTTAATTAGAACACTTCATCAAATATAAGACTTAGAATTATTCCTTTTTTTTTCTTCTTGAGATGCTTTAAATTTTTGATAGATGGAAATTACATTGTTTAAAAAACTTTTACAGTATTGTTTTCAGAACTGCACCTCAGGAGAAGAATTGCTAAGTAAGATGAAACTTTATTCACATCCGTGTTAGAAATGAACGAAACCATCATCTGTTCTTCCAGTGATAAGGAAATAATCTGCAGGGAAACGTTCACAGTGATAAAAATTAGCTAATGCCACTAGAGAGTATTGGTGCTTCATGGACAGAACTTCTACAGTAAAATGACAGATAAATTTCTTGGTTACATTACATTAGATTTTATAATGTTGTGGCGCAATAGACGACTAACGTAGTTACGATCAGCGGAGTGATGTAGTCTAAGTCGATTTCTAATTAAGTTCACAAAAACGAGTTATTGATTCAGCGACTACTAATTTAAATCAGGAGCGATGACAGCTGATAGATATGATGGGAACCATGACAGATTGCTGTCTCCAAAGAGTTTTCAAAATTAATTCTAATTAGATGATTTACATATATAAGTTCACGTAGTTAATCTATTTTGACATCCAATAAGTAAACAGAGTTAACCCAGTGTGATGAAAATGTATTTACTAAATCAAACTTAGAGGTAAGAGTGCCTCATTTTTCTTTAGGTTTAGATTGAGATTAGACAGTTGAAAGCTTCGAAAGGGCAGAGACTCAAGTTTAATAAATAAAATTAAAATCTTACTATAATTTGTTCGCAACATATTAAACAAAATAATAGATAAACGCCAGTATAGCAATTATCTTTAATAGAGATAATATTACTATAAAACGAAACTTTTATTTTTAGAACTTTCATCCTTTTGCTCCAATTTTTGTACACTATGTCACATTCAATATACTTTTAGATTTATCAACGCTGTATTTTTTTTAATTTAAATTATTATTCAAACTTACTTTAACACTATTGAAATAAAAAAATCTTACTTTCTTAAATAGAATTCTAATTATTAACAAGTCTAATTAACTTAATGATGTACTAAACAGCAATGCTGCCAAAAAAGTAAGGTAACTGTTAAAAAAATTTCCTGAATTATATTTTAGATTTTTTTATTAAACAAAGCTTTATTAAAATATGAATTTACTGGCAGCAATCTGTTTCCATTGTAGTAAAAAGATTAACATAAATTAACAAAATTTCTTTGACGTTATATGTCTATCTCTCCAAGGATTTACGGCTGAATTATCGATCTTTACTATTAAAAATAGTAGTAACAAAACAAGAAAATGAAATTTTTTAGCCTTTCAGTAGCCTTCTTCAATAATTGTGTTTTTACAATTGTTTCTGAATAGATATTAAATTTGACAAAGCTATAGTATTCTTTGGCTGATAGTGCAAAGAATAGTGGATTTTTCGCATTTCACTGTGTTATTTAGGCCTATTTCTTTTTGAATTCTTTTTTTCGTAATTTTGCAATCCAAAAACCAACTTACAAGTTTTCCTTGCATAACTGCAATCTATGCACAGAATTTTAAAGAATCTCTCATTCTCAATTGTGGAGTCGATATTTTACCTTTCAGTTTAACGAATCTCTCAAAGCAGCTTCTTTATGTCAAAAGATCCTCTTTCAAAAATAACCTAAGCCAATACAAAGCGAATCCATATCCAGCAAAGAGCATTACAAGATTTGAGCATTAAGCAAAAGGCCGATGAACACATTATTTCAATCTCTGATTTCCAAAAAATTCTCATCTCTAAATATTTTTAAAAAATCACTGAATTCTTCTAAGACAAAAAGAAGTAAAGTAAAAAGTTCGTAGAAAATATGAGAAATATTTTGAAATTTCTCTTCAGAAACATTAAACTTTAAATAATGCTAAACTTTTATTATGAATCCGACTTATTTCAATTCAATATATCTATTTTTTTAAATTATTTTTTTTCCTTTCTCTTCCATATTATTGCAATTTGGCCGTAATCACGAATTCCTCTAGAAGATATTTCTAATTATTTTGCTTATAATTGAGACCAACAGCGCATATACCAAAACTCATCTTATAAAAGTAGTTTTTATAACAATATTAATATAAATTGACAGAGTTGTGCAAGAAATATGGACCGATAATTCATGAACGACATTCTAGACAAATGTTGTTTCAAGACGCCATTGCAATACTCTTTTGGTGGAGAAACTTTTGCTATGTAATTCCATTAAACTCAAAAACGTATCGGGTATATCAAATGCATATTCGATTTCCACAGAAAACACAAAGAAATGAATATACTGAAGACTAATGAAGACTGTTTGATAACATCTATAATTATCATAATTAATTTGTTCCGTTTTCAAAGAAAAACACCATATTTAAAACTGATAGCTACTAAAAGTTTGATTAATTTTTCAATCAAGACAAATTGCAGCACATGCTTAAATCTGACTGTAGAAAAATCAATGTTTTTCAGCAAATTTGTTTTCGACAACCTGATTGACTAAAGCTGTTTTTTTTTTCCAATTTGATAATTTGCAAAAACTAATAAAAGCCACTCTATGCTCCAAAATTTTTCTTGTGATCTCTCTACTTTCCAATTTAAACAAATATTTACTTTGTTTTTTAATTTTATTTATTTATAACAATATCATGTAAGAGCTTGGACCGGTCTTGACACATTTAGTTCTATCAAAGCATAAAATGAAACAAACAAAAAATTAAAAAAAAAATCTTTCCTCAACTACTTTCAAGGGATCTATTTTTTTTTTTAAGTACTTCATCTTGAAATCATTTTGCAGCCCCTTGGACAATGCTGTCCCCAACATTCGCCCTGCTTAGCTATTCTATTGGTTTACTTAGATATCCATAATTACCATTTTGGCTTCTAATTATTGATATTTAATCTACTACACTGTGTAAGACGTTATTCTTTCAATAGTAACTAGCAAAACTGTGATCACATGATCTTGGATTCTGAGATAATTTTCTCACTTCCCGTTACCGCCACCGCTTTCTCACAACCCGCGAGGTCATCTTGGAGACCATCCCGTAGGCCTCATGTTTGATCTTAAATCACGTGACTTCCGGTTGATCCACATAGATAAAAATAAAAATATGAGCATCTCGGAGACCGTATCGGAGACTCGGATGAATCGGGACGTCCCGGGACGTCCGGTTGATCCACATAGATAAAACTGAAAAGGCTTTGAGTATCCATTTGCTATACCTAACATTTGCCACCTTATTTGTAGATATGTGTCTTATGATTTCGGAGGAGATAGGCCCAGAAAAAATCAACTTTTCTATTAAAAATATAGATTAATTACTTGAAAGATGCTGTTTTTATCTGACTCGACCAGTATTTTAAGTTCACCGTATACTCACTATTAATAATTATGTCTGATAAGTTCTTCTTCATATAACTCAAAATTGACATAAATTAATCAACTACATTTAAAAGATTTATTTTTTCAAGATCTCAAGGAATTAGAGATAACGTCTCTTTGGGTTCTACATACATTAGAACTTCTCCAAAGTCTATTTTAAATATGCTTTCAAAGCATATTTGTAACAAAGGAAGTTTTTAATCTGTGTATCTTGCAATATGCTTCATAGTAATTTAGATCTATACATTAGATTAAATAACAATAATGTATTTAATACGTTAATACGAAACAAGCAACTATCAGTTATAAGCTTCGAATATGACACTAAACTAGTAAAAATCTTAATACGACTTTCGGCTTTCACAGTCACATTTTTTAATGCAACTTTAGTCAAAGCAAATACTTAAAAAGTCATGTTTCTCTCATTAAATGGGGGGAAAAAATGTGTGATTTGGAGCGTAGTACATAAAAGCTCAGCCCGATGGTTTTATTATACAAAAACTTCTAATTCACTTCAAATTAATATATATATATATATATATATATATATATATATATATATATATTATATTATATATATAACGCTTTAAAGTCTATTTCTTTTGGAGAATTTCTGCCAAACCAGAAATATGGAACGATTTGGATATTATGTATTAAAAGAGGGGATTATTGATATAGCGTGCAACGTTGAGCCATAATCCTTGGCATTATCAAACTGGGAAATGTAATTCCACTTGAACACTTCATTGGCTATTAAATGATTAGCTCTCAATGGTCTAGTAATAAACCGAATGGATAATAAAAGGTTTTGCAAAATATTACACAGAATATTACTGTATTTTATTTTATAATAAATATGATTACACTAAATTTCTTTCTATTGCTCTTTACTTATGTACACATTACACGTCAGGAAAAATAATAAAATTGCAATACAGCTTTCATTCTGTAACTGTAATGTCAAATTATTGCGCTGAATTTAATACACTGAAAATATTTTATTGTTTTACTTTTAAACTTAACTGTTATTGCAATAAAGTCTTTTGATTTAATAGTATCAAAAATTTGTTTAAAAATAACTAATCAAAATCCTTAAAATGCTGTGATATAGTTTGTTAAAGTAATAAACAAATTAAAGGTAAAAAAATGTTTCGTCAGAATCTTTTACCAGATGAGTTATTTATTTCCTCTCCCGTTGTTTTGTTCATTTAACAATCAAGCTTCTTTTATTACAAATATGCTTTGGCTAAAATTAAAGTTATCTACAATTGATAGTTCTGTTTATAGCATTTGAAGTCTAAGTTTCCTTCAAAATATTAATTAAATAGTGATAATTTGAAGAGAAGTTCAAAGGATTATCAGAAGTATTATATTATGTTAAGTTTTGTTAAGTTTTCGATGCGAGCTTTCAATTTATACAAGAAAAGATCACAAAAGGATAATAAATTATTTCTATAAATTTATTGCAAATAATTTTAAATTAAGGTATTAAAATTACTAAATTAACCTTAATAATTTTAAATTAAAATATGGATTAAATTAGAAACGTCCCCGAACACAAAGAACAAAAAAAAAAAGGATTGCTATGAAAAGATTCTCACTCTCACTATATATAATTACACTGGGACTAACGAAAATAAGCATTTACCAAAATATTTTTTCACTTGAATTTCATTTCTAATTTGTGGACGAGTCCCAAATATGTAAGGAGCAACTAGTTATGGTTCATTGATAATTGGTTCTTAGAAGATATTTCAATCAACATGGAAGCACATTCTCAAAATTGAATTTTGTTCCTTCATGCCTGAAAGGATTTCGAACTTTTAGCAATAAGAGATTTAAGAAAATTTAATGTGGAAAATGATTATCAAGATGAAAAATCTTATATCATGAACGCTGTAACAGAAATGGTTCCAGTGCCTCACTGGAATGATTTGAGTCCAATGAATTTGAGTCCATTACTTCGCAGTTTGTAGATATTTTATTTGAAGTAATCTCCCAACTCATACAATTTCATTCCTTTCTTAACATTTTCTCTTCTTTCAATAGAATTTGTATCGCTTTTTTTTCTTGTTTATTTATTTATTTATTTATTTATTTTTTGTTATTTGTTGCCGAGTATGGAAGCAGTTCTGATAGACAGTGGCTCCTCCCATTAGATCCATTAGATGAGGTCAAGATGTTGCAACGGCGACAAAAAAGCAAGTCATTGGCGAACTAATTGAAAAGTAATACGGAAATATAGAAACGTATGATCAGAGCCCGTCACGTACGATCTCGTGATGTATAGGTGTCCATACCCGAAACATATGTGGCAATCCAAAGATTAAAAAACCGAAAAAACTTGTATGTAGGCAATATACTTATTTACTTAAAAAAGAATGCATTAATAATCTTATCATATAAATTATAATCAGGATATTAAGAAGCATTTATTATGAAAAAAAAAAAGCTTCCGGATTACAGCCGGCGTCTCGGGAAGGTTAGAGCCATTGTGTTGTATCGTGACGGCTCTACGTACGAAGGAGAAAAGACCATTTCAAAGGTGACATCGTATCTCTAAAAAATAAATACCAAGTTAAAGTTTTTTTCTTTAATTAATTATTTTTTCTATCAGGATCCTACTACTTACAAAGATAATATCCTTGACTTTCTGAAATGTAAGAAATAAGTTACATGGTAATAGAGTAAACGAATTTCACAATATTTTCCTCCTGACATATTTAATTAAAACTTAAATAACTCAGCTGTTATTCCCGTTTTTCCCGCTATTCCCCTATTTTAGATTATTTTAGTTGAAGTAAAAACGTCAACGTTATTAATATGAAGCCGTCGATTTCTGATCTTCCGCCACTCTTTTCAAAATTTATCATTAGTTCTGTTATAGCTATAATATATGGATATCTGTAACTTAATGCTTGTAAAAAAAAATTCAGTAATAACTAAAATCAGAAATACTAAAATAAATCAAGAATAACTGAAACATTCCTTACATTTTGGAGAAATACATTCACATGACGGTGTATTTTTTTTTGTAAGAAAGAAAGTAAAACATACACAAAAAAATGCTCATTATGTTTTAACTACTCCTCTTTAAAGTGTTTTTTTCAAATATAAAATAGTATCCTAAATCTAGAAATAAATTTTCATCTTTTCTAAATAAATAATTTTTGAATAACGAAATTTTGAGCAGCACCAGCTTCGATTGCTCCTACATTTTGGTAGAAGCAGGAGAAGTTAAGTACTTAATATTTTGTCACTTAATTTATGTAAATTTAAATTAATTTATTTCTTAAAGCGATTCCTTATATGAAAATCCTATCTATCTTCTCACTATTAAAAATAAAAACAAAAAACAACTTCAAGACAAAAATATTTTTTATCATGATTTTGAAAACATTGATAAATAGTTTTTCGCTAATGCACTTTCCTAAGAAATTTTTAGGAAGCTGAAATACAAGACAGAAGTCTTGGAAGTTAAGGGCTGTTTTTTTTCCTATTCTGTGAGTTCGACTAATGCACTTCCGATGATATCAAACGAATGCCCTTACGGCAAAAGTAAGAATTTTAATCAGGGAACTCAGCCTGCAATCGATAAGACAAGAAACGGAAAGAAAAGGAAGGAACAAAGAAAAGTTTTCTCTTTTGCAACAAACAGAGAATGACTAGAAGAAAACAGATAATATTTAATATTACTACATTCATTATGAAAATAATCAAATTTTTAATGGTTTGTTTTTATTTTAAAAGATATATAAAGTTTGAATCTTTCCTACGATTTCTTTTAATTTTTAGATCATCTTGTAAGTTATATACAGGGTGTACCTGAAATATGCTGCCAAACTTAAAGGTTGTATTCAATCATGCAAAACAACGAATAAATGTCATACAAACATGGTGATTGGAACGATGAAGCGATATAGAGGTGTTGGCCTTTACGCCGTATCGTAGAGTCATTAAATTGCGCCTCAGTAATCGTTACAAGTAAAGTTCAATACCCCTCATCAAAAGTGGACAAATCCCCCAAACAAAAGTGGAGCAGTCTGGTTGAATGCATTCCAGATGTCAGAATTGCCGCAGCTTGTTCTAGAAAACATCATGATTACGAGGTACAGCAATGCAGAGATGGCGGACATCCATTTCACTTACGGAAGAGCAAATGGAAATTACAGTGAAACTGCACTACTGTATCAGACAGCCTTTCCGCAACGACAGTATCCATCCAGGAACATATTTAGTGCGATTCATCGTCGTCTGGCTGTCGAATAGAGGCAGAGACCGACACATCACAAAAACATGCAGTTGCAGAAAATCAAGGAACGTCCACTAGAAAGATTGCCAGAGGAATTGGCGTATCCCAGCAATGTGTGCACAGAATTCTCCAGGAACAGCTTCTCTACCCATATAACGTACAGAGATTGCAAGATCTGTCACCCACCGATTACCCTCCATGAGTGGTCGTTTGCATATGGTATCTGCAACACTGTGTTTAACCTACTTCTGCGCAATCTGTGCTTTTCATCGACGAGTCTTGGGTCACGAAAGATGCCATTATGAATTTTCATAACGTTCACCACTGGTCCGATGAAAACCCGCATGATATCACTCAAGCACCAATAAAGATTTTCCGTAAATGTCTGAATTGGTATCATCGGCGACCAACTCATCGAGCCAGTGTTTCTGCCAGCTGGACTAACCGGAGATGCTTACAGGGATTTCCGGGAAAATGAGTTGCCTACATGCCTGGAGGATGTTCCTTTGCACACTCGTCGTCACATGTGGTTCATGCATGATGGTGCATCATCTCATTTCAGCCATACAGCCCGACGACTTCTGAACCAATGTTATCCTGACCGTTGGATTGGAAGAGGGGGACCAACGGCATGGCCTGTTCGTTCCCCTGATTTAAACCCTCTGGACATTTTCATATGGGGTTATCGTAAAGCATTAGTGTACACCACACCGGTTCCTGACGCCCACGTACTGCATGATCGCATAGTGGATGGGTGCAACACAATTCCACGTGCACCTGGCATCTTCGACCGTGTTCGGCAGTTGATGGAACGATGTTGTGTTGCGTGCATTACGGCCGGTGGAGGACATTTCGAGCACTTTCTGTGAAACTGAGCGACTGTACGGCCAACACCTCTGTATTGTTGCATCGTTCACATCTTGGAAATAAAGCATTTCCAGGCCCATGTTTATACGACATTTATTCTTTTTTTTGCATGATTGAATACAACCTTTAAGTTTGGCAGCATATTTCAGATACACCCTGGATATCTTTGAATTCTACACAGTTTCAAAACATTTTCTTATTTCTTACAAATCAGTGTTTGATCAGTGTTTAAATATTCCTTTGGCGATTCCGATAGTCATATTCAGATTTCAGATTGTCTAAAGAAGAAACTTACAATGGAATGTTGCATTTTTTTTTCCAATGACTGCACAAACTAAAACCTGGATTTATTCTACAGAAGGTGAAAAATATTAGGAAAAATGAGATTAAAAAGTACTTAATGTCCGATGTCCAAAAGTGAGCAAAGAGAAAATACAGAAAATTTTCTAGAAAATACTATTTTCTCAGTAGTCTTTCAAAAATCGTTCAGCCTCAAGATGTAATTAGAAGACAACCTCGAAAAGGGAGGTTGTAGCAGAGGTTGTATTCAGCTGTTGTAGCAGAGGTTGTATTCAGCTGTTGTAGCAGAGGACACAGCATTTTTTGGATTTTGTTTGACTTCGATGGTCAATTTTTTTCCTTGCTGGAAGTAAAAATAGGCTTTTGATTTTTTTAAATTTATCTTTTCATCGCAAAGTGCATTTAGCGCCATCTAAAGTACAATCGCTGGATTCAATAAAGCACATTGAATTGAGTAAATATATGGAGTTAATGAACTCGTTACAATATGTTTACTTTCTTTTTATTTATTTTTTCTCATTTCTTTTAAATAATTATTAATTCATAGAAGAATAGACCTCTCGCTACTGATTGTAAGTTTAAATGCCAGCCATTTAAATTGAAATCTTTTATCTACTTTACTTATTTCATATCAGCTTAGAGTACCAGGTGTTGCCGAGGAGGGGATAGGGGTGGGAATGAGGTGGGGAATCCTGGTTCTTCCCTTCTCCACAACCCTATCACATCAAACCTTCCCCAATTGTTTCAATTGTTGCAGAAATATATTTGCGTAGTTCCCATTTTCGCTATCAGGTCTATTATATGGCACTATTTCAGAGATTTCACCCCTTTTCATCCCCTTGGAGGTGGTTAACCGGTTCCAAGGCAACCTACATTTTCCGCATTATAGTAGAGCGTATCTATGCAAAATATGGTTTGCGATTAGTCAAATAGTGTAAAATTGTACAGAGAATACCCAACATACAAACTTTGGATTTTATATATATATATCGGATGGCCAAACTCAAATGATGCAAATTCGAGTTTAGCAATGCAAAGATTTCAATCAATCATTTGCAATTTAGAAATTTAGAACGTAAAGAATATAAGAATAAAATTCACTTAAATTACTAAACATATAGCCGACAATTATTTTTTTTTTTTTTTTTATCTATATAAATATAGATTAGCAAATATTACATAAAATCATTGCATTATTTATGAAAAATTTTATGAAACAGCAAAAAAATAAAATATTCCTTTTATTTTTACGTTATAGCTCGTTCATAGCTCGTACAACGATCATTAAGTACTACTCGAATACTACAAGTATTCTTTACTTGTATAATTTGTCTTAGTCTGTATTAATTTTGCTGAAAATATTAATATTAATGGAAATCCTCTTCAAAACGCCAAAATTGGAAAGATTTTGGTAAAAAAAAATGAAGATAAAATAATGGTAAAGCTTTGCCAAATAGAGTGTAAAGAAATTCTGATTAGTACTAGCTTTGAAAAAGAAAGAAAACAAAAAGCCAACCAAACATTCTAGAACTGAAACTGAGAATCACTTTTAATTTCAAAATTTACTTACGTTCTTGGGATAATAATCAAAAAAATTTTATTGAACGTTAAAACAGAATAATTCAAATAAAAAAATATTTTTTAATTAATTCTCTTTCTTCTTTATTTACTAAGTAAACAATTAGATAGATATTTTAAAAGCTCTTAAGTCTCCTTTATTCAGCTATCTTTTTTACTCAATGTTATTTAAGCTGAATTTAAAATTTGAGCAATGAAAACATATCTACTTATTAAAACGTTCTTCATAATACAGTATTAAATGATTCAGTTCATCTGAAAACAATCCAAATATTCTACACTGTAACCTTTGTTTACAGGTTTGTTGGTACTTTTCCAGGTAAATATATGGATATGTGAGATACTTCTGAGTGAGCGATTTTTTAACTAACAACTAACCATACAGTGCTAGACAAATGTATAAGACCACCTCACATTCTTGATGATGTCTTGGTTGATATCTTTTTTTAGCAATGAGATCTTTAAGACCATTACTGTAATAAATTTGAACAATAATAGCTCCTTTTAGCTTAAAAAAATAACATTCAAATCGAAATCCAATAAATTCAAGATTCAAGATTTCTTAAATAAATGACATTGGCGGATATAAATTTCATTTACTTTGTACAGCGCTTCGTGACCTTTTTTCCGTTTATATTTCCATATAAAATTCCTGAACTGTTAATTTCTTTACAAAAACTATTACAATTTTTTACTTATTCTGCGATGGAATCAAATACAAAATTTCATGAAATCAGAAAGGTCTACGTGGGACACTTCTTTTGACTAAGAAATTGGAAATAACTTCACTTCATTTTCGAAAGACGATGCATCTACAGCTACACAAAAGTAGTCCCTGATTCTATTTATATTTTTATCGGATGTACTGTATACATCGAATTATGAACTTAGCTTCAAATTATACTATACACGTTTGAGAAGCTTTAGAATTTAGAAACTAAACGTATTTAGGTTTCGAGCGCAACGTTTCTGTCCTGTGAACTAGTCCTTATTGATACAGCATGATTTTTCAAAAATGCCAAGATCTCATACCAATTATCCTATCATTATTGGACTTAAAAAATTCAGCCACAGCAAGATTAGAAAACAATATTTTTAACTTTTTTATTTATATTTAAACTTGACATTTATCCAAACACCAAATAATCAATAAAAGTAAAAAATGAATTTGTAACGTAACGACAGTATATAGTGCGAACAAAAGGCAAGACTAAGCTTATATGAATGAAAATACAAATCAATGGAAACACCAATGGCCCTAATTTTTTTCTCTTTTCATAGCCAGATTACGTGTTCTGAGATCATAAAAGTTCTAATGTAAAGAGTCACACATATTGTTCACGTAATGATTCTACATTTACCTATCAGTGATGGAATCAAGGTCAAAAATGCATGATTCAGTTTAATAGTATGGTCTTGTTCTGAATTTCATTTCAATTCAGATAATTTAATAATTTTTAATTTTTGTGAACTAGAAAATTTGCTTTTAAGGTTGCAGAAAACTATAGATAAAGTATATATATATAATATAGATATAGATAGTATAAAAACTATACGTACTCTGTGCAATAAGCTTTGTGTAATGTAGTCGTCTTGATTGCTTTTTATACTGTATTTGGTTCATTTCTTATGTTCCTATACTTCGTGCAGCTATCTGTAAAATGGAGAACGGGTTCCATTCGAAATTAAAAGCATTAGGACTTTGGACCAACCATTTTGACCCCATTCTCGTTTCAAGATTAATGTCTTCGAAGATCACGGTTAAATGTCTTTGAAGGAAATGAAGATATACTTCGCCATTTAACGGAGAACGGAGAATGAAGGGACCAATTATCCGATCACCAAAAATATCCACCCATTCATTTAAAGAAAACTACTCTTAGTGTTTTCTTTAGACGATTCCTTGTGGGCTTTCCTGTGCCCATAAACTCGCATTATCAAATTTTCATAATACGATTGCTGGAAAATGAAGCCTCGTCAATGAATAAAATTACAGATGCAAGGATTATAGTATCCATATGGTCAGCAAGAAATTAACGACGAAACTACAGCTTTCAAGGACAAATTGCTGCAAGTAGCTCTTGCCTGCGTTAAAATGATAGGGGAACAAGCTCCTCATGAAGTAATTTCCAAACCGTTGTACACAAAATCCCATCTTTTCTAGCTATTGTCCTACTATTTATTCCTGATCAGCTGCTAAAGCGTTCAGAATTCGATTTTGTATTCCGAGTGTTACAACACTTTTGGGCCTTCCGCTGTTTTCCTGTTGTTAAAATTTGCCCCTTTCTCTGAGGTATCAAATGGCAACAAATGTTTATAGTGCGGTATGCGCCTAGGTGGGGAAGATTCTTGGTTTAGCCGATGTGATTTATTTTCATTTCCATGAGTCAGTCCATATGTCAAATCCATGTCTACTATTTCAGAAAACGAATACAAACTACGCAAATACCAAAACAAAACCGAACGACAGTAATTTTTTCTTTGGATTTTTAACAACACATTTCAATCATATTCACAATAAACTTTGAGTTTAGTAATATTGTAACATGTCTAAATCTAACAATAAAGTTTCAAGGAATCACTAAAATATCATTATTCTAACAAACAGTGAAAAATAATAACAATGCAATTTTTAAAGTTATTAAAAATCATATGTATGAATGTTATTTGGATATAATTGCCATTTGATTCTTGTTTTATTTCTCTATAGTATATTTTATTTACCCAGATATTTGCAATCATTCAATTTGCTGAAGCCAAAAACAGGCACAGAGCAATTGTTTGAGTAATAAGAAATTCGAATCATAGTTGAATGAAACAGTTCCTATGTCTTGAATATTAAAGAAGTCCTTCCTCTCAATGAAAACTACAGGTATCTACATAGTATTTTTTTTTTATCAAAAAGGAAAAAAATACTTTGATTACTGATTTTGCCCATGTCTCTTGGTATCCCACTGCCTCCTAAATTGAAAAATAAACTGGAAGTAATAAAGCAGAATCACAGGATTTCCAATTTTGATAGGCAATTTTCTCTTGTATTTAGTTCTGATATTTCTCCAAATAAAGCAGAAAATGTTTTTGTGAAAAGCAATTGCATAACAATAGATAATATGATTTACATTAACTTTGAGATAAATTTGCAATTGAATTCCATTTTATTTTCATCAAAAATAAAGTAGAAAAGATCTATAGAGAGGGCAAAAAGTCCGTATACCTCTACATGTAAATGTATGCTATGGTGAAAGTCGTATATATATATAATTCTGGAAACTATATATAAATCTGGAAATAAGTCAATCAGCGAGCAATGAAACAATCGCACACTCGCACATTGACAACACGGGAGCATTGGAATAATCGCAATAATCAAAGAAGCAAGCAGTGACGGAAAGTATGGCTGATTTAAGCAGATTCTCGATTGAAGAGAGATTAGTGATTGCAGTTGCAAATCCAACGCATTTTTTTCTCTCTGCTTATCCAATCTATTGAGTGAAAAGTATAAACTATCATATCATTGTGAACAGAAGTCACTTTTAATGTGACTTAACTTCTCCTGGAAAGTGAATGAAATTTGTCTTATAACGGTAGACAAAAAAAACCCCAGGGGCTAAAGAAAGGGTTCTTCGTTATTAGTTTAATGAAATATTCTTTTTATTGCTATCAGTGACCTAAATCCTTGGTAATGAAATGGAAATCGTCTCTGTTCATGGTTGAAACGTAGGATCCGTAGCAAAGTCTTTAGTTGAAGCAACAATTTTAAGAGGAGACAGTGATGCAGAGCCATGCTTCATTTTCAAATAATTTCCTTCTTTCTCTTGTCTATTGCACGTTTATGAAGCCTCCAGCTAGAGAAGAGAACAAGGAGGAAACCTGTATCGATTTTTGGGTCCCGATGCGGATGAAGTTCGGAGGGCAAGATTTACTTGGCGTTTTTTTTTTCCTTTCTCTCGGTGCAGGATCGATCATTTTGTCGATATCTGTTTGACATTTGTGCCGGTCACCTTTAAGTCAGATTACAAGTTGAGTTACACTCAACTCGAGTTTTCGGTGCAGCGAGAAACTATTGCCCATCCCGTCGTCCGATAAAAATCTAAAACACGTGATGTATGGGGATCTCGGGCGTGTCGCACCTTCAAGCGATTTTCAAATAATTATTATCGGTCATGTCACCGAACCGTCATTATCGTTCTTTTGGGCTCCACAGGCGCTAATCGCTCCCATCGCTCAGTCACATGTGAAGAGCCTCCAGTAAACGTATCTGGGTGTCAAGACACTCATTGCTACGGCAAATACACCCACTCGGTAAGAATCTGAAAACAAAATGGGGCGATACTGCAATTGATTGTATCCCAAATGTCGATATAATTGAAAAAAATTATCAATATCTGATCGATAGGCTGCTTTTATTGATGTAAATGAAGTCGAAAAGAAACCTTAAGAATTTTCCAACAAAAAAAAAGCAGTCACCTTCGCCTGGCAAAAATGAAATCAATAATCAACTAGGATGCTGCTAATTTAGATAAGAAATAGATACTTAGAAAGAAATGCATCCTATTTATAACATTGTAAAGATATGAGAGAATGTGTTAAGAGTTTCTTAATATGGGAATTTCTTAATGGGAATTTCTGATCTTAGACAAATGAAAAAAAAGATATTTATATAATTAGTCTTAGTAAAATGCTGATTAGAAAACCTTAATTAGTCCTAAATGCAAAAGTTTAAAAATTAATTTTCAAGTTTTTTAGAACCTTATTCTTTCGGTTATGAATGTGCACAACGTTTCTATAAGTTTCTATGTAAAATATCATTGAAAAAAGTATCATCGGAATTTCAAGTAAATTTTCGAATTTTCAAAAGCTTTGGATAATGGAAATAAACTTTTCATCGGATTTTAAAGAATTTTTGCAATATTATTTAATATTTTATTTCCACAGCATTTAAGATCACAAAAAATATTTTCTTAAAATATCTTTACATTATAAAAAAAAAAAAAAAATAAATCTGAAAATTCCATATGGTATGCTGACGAATAGCACACCACTAAGCCATTATATTTAGTATAATTAGATGTTTTGAGATAGCAAATAAGACAAAAACTGAGGCCTATTAAAACTTTTTGGCCTTTTATATGAATATGCTCTTATATTTCGATTTTCAAAACAAAAACTTTAAAATTAAATTTTAATTTAAAAAAATTAACTTTTTTCCAGCTAATCGGATAAGACAGGCGATCTAATTCATTTTTCAAAAAATCTAGAAAATGTTTAATCTAGGCTGTACTCTCATTCTCAATTAGAAAGATAGAAAACTAAAAATTTTTGAATAGCTTATGTTTAAAATCAATTTTACAAAAAAAAAAAAATATATATAGCTTTTAAAAATGAAATAAATTTTTACAAATTTCAAATATGGAACTTCATTAGTTGAAAACTTATTACGAAATCGATTTTCTTTGCTTTAAGGAAGGTCATTAAAAAGGGTTTAGAGCATCTGCACCGAACGCCGACTTGCTGGAAGAGCAAAGATAAAACTCTGCCCATTTCCTTTTACAGCGAACCTTTTGTCAGCAACAGGAGCAATAATTTCTTAGTAATAATATTTTTGATAAGCGGTCTGAATAACTATCTATTCTAAGACTTTTCTTACTATCTACAAATGCGCATTGGTACTATGGTACTATGGTACTCGATAAATGAAGTCTGATACTCTAAAAAAAGTCGTTGCATAATCGTTGCATTAAGCCGTTTCAAACCTTATAAATTTTAATTGAACATATTTTAGAAGAGGAAATATAAGGATAACCTAATGAGAAAATGTGTTAAGTTTTCTAATAAAAAATAAAAAATGTATCTTCTTGTTACGAAAAACATCGAAGGTGGCTCTTCATTGCAGGTGATCAATGAAGCACCGTCAATTTGGAATAACCTATTTACGCAGTTACTTTCTATTAAATACGAACACCTATTTGATGTTGCATATTATTATCCGGATTCAATATTTATATAGACAAAGATAAGTTCATAAGATAAGATAAGTGTTATAAATTGATCAAGCATATGCTTGAGGATAAAACAGAATTTTTATTTACATTGTTTTTATTGGTATGATTAGAAAAACTTTCTACTATATTTACTCATTGTATTAAATAAGAATAACAATATATTATTAATAATATTTAATAATAAATTCTAGGTTTCAATTAATTTTATGTTCTTGAATTTCAATTGAAGGAACTTTACGACACTTCGTATGTATTTCAACAAATCAAAATGAGATATTATCCATTAGGCACAATTATTAGGGAATTCGTTTCGTCATGGTTTCTTTTACCATTCCATTAGTAAGAAAATATAAAATAACAAATTAAAATTTATATTATTTTCAAATACGGATCATATGGACATGATTTAGATAAACAAAAGGGCATGACTTAGATAAACTATTATGTGTAGTAGTAGTAGTAGCTTTGAGAACTAATTGTCTCTCATGACTTCTTTTGTTTTATTTAAATTACAATTACCATCAGTTTTATTTCCTGAACCATGAGTAGGCTACACCCAACTAGGAAGGATGCTTTCGGGCAAATTGTACAAACCTTATTAAAAAGAACAATGAAAGAGAGAAAGAGAAGAAGAATGAGAGAAACATAGGAAAGAATGGAAACATTCATACCGGCGCCGGAATTGGAATCCAGATTCAAGAATATTAGGTAAGTTAGTAGGCCACCTACTAGACTTTTCGGTTGTGCCTGATGCCATTTTAAAGAATACAACACCTGTTAATAATAACTTTTAATGATATATATTCTATTTATCCTATCACTTCTTTTAAAACATATTTTATGACGTTACGCTACGTATCAGAAATTATAGTTTTTTTGCTGTTTATTTAACTTACTCTGTAATACAACCTTTCTTTGTGTTTAGAGATTGTTTTTATCTTTTTAATACATTATCTTGGGTGAATTTGGATTATTGCTGTACGGCTTTGGTTAAATGTTTTATGAGAATTGACTCCATCTGAATCACTTTGAGCAGTGAAACTTTAATGACTGGTCGTAAACAACTGGAAGATCAGATGTTGAACAATCGGGTCATTAAAACTCACGGGACGATGCCGTTTCGTGGCGAAAAATCAATTAAGGCTTCGGGGGGACCGAATTCAAAACGATGAGGGAAATGCTCGCGCTAGGAGGTCAGAAAATGACACGTAGCGAAAAGCTTGCTTGCAACTTGGTCCTCACCAACGGATGCCATTGTAGTAGTCACGTCGCCGCGTGAAGGATGAGGTACGCGAAAGAATATTGGCACCGCAATTAACAACGAGGATCTCCTATCTTTTAGCCGTTATCAATGGCAAGGTATGCAGATCATCCAAATTACGCACGTCCACCCTGGTAACACCTCAACAATAACAATATTAACATATTCAGTTCTTAGAATTCCGATGAGGAGAATGAGGAGAGGCATATTTGAATATTTTGCTAGAATAAAAGACTTAAGACATCAATAAATGATCTTATCTTAAGGGAAAACACTTTCTATAATGAAAAGATGACATCTCTGTGAAGAATATTAAAATGTTGAAGGTTGTATAACCTTTTGTTCAGTTTAGTTGGAAAATTCTGTAGTTCGATATATTTTAAAACTGAGAAGCAAGTATTGGGTTTACAGTTCAAATAATAATAATGTACTCTATTTACAGTTTCTGAAATCGTCTTATTGCTTTTCTCAGTAAATATTCAATAATTGAAAATTAATTAAGTTAACTAATTTAAAAAACTGTTAAAACTAATTTCCAACATCTATAATTCGATAATATCTCTTCCGATAATATATCTTCAAGTTGTTCATAAAGTAGAAGTTCTTTAGATAGAATTAGTTGATAGAATCTTAGTTCACAAAGATGCATGTCAGCAAAAGTATGTAGATTACGTATTAAATTATTCTAAAATGTGTAAGCCTTGTGTAAGGTTATTATAGCCGATTATGATTCAAATTTATAAAATGAGCTAGTTTTTCCATATGCGTAGAAAATTCTATGTTTTCTAATTCGTAAGCCTAAGTACTTTTTTTCATGCTCCAAAAAATCATTCAATTGTGAATTCAATTACTTATTTAATTAGAAATTCAGAACAAAATCTCCACAACTGTTCTAAAATCAACATGTCTAATGGTTCCTTTCAGTTCTTTTCTAAGTTTTTTGGCAATTTTACATCATGCTTCCTGAGACAAAACAATTAGTTATCTAACAAAAACAAAAAAAGAAGAGATTAATTTGAAGTAATTATTATATAGAAAATAAAAAAAGACATCATTATATAACGTTTAATCACAAAAAAGATACACTATTAACAGAAATCTTTACGAAATTGATGTGTAAAAATATGAGTTAGGTTAGGTCGAATTCAAGTTTGATTGGACGAATATTTTTTTTACGCAAATATAACTTACAAGAAGAATTGAAAAAAAGGCGAAATACAATGTGAAATTTTCTTATTTTAATCAACGAAGATTTTTCTCTAGCACATTTTCATGCACTGATAAATCATATCTATAAAACAATATTTATTATTTTAGCAAAACGTTGTTATTTCAGCAGTAAAATGCTTTAGTCAATTATTATATAGAAATATTTCTTGATAAGTTACTACGTTTACTTGTCTCTTATTTTGTCACTAATTTGCAATCTTCTGAATAAATAAGGGAAAGAAAATAAAATAGAATATTCGGAGAATTCTTTTCTATGTTTTTAGGACAATTTTACATCATGCTCCCTGAGACAAAACAATTAGTTACCTAACAAAAACATTTTATCCTTATACACATATTCGCGCAGATTGACTGAGTCAAGAATTTTACTTTCCTAGAAAAAAAGGCTAAAAAAGGAGCCTGAAAGCTAAAAAAAGACTGAGTTGGTAAATGGTCGCCATTATCTCCTCTTGTTTAGTAAAAGTTGCGAGGTTAGTCTTTTACTCTACATATTAGTTTTTCGATTTATCAGATTGGGTTCGGTAGCTGAAAAAATACTCATATAAAATACCCATAGAAATAGTTCCGGAAAGGAAACAATTAAACAAAAACAAAGTAAATGAGAAAATGTTTAAATTGTTTTCAAATTTTTTAATCTTATAATTAGCGATTGCTCCTTCTACTTTAACGATCGACACATTTAAACGTGATTGGATACGACTACGATCTCGAAAACAAAATTCCAATTGTACAAAGCAAAATTGTTCATGAATGATTAATAAATGGAACAAGAGTGTAGTTTAATCAATTTTAAAGGTATTGAAGAAATTCTTGTTTCGTGAAATATACATCGAAGACTAAAAGCAAGAAAGGAATTTAGATTTCACTAATCTTCACTTTACATCATTAATATCCTAATCAAACGAACAAATGAAATTGATGTTTTCAAATCGCATTCATAATTCAATTGCTACCTTATCGCTTACATAACTGACGATTACAACCGATAAAGTTTATGATCGCACAAAATTGGTTTGAACTTCCTAGAACATGAATTTGGCTAAATCTATTTCCGATCTGATTAAATGTGCAACATTCATTTAGTTACCAACATAGCTTATTACTGAACTGATTTACCTATATGGCTCCATTTAATTGCTTGAAATCGCATTAGGCTTACAATGGTTTAGGGTACGATGAACTAGGAGGAAATCAATGAGAAAACTCAAATTCAATCTATTTCAACTACTTCATCACAGCTCTTATAAGGAACTAAACTGAAATAAAAAATGTTCAATTAGTTATTAATATTAATCTCCGTAACCTCCAATAATACACACTGAAACAAATATATAGAAATGGAAATAACGGTTAAAGTTAAACATTGGATATTTTCTCTAAGACATTTTGTTATCATTATTTAGCATTGTATAAACTAAATTAAATTTATTAATAACTATGAAACTAAGGAATTAGATATCATAACATTATTTAAGGAATTCGGATGTGAAAATGATAATTGTCATTTGAGCCGACCGAGATCATATTCTTTCAAATTTAATGCAGATCTTTAATTTTAAGTAGGTTTCTTAATTGGTTTTCTGCAAGAACTGAAGATACGTAATCCATCCATTAACTTACCATGAAATCAAGTTGTGAAATCTGCAGAAAATTATAGATGTTAATAATCTATTTAAGAGTAGCAGATTCGATTCAATTGTCAGCTGTCATATTTTATGCCCATTTTTTTATTGATAGTTGTTCTACATTTTCTCGGTTTAAAATTGCTTAAAAAAAGAGTAATAATTTTATAAGGAAAACCTTAGAAACATAAAAAGAAATTACTCGTAACGCAGTTTCTTCTCTATTTTAAATTTTGAATTAGACAGAGAGTGTCATTAATATGACTTATTTTCGTGTAAGGGAAACGCTTGGATATCAACCACTGAATCAGTAAATTATACTATTTACAATAAAACAAAAGTAGACTGAAATTACTCATATTGACAAAATACTAAATGCACATAATTTTCTTTCATTAATGATATAAGTTAAAATAGAATATTGTGAATTAATAACAAGGTGATCGTTATTCAGCTTGGTCTACTCAGGGCACTCTGTAGCTGTAACCATTTAAGCGGATTAACACTAAACTTTGTACACAGACTATTCAAAGGATGTGAAAAAGGATTATGCAAAAAAAAAAAACATAGTTAAAAAAAGTTCCCTTAAGGGGCGCTTTACAGCAAATTACACACAAAAAAACAACAAAATAATCAATTAAAAAGCATTTATTCGTTCCAAGCGGTTCATGCCTGCTGCACTGACTGTTTAGCAATGAACGGAATATTGCTCGATGTGCTCACCATCGTGAAGTTGTGAAATTTGCAAGTATGAGCCAAGTAAGGCTGACCGCAAATGATACCCCATGATGCTTCGCACTTGTAGCGGATTACGGTCCTTTAAGTCTGGCAAATTTGCAACATTTTCACAATAAACCATATTCTTTAAATGGTTACACCAGATATCACATGGATTCAGATCTAGAGAACGTGACGTTCTCGTGACGGCCAGGCAATAAGAGACGATCGACTAATCATCCGGCGATCACTGAAATTGGCGCAAAGAAAGTGGTACGGCGAGTCCAATATGTGGGGGCACACCCTCTTGCATAAAAGTTGTAGATGCAAGACATTGCTGCTGTTGAAGTTCGGGTACGACAAAATTCTCGAGCATGTCATGATATCTCAGGGCCGTCACAGAACATGTCACAGGGCCATCAGGAGCAACTTCTTCTAAGAAGAATGATCCAATGATAAATGTGAAGTGAATTCTTACCAGACGATCACTTTAGAAGTATAAAGAGGAAGTTCCTGGAAGATCTACTACAATTGTTCTATTAAGATAAAAATGAGCCAAGCAACTGGTTTTTGTGCCTAATCTGTATGGAAAAAAAAATGCATTATCTGTCTCAGTACATTCCAGACCATGACATATGACACGTCTAACTGCCGTGACACTGAATGTGCACTACTGGCACCAAAAACATGAGTCATTGACTGTTGAGACAACAGCCGTCGCAAGAGCTTCAACGACTTTTCCGTGACAGGCGCCCTCCGTCTGCCAGGTTGAAATCCACACTAGTTGTATCATTTTTAAACCCAGAACTCTGCTACAATGTGGATGCTTATGCAAGTGAGATTCGTTTTCGTTGATTGCAGCGTCAAATTGTTTTCGCAAAGTTTATTCGTCATTTTGATAAATGCAAAATTACATGTTTAAAATGTCATTTTAAGTTGGTCTTAAATTGCACTTCGTACTTTTTTTCAACTTGTTTTTTTATGCATAGTCGTTTCCGCATCCTTTGAATAGTCTGTACGACACATTTTGGTGTCAATACATTTATTGGTTACAGAGTGCTCTGAATAGGTCAAGTTAAATTACGATAACGTTGTGTACTAACTCAATGAAATTCATTCTATTACGAAAAGTTTGAAGTTAGTTTGATATTTTCTTCCCCATCCAGCAGGATAGGCTTAGAATGAATGACTCTTCATTCTAAAGAGTCTTCTGTTCATTTGAAAACTTTTAAAAACAATGTACTAAACTTTTACATGAACTGAATATCTTAAAAAGTCATTGAATTCGAAGCTCGTGCATCTGTTTAAAAAATTACTATTACATTTATTAAAAATAAAAACTATTTACATTTAAAAAAACTATTTACATTTAAAACATTGTACCGGTTTCGGCCCAAGAGGAGCCTTCTTCTGCAATGAGCTATTTTTTTGTGCAAGCTCATTGCTCTTGGGCCGAAACCGGTACAATTTTTTAAATGTAAATAGTTTTTTTTATGTAAATAGTTTTTATTTTTAATAAATGTAATAGTAATTTATTAAACAGATGCACGAGCTTCGAAGTCAATGACTTTTTAAAAACAAACGGAACAAAAGTGAAATGTGCATGTATGGCTTTCTTAGCTTTTCTTACTATTGATATTATGTAATTTTTTAAATATCGTTCATGATTTTTACCAGAACTATTACCAGAACTGCCATAAACGAACTGCTACTTATTTACTATTGAAATAAATTTTAACGTGAAATGTCATACTTAATAAGAACTGAATGTTCTTATATCTGAAAATATTGAGGGTAAATAATTGAAATTTCAAAGAAATATATATATATTCATTTTATTATGTTTGAAGAAGAATTATCCGATTTTAGAATATTTTTCTGTATCAATAATTCAAATGTTGCTTGTTGTATGCCCTGTTATTATAATTAATTTTCTTTTTCAATACCCACCAAAATCTGTAAAATTATCTAAAAATGTCTGAATGGTTGTCCGGAGATTTTGAAGTGATCCCTTCTGTAGTTTCGTTTGATATGTTCAGTGATGTACCAGAAAAACTAAGACACCTGTCTAGTAACCCGCAGGTTCCCCTTTCGATTGGATGACCGCATCAACTCGACGGGGCATGGACTCCAGGAGCTCTCTAAAGCACTATATAGTTACTGTACGCCATGCCTCCTCAATAAGGTCCACAATTCTCTAATTTATAGTGGAAGCATAACAGGACCACCGACGCCCTGGACTATCCCTTGTTTGCCTACGGGATCCATTGCCTCGGGGGGGGGGGGGGTCCACATGCATAATACTCCATCTGCTCGAGGTGACTCATCGGACCAGGCTACATGTTGCTAGTTGTTTTGTGTCCTGTAGCGGCATTCAAGAGCCTAGGGTAGGCGCAGGACCCTGTGCTTCAGTTCAACAATAGGACCTGAGTGGACCATCGGCTCCTATTATCTGCTGCAATATCGCATATAGGTCGGCTGTTATAATCAGTGCCAGATGACGCTGTCCACAATCGTCCAGTTTTTCGTAGATCGCAAATACGCAAATATTAAGATAAATTCTAATTAAAATAATCTTAAAATTTTGAATTCAAAAATGAGATTTCGAAAAATGAGATTTATATATGGATACAATAAATATATTTTCGACTTTTCGAAGAAATTCTCTAATAGAGCTGAATTAACAAGAGTGAATTAATCGATTGTTCAGCTTAACTCCAGTAGCACATATAAAATGATTACTATTGAGAACCGAAAAAGAAGAGGGTAACTTAAGAATATAACTTAAGATTGATAACTTAAGATTTATATTACAAATTATTGCTAAGTTTGCAGAAATTTATCGATGTACGAGAAATGAAATATCGTATGAAATATTACTGAGGTTTCAACTAGACATATTTTCGAACATATTTCTTAAATAATCTCTCTATTTATGAAATCATTTAAATCTTCAGGAATGTTTAGCATTCAATTTCTTTTAACCAACTACGAATCAAAAGATCTTCTAGGGAAACCTATTCACCGGTAGTCTTTTTAAAGTGAGAATAAAAGTTGTGTCATTTGCCTTGATATTTTTTTTTTCAATTTACTAATTAAAAGTCTAAAAAATTTGGCAAATGTAACTTTTCTTATTTATAATAAAATAAAGAAGTAGGGATTACTATTTGTTTAATATACATGCAGTTTTTTTTTTGTAACTTCTCCTTTGTATATATACATTGTATTTATATATATATATATATTCTCCTTTGAGGTATATTACATTTTTATACACATTTATTATCTGTATATATGACTATATGTACATTTTGAATATTTCGTTGAAATTACATTTCAACTTTAAAAAGACGAAATCAACTTTAGAAATAAAAAGATATAACTTACCAATAAAATAAACAAACACACACGTAATTCTTAAAAACAGTTACTTTCCTCACTTTATTCATTTCTTATTCCAAAAACCGACAGATCTACAAAATTATGGTTGCTCAATGGTTTTACTAGACATCTGAAATAGCAACGGCAAATAGGCTTCTCTATAGAAACCCCTTGTACAATGTCTAAACAATGGAAATTTCCTGAATGAACTGTAGTTCTTTAATTTTCAAATATTCCATTTTTTAATTTTTTTAAATAACATCCTTTATTCTTTTGCACTTATGCTATTAAAACACAAAGAACACAAATGTCAAGAAAATCGAAGTGACGCCCTTCGGGCATTCCTCTTGAAGAAATGAAAATTTTCCCGAAAATAAAAAAAAAGAGAGAAGAGTATTTCGATTGCATAATTCTTCTTCAGTAAGTTTTGCAAAGTTGGAACGAAAGAATTTGATCACTTTGCTACTTCTTTTAAACACGAAAGCGCTTGTTTTGTCTTTTTTCTTCCTTTACCATAATATTATATCTGTTCTATTATTATAGAACAACTGTGAAGGTACTCGGAGTATAACCGCGATATTTGGCAACTGAGAACGAAATCTAACTAAGAACCATTTTTGTTGACTTTCAGAAGAATCCTGCTGTTTCTCACAAAAAATATAACCTTAAATCAACTGTTTTAATTTATTATATTTTTACAGCCTGCAAATTTCTTGTTCAATTACATAAAAGTTTTGTTTCTAATATAAGTATGTTTTCCAAAAGCTGATTCTAACAATTTAATAATTTAATAAAAGAAATGTGTTAGTGATGATTCCTTTCTCTAAATTACAGAATTTCACAAAATCCATTAAGTTTCGAATAATAGTTACAAAACAGAGAATGAATGCTTTTTACAGCATAAATCGAAATAACAATTTCCCTTTTTGTTGGTATTTGAATAACAGTAGATCTGAGCATCACAACATTACTATAATAATAACTTTAATGCATTGCTTCTACGAAACAAAATACACTTTAGCAGGAGTGAACTATACCCACTACTGAATGTGCTGCATTTTTGATATGCAATTGAGACACAAAAAATATCATCTGATAAAGCAAAAGGAAAGTTGAGTCAATTTCAATCAACAACACATAAATAATCTACATTCCATAACTTTAAGTAACAGTTTTAAACCCAACCATCTTTAACAGTAACTTTGTTGTTAAAAGCGCTTCCAGAAATTACTTCTTGAAAACTTAATTTATTAATTAGTTTTAAGCATGAGCTCCTTTAAGTCACACTTTATAGTTAAATAGAAAGTGCTTTTCTTAATAAAAGTCTTAAATTTATTCTTCTTTCATGGAGATAAAATTTTAGTACATGCTTCCTTCTTTCGGGTGTTTCCAAATGCCTCCTGTATTTTTTTTCTTAGTTTTCTTGAGAACAGTGTCTTCAGTTACATTGAACCAAAGAGCGAATGGTGATAACGAAGAAATAAAAGCTATTTGTGCCGAACTGGAGGAGGAGAGTGCGTATTATACATGTACATGGGATCCATTTCTTCGTGTCGGGCTCTTTATTGCATTTTATCATACAAGAAGAAGAATAACGACCCGCTTAAGATGCCAAACTTCATTTACTCTGTGGTAGTGGGGGTGGTGGGGTGCTCCGAATCGACTGAAAGTCCTCTCGCAACGTTGTAGCACCCTAATTGCCAGGCTCAAAATTAAGACTGCTGAAAGCCGAAAGGTAATTTATTTTTCCTCTTTATTTGTTCCCGTTGACTCCCGTAATAAAGTGGTGATGATAAATTCAGACGGCGTTGCTAAATAGGCCTTCCCCGTTATTTGAGGAGAACATCCCTCAAAGCGGGGATTGTTGGAAGCAAAACACCGAAAGATGCATCCACCAATATTTCATTCGGTGTGGTGAACGGCACCAAACCGCGAAGAGACGGTAATTCCACGCCGGTCATTGATGAATCTCCTTCGGCAAATCGAGCGCAGTCATCACCGTGGATGCCTCGTTCGCAGACAAATCGGTCGCTATCACAATTATTGTCGACGCATTACTATCCAACCTTCACCCGCGTAAATCGCCTTCCATTACCATAAGCAATGACTATGGACTGCAATGGTTTCTATGATCATTGAAAAACATTTTATTTATATTGAAACATAAATGATTTAGTCAGAAGAATCTCCTTTTTTATATTTCGTAAAATTCGACGAATGTAAATTAATAAGGAAATTTCTAATTATTAATTTTAATATACATTGGTCAACAATGATTTACACGAACAGATTATTTGCGATCATTTAGTTTACATTGCGTTATTGGCTGCCCTGAAGGGATTTCGTAGTTGTAAAACCCCTTTCATTCCATCCGATAAAAAGAAGAAATAAAACATTTGCACCTGTTCTATTTGTTAGAGAACCTTCAGTTCATTTATAACTCCGCCAATCAGAAAAAGGATTTTGTTTTTGTTGGTTAAACGTCAATGAAGCGTTTTAATTCATTCATTCTTAATTGTTGAGTTCGCCTATGCGTTGAATGTTAAATTTCAAATGGTTATATGATCAACATTTCTGATTGAAAATTCCAGGATTAAAACAAATTCGAAAACATCTTTTTTTTTTTTTTTTTTTTTTTTTTTAATGTTTATCAATCCTATTAGGTATACTTATAAGCGGTATACCTGTGTTATAGGAATTGAGCATTTTTATATATATATATTTTTTTTTTTTTTTTAAAGTTATTAATTAATACTTAATTTTTTCATCTATCACATCTGAAATTATATTTTGTTTTATTTGCTTAAAAGTTACATTATTTTTTTTATTAGGATCTATTTGCTTAAATATTTTATATTTTACATAATTATCTAATCTATATCCATAATTATTTTTAATTCTTTCTATTTTAAATATTTTATTCCAATTACATCTAGTCTTTAATACTCCTTGTTGGTAATTTATTTCTCTTTCCACATCAAAATAGTTTTTAATTATTGTTTTATATATAAATTTTTCGTTTATTTTTAATATTTTATATTTTTTTCTTATCCTTAATTGTTCATTTTTAGATTTGTATTTATAATTTTTATAAACATTATTAAATATTTTTAATGTTTTCTTATTGATATTTTCTATTTGTTGTTTGTTCATATTTATCCAACATTCCAACCCATAATCCAAGATTGAGTCTACAAGGGATTTATATACAATGATCTTTTGTTTAAATGGAATAGCATCTCTAATGTGATAAAAGAGAAAAGCATATGAGCTCAGCTTCCTTATCACATAACCATATTGTTCATTCCAGCAGAATTTGTTGTCTATATTAATTCCTAAATATTTATAAGTCGAGACAATTTCTATTCTTTTGCAGTTACAATCTTTCATTAAGATATTATTATTCTGTTCTATATTTGGACAATCTATTTTATGTAGATTAATAATTACATTGTTATTTATTTTCTTATTTTTGTTTTTGATTATCATTATTTTTGTTTTTTCTCCATTTACTTTCATTTTATTTTTAAATGACCATTTATTTATATTATTTAGATCTTTTTGTATATTATCTTGGGCTTGAAGTTGGTTTTTGTCTGTTGTTATTAATATTACGTCATCAGCGTATAGAAAGACCTCTGAATTTTTGATATTTTTGCATATTGAGTTTATGTAAATATTAAATAAGAGAGGACCTAAGTTTGAGCCTTGTGGAATTCCTCTTTTGGAGTTAAATAGTTTACTTACGTTATTGACAATTTTAATTCTAAATTTTCTATTTCTCAGATAATTTTCTATCATTTTATATATGTTCCCTCTTATTCCTATTTGTTTAATTTTTTGTAATAAAATTTTATGATCTATAGAATCAAATGCCCTTCTAAAGTCAATAAATGCTATGTATATTATTTCACCATTGTTTAATGATTTGTTTATATTTTCATTAACATGATTCAATAAATTTATTGTTCCTTTATTTCTTTGATAGGCATACTGATTTTGATTTAATAGCTTCCTTTTACTTACGTAGTCATAAATACTTTTTGCTAAATAACTTTCTAATATTTTAGAAATATTTGATATTAGTGAAATAGGTCTGTAGTTATTTAGATTACTGGAACTTCCTCCCTTATATATTGGTATTGTATATGTTATTTTCCATGCATTTGGGTATGTACCTGATTTATAAATTTTTTGAAAAAGTATTTCGAGAAAGATAGATATTGTTTCTTTTATACTGTTTATATCAAATAATTTTATTCCATCTGGACCATATGAATGATTTTTTTTTTGATTGTTTATTATTTCGATTATATCTTTTCTATTTGGCAACATTAAAACCATTGAGTTTTTTTCTGATTCCTGTTCTTCATTTTCCATTTTTCTTATCTTCTCTAATTTTTCATTACTTTCATAAACATTTTGAGTAAAAATTTTACTCATTTTACAAAATAATTTTTTGATATCATAATTTTCTAACAATACTTTCAATTCATTTGTTTGACAACGTAAATATAAATTCAATGTTATTTGCAATGTGATGAAATCATTTCCTCTTTAATTACGCATGGATTTTTACTATCATTCCCTTTGGTGAGATCTGAATAAGCCCATACTCTCTATTCTGTACGGTAATCATAGATATATCAACTTTGCTGAAAAGGTGAATTTCGATAGTTTAGAAGATCATGAGATTCAAGAAGGTTTATGCGATTTAATTCCGAAAGGCTTCGAAGATGGATTGATGCTGTGAAATAACTGGACGTGATACACTTTCCGCGGAAATTGTTTTGTAACAAACTTAAGATTCTTAACCATCAAGATTATGTTCTTAGCAAACAAATCTTCTAAGATTTGAATTAATCTGTTTTAGCAGATTAGATATAGAGAAAACAAGACAAGAAGAACTCGAACCAAGAACAGTTTTGATTCCTATTTTTCCGTTATTAAGTTTATTACAAAAATATCCTGGTTATAAGTCTTTAAAAGATTTTAAAGACTAAAGAGGAAGTAACAGAAAAACAAATAACCTAAATTTCATGGTTTTAACTGTAAAGAGTTCAGAAATGCTATAAAAGGCGGATTTTTTGATAATGCAATAGAACTTTATAAAGCACTAGTGGGGCCACTGTGATCTTAATGATGAAAAAGTCTTGTATCAGGTGTCGAAAAAGCAGCAGGTCGTATACCTAGCAATTTCACTTGCAGCAGAAGTTAAATTTTTAAATTCTTTCTAAATAATTGAAGTCTATTCCTTGCCATCGTAAACATACTGTTAATTAGCAAAACGAGAATTTACTTATTCATTCTTAGAGCATTCTCTAAATACAACTGTCAAAATTATCCTAATAAATACATGAACAATTGCGAAGAACCCGTAGGAGCTAAAACTCAGAATTTTTAACTTCTCCTCAGCAAAGGAAGCAAAGGGAACACGATAAGAAAATTCCCTATCACTTTAATAGACATCATATTTATAAGATTGTATTCAATAAATGGGTAAGTAATATAAAACAGAAATTTTCAGTATTTTTGATAATCAACTCAATCAAAATTGTAGTTGATATCATTAACTACAAATCATTGAGAAGTATTTTATTATTATTACTATTGGTATTCATTTAGGAATATTGATTGTATTCTTCCATTTAAATTTTGAAAATTATACAATCGAATACTGATTATTGTAGTTATTCTTACGAAAGAGAAGATTTCCTTGTCGAGAAATAAAGATTCCAACTTTCGCTAATTTTAATAAGTATTAATGTAATTTACAAATCAAAAAGCCAAGCATTGCTCTTTCGTTGAAAAATGAAAAAACTAAGAATTTTAGGCAAAAAATATAATTTATTGAATCATAAAAATAAAGTCATTATTAGAGCCTTAAATATTCAACATAATCTTTAAATATATTTAAGTTTCTCTGCTCTCATACTAATTTACGTACAAACACAAGAGAAAAATAAATCGATTTCATATGTTTATATTGAACTTAGCACATAGACTACATGCATATAAGAGAGAATAGCAGAAGTGATTCATTTGTGCTTGGCTGTGGTGCGTGATAAAAGACCATAAATTTATTAATCTTTTGAATGGATCAGCTTTAATTTTATTTGCATTTCCGAAAATTGCACTGCGTTGTTTTGGGCTTATTTTTCCCAAGACTCATAATTCTCAAGATCGTCTCTAATTGTTATATTAAAGAACTAGGTATACAATTTATTTTTCTTGGTATTTATATTAAAGTCAGTTCTAGTTCAGAAGTCGAATAGAACTAAAAGTTTCCTCGGATAGCTTCACAGTTAATGGTGGAATCGATTGCTTCGTAGTAGAGTTCCCGAAATCGTAAATAGAAACGGTCAGTCCTTTTTAGGAGTGATTACAATAAATTGTGTATTTATGCGGACGATTTTTATCCCAGTTAATTGTTGCTGTAAATGCGTCGCAGGAGGGAGGACAGTTTTTCCGTTCCGTATAATGAGGCAGTGATTTGGAAATGAAGCTACAAGCAGAGGAAAATCCAATACTCGCTATTCGACGTCACGAGAAAAATTGGTTGCCCTTCACCCTGTCCTATCGAGTGCCTAGCGTGCCTCAAAACAGAATTTAAACTCTCATTTGCAAACATATTTTTCTCCTCACGGTGTTAATTTGGAGCAATTCATATGCCATCGCTCTTTACGTAGACTCATTGCCATTAGGAGCTTGATGCGGGTTGTGCCCAGTTTTCACACTTAAGCAACTCGATGGGCGGAGGAGTGCCATCGAAAACGGGGCAAAAGGAGCACACGGATTTCGTGGGTGTATCTTGACAGTATATTGAACGAGGAAATATCGAGCAGCTCTGGTAATAGCAAGGCTGCGTGCAGTAATTAGAAGGCAGCACCACTACCATAATCCAGAAGTTAGACGAAGTCCAAAATGATGTATGAGATTTGACAGGGAAGTGCCGAAAGTCAATTTATCATTGTAAGCCTAACAAAAATGCTTATTTCTACACGTTACTCTCTTCTTTCATTTATCATTCAGAGGAATTGATCAGTAGTTGTGTACTCATAGAATTACATATTTCTTTCAAATATTCTCCATTTCACTATAAAAGTAAAGAAAAATTAGTAATTAATTTCTTCATATTAACTTTCTTTAAAAGAGACCTCATACTTTTGTGTTGAAAAGTAAATTGAACATAATTTTATTTGTTATAAGATTATCATAATTCATTGCTGATGTTATAATCGCTTATGTTAACTAAAAAAACTGGTGCCCATTTAACGTTGAAAAACAAAAGAACAGCTGTAATTAATTAATTAACTGAACAATAACTTATATAAAGACTCATTTAAAGGATTTAAGGATTTAAAGTATTAGAAAAATATAAAAGCCGTTGTTCCTGTACAGTGTGAGAACTTAAACATAGCTATGAAAAGATATCAGTTTTTTGGAATTATACTTGACCAACTGATTTCAATTAATTTGTAATTTATAATAATCTATTAATTTGAATTTTATTTCCCTGTTAAATTACTGTATCAGCAGTAAAGTATAACAACTAGCTGCTGTAAAATCTAGCCATTAATAAAGAACGATTTTATCATTATATTCTCTTTGAAAACGGGTTTTAGTAGATTCAATCTCTATCTTATTTTAGTATCTTCCCGGTATAAAGAATTATATGAAAATAGAGAGTTTATTTATGTCTCTCCATAAATTGATATTTCAATAGCAATTCATGAGAAATAAAACCTCCACGTGCTTCAGAAAGAATTTTTATTTTTCAGAGCTCATTCATAAACTGCTGGCACTTCTATTCTAGCTTCCGATTTGTGTAATTCATTTTGTAACGGGCAATTGAACGAATTCGTCAGTTGCCTAGAGAATACTTCATATTAATTATAAAACTATATAATTACAAAAACTTTCTAGTATATGTTAATAATACTTTAATGATAATGACCTCAGATTATAGTTGTAACAGAAACAATTGGAAAGTATAGTTTAATGAAATATAAAAATTACTGAGAGTTTTGAATAATTCATTTGCTTTAAATGTTTGCAAGAATCAGTATCTTAAAAGTTTTCTAATAAAGTTTTATTAAGAAATAAATATCGCTTTTTCATATTCTTTTTCTATAATAAAGTGTTTCTACCTTCCCAACAGAATTGCAGTTTAATTAAGACGATATAAACAATACCTTCTTCTCCAAATTTCTCTTCTTGTCATAATAACAAAAAAATACATCTTCTCCTTTATTTACTTATTCTTCATAGTTTAAAAATAAATTCGCCAGCCAAAATGTTATTTCTTAAGTCATTAAACTTAAGGAAGTAGAAGATGTATTTTTTAATTAAGATGGTACTGTGAATTTGATTTTAAAGATTGGTTTTTAAAATTTAAAAATTTTAACTTTTTAAATATTTCTTAACTTTTAAGTTTCCTGTTAATTCCACTGAAAAGAAATTTCTAACAAATTCCTTTGCAAGTTTACCTTAGCTAAGAAATGAATAGCATTAAAAATTATCGTTTCAAGATATCTCGAAAATAATACATATCTAATTAGCAAGTCTTCAACTTGATTTTTTTTTAAAAGTGGATTTCAAACTTTATCTTTAGTTCCGTGGAGTTTCTTTTCTTTACAGTCTGGCAGATGATGAATGAGAAGCCCCTTGAATCACACTTCCCAAATGCTTCCTTCGCAGTGCTTTATCACACGGAAATATTCTGAGACTGCAGTGAAGGCCGGTGTGTCTTAATTCTTGAGACAAGAACCGCTGCAAGCCAGATTCTTATAACTTCGTAATAAGAAGAAGAGGAAATATGGTTGCTCGCAAATTTTCCTGACTGGTACCTAAGAGGCCGTTAGAACTGAAGAAAACCAACCCGTAGCTAACTGCCAAATGTCTCATCATTCAAGGCATAACTTTTAAAAAGGCCATAAGGTCTAAACCAGTAAATGAGAATCAGATGCAAAAGATCAATCTTAAAGGAAAACTTTTCTGGTAACAGAAATTTACGAATTCAACAATTGGAAAATTTTAAGTTACACTAAAAATTCATAATAGAATGATTTTAGACAATGATAACCTCGGATAACCTTGGGTGAAACAGTAAAACTCAGAAACACCGTTCCGGCATTATGAGAAAAACATCTGGAATTAAAAACTTAAATGCCTTAAGTTATATTCTAATTATAATATTAGCGATTATATTTTCCATAATCGCTAACACATTCAAATAATGATAAATGTATATTTAAAATGCTTTAAAAATGTTAGTAGATGCAGTTATTTGGAAATGCAGCAGTGTTCGAGACGGAAGTTCGTAGAAATCAATTCCGATTAATGGACCAATCTTACTGGCTTTGGTGACGCTCATAAGGTGAAGAACATGAAGGTAGCTGCTCTTTAATAACGATCGGTAAATAAGTTATTTAATGGTTTCTGTTTGATCAACAGTACATCAGATAGTGGGATATATCATGAACCAAATTTCTGTCATAAAATTCAATCATTAATTAATAAGTATTCCAACAAAAAAAGAAAACAGAAAGATTAGCTTCTGAACACTTTATTTATTCATTTATTTCCGGCATAGATTCGGATTGATTTTATTACCATCAATATATCTAATGTTTTCATTATAAACTTATTAATGACTTAACCAAATTTTAGCCTAAACATTCCTATATTTCAGAAGTAAAAGAATCTATATAGCTCAATAAAACTTTTGAAATATAAAGCCTTTATCTGTTTGTTTGTTTTTGTTTTTAATTCCTTTCAAATCGAGTTTATTCAACTTTCTTTGTACAGTTTTCTACAAATCACTTCGTTATTGTTTTTTCTCTGATAGAGTTTACAGATAAGTAAGCTTTCTTATTCTTCCTCATCTTTCCTCAAAACTTCTTAATTTTGACTGAATGTTTTTCTTGAAGTGTCTCTGTAATTAAGTAGGGCTAATCTCAAACCCATTAATTGTTAAGATATTTTCTCTGCTCTTTCTATTAATTAATTCAATCTCAATGAGATCTGGATTCGAAGTATTTAATAAAATCCTCAATCCATTCGTAAATTAAGAAACTTAATAAGATGATTTAAATAGCGTACGATTATCACATTAATGAATCTCTTGGATTCAAATTTACGATCTCTTGGATCGTAAAAAAGTATATTCTGTGATTCGTTGATTATCTCTGATTGATGATAGAAAAAAAAAGTTAAATAAATATATATTATATATTTATTATTGTATTATATATACTAGTGGCAACCCGTGAAATATTCACGGAAGTAAAACAGATTCCACATTTTTGAAATACCGTGACATTTTTCAACACCACAAGAATGAAATCGATGTTCTAAGCTCATTTTTTAAAAGCCATATATATTAAAACTAAAAATTGAAACTATATACAAATACAAAATTTATTTACCAGTTTCGCAGTCACCAGCGCTACGCTTTGTCATTATTAATTAACCTCCTACCCTAAAATAATGTCGATCCAGACAAAGAAATGTTGGTGGCGCCACCTTGTATTATGTTTCTGCGTACCTATTGTTTCTGTAGTGCTGTTGGGATGACACGGAAATGTTGGTGGCGCCATCTTGTATTTTGTCTCTTGCTTAAATACTGTGTCTGTAGCGCTTTTGGAATGACAAACACACAAATATCCGTACAACCGTACAATTTTTGGCTATTAATAGGATGATATATATGTGTGGGCCCGGTAGGCGAGTGGGTAAGGGCGCTTGGCTGGGGGTTGGAGGTGACGGGTTCGATTCCCGGCCTCGGCGGAAGACGAGAATTTTACCACGCTCCATTCTCCTCCAGAAGGGTCCTAGGGTCTATCAAGGCCTCTTTAGAATGGGTACCGGGTTTCTTTCCCGGGAGTTAAAGGCGAGCTGACCTCCCGACCTCATTCTCGTCCCGTTGGTCATGAAACGCTGGAAGCCTTACTTCCCGCACGCCCGTAGGCCTCCAAAGCCTGTTTGTGCGATTGATTTATATATATATAAAATAAGTAATTCACACAGTAAAAAAAAAATAACAACAATAACTTTATTTTTTGAAAATGCTTAAGAAATTGATTACATTTTTGAGTTTGAAATGTTTAAACAGTAACTATTGCTTTCCATTTACGTTAAGCTACAATAACTTTTAGCAATAAGCGGTTGGTGAAGGGTTCCTTAAAGAGTTATATAATAGTTCTTTAATAATCACTTTTGTTAATTTCCCATCTTCATTAAGACTTTGATCTTTGAAAATCGCAAAAAAAAAGCAATCAATGCCTCTTATGGCCGAGTGCACCAAACCTCAATTAACTTTGACGGTTGCAGTGTGGACTTAGCTAAAATTAGTTGGGGGTGCTGCTCCAGAAAAATTTTAGCCTTTGTTTTAAAATTGTGTGAAAGGAAACAAACATGTATAAAAAGAAAATTTATTCAGAAACTTGATAAATTTCTTTTTATACATGTTTGTTTCCTTTCACACAATTTTAAAACAACGGCTAAAATTTTTCTGGTGCAGCACCCCATTATAATTTTAGCTACGTCCACACTGTAGGCATCAAAGTTAATTGAGGTTTGGTGCACTCGGCCATTAATCTGTTAAGGTTAGCAAATTAATTAATTTTAAAAATAGCTGCAATTTCCAAATTTTTCTATGGCAGAAAAAGAAAACAAAAAAAAATCAGTCACTGTCTTTGCTTAATATGAATTTACGAGCATATGAATTATATCTTAAAATAAGCAATTTAGACAGCCTGATTTGATAACCATCAGTTCCCATGATAAAACATTTTCCTTTTTTATACATGATGTAGCATCGTTATTGAAGAATGTGAACCGTAGCTTTAAATTTACTATTGTCAACATCAGCATCTCGAGTTAATGCTATTTTCGAAAAAATTAAGTAAGAGCATCTTTTATGATATGGTTTCCAATAAAGATTAATTGCATCTCTTTTCTGTTGTGAAGTTGTAAATACTTTTTAAGACATTAAATGTTCAGAATATTAACTATAACAAAGGCGCTTTTCATTTCGTATCATAAATTCCAATGTTAATGTCACTCTTTTTTAAAAAAATAAATAAAATAATAGCTATCAAATAGACAACTGCTTGTAATAAATATGCTATGGGATCTTGTAAGATTGAACTCTGTGAGATTTTTTGTCAACTGAAGCTAAGGAATTCATATGGAATAATTTGCTCTATTCGTTGAAATCCTACTCTTTATTTCTGTTGAATACGAATTGTAATTTGCTGTTTCATTTCCTAATTAAATCATTATATGAAAGTGTATATTACATAAGTGTTATGAAACAATTTCTCATTACAAGCAACTCTTCGTGTACGTCGAGTGGAGAGATACAAGTACCTTTTCCAAATGTAAAACTCCATAGTTTAATGAAACCAAACAATTACACCAAACACCAATCACATACTCGTACATGTAAAATGAAATGAAATAACAACAACATCCAATTCTTGAGCTTATGACTAGCAGACTGTCCATATTACACATCAGCGCATGACCAAATCATCTAATAAAAGGAGCTACGGAACTTTAAAGGAAATAAACAAAACAAATACAAAAGAAAACAATAAAAAGTCTTTAATCAAAAAAACACATATTTATTTCTTAATTGAAATAAATATACAGGATATTGAGAAAGGCAGTACCTGCGGAAAGTCTTCTCCAGCTTCAATGCAATTCGCCATGCTATAGCAACGTTTTAGACTGTAGTAGGTCAGAGTTGTTCGTTTGGAGGGTGCCATCAAGAAATCTTTATGCCAGTTCCGGTTTAAGGGCTGTAAATACCCAGGGAATTCAAATAGCTTCACAAAATGTTATTTCTTATAATCTTGTCTATTTACTGTAATAAAGCTTTCATTTTATTTTTATAGCTATGTGCTTGTTTCCTCTCAAAATCTCATAACTCCCCTTTTTTTTTAACGATATGTTGATCCGGAATTTCTGACTTGCAAAGATTTCCAGAATACTAAGTTGAAGTTACGACTTTCGTTATAATATTTGCACCAAATTTGAGATACCAGTTTATTTTCTACTATCGACTAGCTATTTGTGTTCACATAACAGCATATATTTTGTTTTAATATTGTAAACACCAGAATATAGATGCAATTTTTTTATTTTTCTTAGGACTGAGTTCTGAGGTGATATTCATTAGCGGAATGAATAAATGTAAAGATACGTTTTAATTAAATTTTGGTAAAATTTACTCAATAGTTTCTTAAATTTAACGTTGTCAAACTAGTTTTAGACTTGTTTCCCACAATACGTTAGCATACTTCAAGATTTGCAAATGCCAATCGAACTACGATTAAACTAACGTGGAAACTAAACAGTTTGTCCTGATCAGAATAATTAGCCGTAATAATATCTCTCTCCAGAAGAATTGAAGAGCAGTTTTAGTGACAGTCTAATTATTATAAGAACAATGGGACTTTTTGAAAAAAAAAATTTTTCAAAATGCCATTGATGCAGCGCTGATGATCAGCCATTATTTATCATCTGTGCACCAAAGAATGTAAAAGTAAATAATTTTGAAAGGATTTTGCTATGTAATTTAGTACTTTCTCACCTCTTTAAATTTACAATACATTTATATAAAATTTAAATTTATTCTCTATACCTATATTACACAGTGTGAAAAAAAAGAGTAGCGTCTCTTAATTTGGACCTGCATTTTATTTTATTTTTTTTGTTCATTATGAATTTCTTTTCAACAGATAAATATTGGCAACAGTTTGATAATTTCATCTAACAAAATGATGTAATATTTGATAAACTATATTTTTTAAACTTCGTAAATATACACTCATTAACAAAAAAAACGACACACCTAGAAGGAGTTGTCCGATGGAGACAAAAATTGGTGGAGAGGAAGATTATGTACAGAATAGAAAATGATTAAACTTTCAGACAAATTGAATGATTTATTTCAGAGTTACAGAGTTACAAAGTAACGAGCTCAATAAGGTGTTGAACCACCTCTACCCTGAATGCAAGCTGCTACACGACGTGGCATATAGTGATAAAGCTCCCTGATGGTCTCCTGCGGTATTTCTTGCCAAATTTGCTCCAATTGTCGGGCTAGGTCATCCATATTCCCTGGTGGATGCAGTCGCCTTCCCATCATATCCCACACATGCTCGATTGGAGAGAGATCTGGGGATCTGGCTGGCCAAGGAAGTGTTTCACAAGCTGCAAGACAGGTCATAGCAACACGTGCCGTATGTGGTCTGGCATTATACTGCAAAAGGAAGGGTAGCAAAACAGGTCTCAGAATGTCGTCGACGTACCGCTGTGCTGTAAGTGTGCCGCTAATGACGACCAAAGGGGTCCGGCTATCAAGGGAAATGGCACCCCAGACCATAGCACCTGGTTGAGGGCCTGTGTGGCGTGCAATAGTGAAAGCAGAATCGGCACGCTGCCCTGGGCGTCTCCAGACACGTCTGCGACGATCGTCAGGACACAGTTGGAAGCGGGATTCGTCGCTAAACACTATACGTCCCCAGTCAGCATCATTCCAACCGGATCGAGCCAAGCACCATTGTAATCTGGCCCGACGGTGTGCAGACGTGAATGGCAGGTGGCATAGCGGTCGGTACGAGCGTAGATGTCTTTCTCTCAGCCATCTGTGAATGGTCATGGTGGACACTCGTGTACGGGTCGCACGTCTGATGGATGATAACGATGTCACAGGCGCTGTGACAGCTGATCTGACAATCACTCTATCTTCCCGCTTTGCTGTGGCCCTAGGGCGACAGCTACCTTCATGACGCTAAAATCTGCCATTGTCCACCCATTCCTGCCAGCATCTTCTAATTGCCGCATCACTTCGACCCATATGACGAGCGATTCTCCGATTTGCCCAACCTGCCTCTTTCAATCCAATGATAGATCTCTTTCAAACTCTGACAGTTGCACGTAATAAGCTCGAATCCTGCGTCGAGGCATTTTTTCAGTCGTTGAAAGGTATCCTAACTCGCAATGCAACAGAAATTTTGACCATCAGATTGAGAATCGCTTCTTACATATACCTGCTGAGTGCGCAGTTCCGATGCGCTGTAGCTCTCGCTATTCATTCATTGGACACCAAAGTTTAATCATTTGTATGGGCGGTCCCAATGTCTTTGCATACGGAATTTCATTACAATCGGACAACTCCTTCTGATGTGTCGTTTTTTTTTTAGTAATGAGTGTATTTAGTTCCTGATTATAAATAGACCAACCAAGAAAATTTTTTCAGAAGTAAATTTTATTTTAAACAAAAAGTGCCAAATTTGAATACTTTACTTTCAAATATTTATGTATTCCAACTTGTTCGGGGAAATACAGAATTCGTTATAATTTGCACTTATTTTTCTCCTCTTTCGGAGTCTCTGCTACGCTGCGATATTTCCTTTTCCCTTCTTTTCTCCAAATATTGAATTACCCATTGCTTCTTTACTTTGTGCTACATATATTTATTTGTTTTTAACAAATTAACAAATAATTTTCAAACTCGTTTAATTAAGTAACTAATGCAAATACTTTTGTTTCTACTGAAGTGTAGTTTTGAAAACTATTTTTCAATCATTCAAGCACATATTGCCAAGTGTAAAAAAAAATAAATTGGAAGAATGGTTAGGGATGGGTGCTTGTGTCCATAAATTTCTGAACTATGCGTGTTGTGTTGAGTACCACAGCCTTCAGGAGTTGTGCGTAAGTGTTTTTATGAAGTTCTAGTGCGCTGAGGCTGTGTTGCAATGTGTGAGGCACCAGACCAGTGGCGGATAGGACGATGGGTACAACACGTACTCGGTCCTGCCTCTACTGCTTCTGGAGCTCGTGAGCTAGGTCTGTCTGCGTGAGTTTTTATTTACTTATCTTGTCTGCGTGAGTTTTCTGCATGTTCTTGCTGATAGGCACTGCACTATCAATGAGATAGGTCTGTTTGTTAACCTTATCAACAAGTGTGATGTCAGGTCTGTTGTGATGTATAGTTTTGACTGTGTGACTGGGGCGGTCCCAGTACAGCTTATGTGAGGTTGACTCTAGTACGCTTTGTGGTGTGTACTTGTAGTATGGGACCCTGTTCTTAATAAGTGAGTGTTTGTGTGCTAGCTGTTGATGTCGACGCTTATTATTATTATTATTATTATTATTATTTATTATTTAGACATAAATAAACATAATCTCCGGATTCTTAAAAATCAAAGTTGATCAGTTCATTGAAGATTCAGAGTTTTTCTGATAATGTTTGCTGTCCCAAGCCTTCTGCATTATCGCAAGTGCCACTCCTGTAAGCCGAGACTGTTCTTCAGTGATTTCCATTCCTTAGTAACAAGTCCATTGGTGGATGTAACAACCGGGATCACAGAGACACTTTGTAGTTTATACATATCTTGCAGTTCGATTGCAAGTGCTTGGTATTTCCTCTTTTTTTCCGCAATCGTATGGTGTATGTAACATGGTCATCCAATGATACAGAAATATCAATAATGGTAGCAGTTTGAACCCTTTTATTGAATAAAACCGTATCTGGCCTATTGACTTCTACTGTCCGATCGGTGACAATAGCTTTGTCCCAGAGAAGATTTGCGGCTTCATTGCCCAGTACTTGTTTCGGCTTGCATTTATAGTAAGGTGTTTCCTTCTCTATAAAGCGATATTGTTTGGCTAAGGCTTGATGGACAACTTTGACCATGTCGCTATGACGATGTAAATAGTCCTTTAGAGCAAGTCCTGGGCAGCCTCCTGAAATATGTTAGAAGGATTCAATATTCTATTGGCGTATATAATATCTATCTGAGATATTAGTTTTCAAAATATATTTTTCATAGGCTTTTGTGCGAACAACCTGATCCTGAATAGATAAGATGAACCCTTCAGTTTCTCCGAAATGTCCACTATTTCGCATCCACTCAGTAGAATATTTGAGATCCGTGTCCTCTGAAGTGAGTGTTGTAGCAAATCTTCCATGCAGAGTTTGACTCTTCCAGTTGTTTACTTGACCTGCTAGTGTTTTAACGTCTGCCATAGCAGTGTCGTGAGACAGTAGCAGTGAAGTGTAATTCTGATCTTGTTGACATATTACTTGATGGACAGGACTGTTACTAGACATAAAATATTCTCCTGTTGGTGACACATGATTGCAACACTCAATAAGCCTCTTTCACCAATATTTCTAGAGAGGTAAAGTCTTTCTAATGAACTTCGAGGATGAGGAATTCTATGTCTAGTAAGCGCTGTACGGATCTTCCGGTCGAATTCATCTAATTCCGTGTTGGACCATTTGACTATGCCAAATGTGTAACCTGCTATAGGTAAGGCCCAACTATTAATGGCTACAATCTTACTTCGTCCTGAAATATAGGAGTTGCAAACTTTATTTACTTTAAAAAGCACTTTTTGTTTAACATGATCTCTAATGTCAGTGCTTGCGATTCCAAGGAGATGTTTAAGAGCAAGATATTTGTAAGTTTCTGCAGTCGCTATTTCCTTGATGATTGTGCCTTTCATAAGTTGTAGGCTCTCCCGTGGATCTTGGATAACTCCTCGTCGTGCATGGAAAAATGCAAGACCAAATTCCATTTGGATGGCATCGCTGAAGCTTTCAACAAGTTCAAACATACTTTTTAATTGATCTGGTCCTGATGAATAGAGTTTCAAATCATCCATACAGAGTTGATGGGTAATACGAGTTTCAGGGTTTCTTTGGATAAGATTTCCATATCCTGATATATTAAGCATTCTGCTAAGTGGCTTAATTATCATTATTATTATTATTATTATTATTATTATTATATCGAAAAAGCTTCAAACCATGGGTTTCCCCAGCCAAGACAATATGGCGGGTCAAGCACCAAAGCACATATTGCCAAGTGTAAAAAAAAAAAAAAAGTTTGGAAGAATAGTTAGGGATGTGTGGTTCTGTCTTTAAATTTCCTAACTATGCGTATTGTGTTGAGTACCACAGCCTTCTGGAGTTGTGCGTAAGTGTTTTTAGGAAGTCCTAGTGTGCTGAGGCTGTGGTGCAATGTCTGAGGCACCAGAGCAGTGGCGGACAGGACGATGGGTACAACACGTACTTGGTCCTGCCTCCGCTGCTTCTGGAGCTCGTGTACTAGATCGGTGTATTTACTGATCTTGTCTGCGTGTGTTTTCTGCATGTTCTTGCTGTTAGGCACTGCAATATCAATGAGGTAGATCTGTTTGTTGACCTTATCAACAAGTATGATGTCAGGTCTGTTGTGATGTATAGTTTTGTCTGTATGAATGGGACGGTCCCAATACAACTTAGGTGAGGATGACTCTAATACGCTTTGTGATATGTATTGAAATACGAGACCGTGTTCTTAATAAGTGAGTGTTTGTGTGCTAGCCGTTGATGAACGATCGACGCTACCTGATTGTGTCGGTGGAGGTAATCGGTTTGGGAGAGAAGGGGACAGCCTGATATCATGCGTAGCGTGGCATTTCCCGCATCTGTCGTCATGTGTGTTTCGTCGTGTAGAATATGTTTCTTGTAGTTGCGTGTGGGGATGACTCGGTCCTGTATCACGATCATGAACCATTCGGTCTCCCCAAACAGCTCACCACTCGTCAGCCATCTGTTCGACGCTTCCATGTCGACATGAGGCTGGCTGAGTTCGTGGCAATGTCTGCCATGAAGTTCCTTACGAGCCCAGATTCACGCAGCTGCTGTGTGTAGATGTCGTGGGTGGTGAGTGTTAGAGAAGGGTTTGCGAGATCCAGGGGTGTGAGGTGTACGTCAGCCTTGAAATGGTTGAGTGGAGTGAGGAGTGTTGTACTCTTTGGTGGAAGTGTTCCCTAAGTGTGTGTACTTGTTTTTCATGCAGGATAATGAGATTGATGAGTCCTCGGCCTCCCTCCTTGCGGGGAAGAGTCATCCTTTCCGTAGCGGACTTGGCGTGGTGCATGTTGTGTTTCGTGAATGTAGTGCGTGTTGTGCGTTATAGTGCTTTGTTCAGTGTTTGTTCATGGAATTATGCCGAACGAATTATTATTATTATGTTTGTATGTTTCAAACCTTGGGTTTCCCCAGCAAAAACAATATGGCGGGTCAAGGACCAAAGCACATACTGCCAAGTGTATTATTATTATTATTATTATTATTATTATTATTATTATTATTATTATTATTATTATTATTAAAAATTACACAATAAACCTCATTGTGGTTTGAGCTACACAAGATGACTCTTCTGAAACAGCAGTTCAAGGAAAAAACTAAGCAGATCCCCCCCCCCCCTTCTGCTTACGTAATATTTGCCAAATCATTAACAGAAATATCACTGAACAAACAATCATAACAGTCAAAATTATATGACATTCACTCCTGAATTAAAATGTAACAATTTAAATATAAAAGTACACATGAAATACTGAGGAAACAATCTATCTAGCACAGCGCACTCTTGCCTGCATGTTTGTCTTTGTTACCTAAGCATTGCTCTGATCCCCTGCTCTTCCTTGTCAGCAAAAGTAAGCAAAGTTTGGACCCCCCCCCCCTTTAACGCTTACGTTATACTTGAACGGCCCAAAAATCGTGAATATCTTTCGAATCGGTTTAGTAATAATCACAGTATTCATTACGATTTCTGTATTGGTGTTAGAATATAGTAGAGCAGCTAAGGCTATTGATCGGAAAACTTACAGTAAATGATGTATGGTTGACTAGCATTTTCTGTGATATCAAAAACTCTCCGAAAATTTTAGAAGTAATTCTTCAGATCCTATACTCCTCCAATCGCCATCATCGAAAATATCTTGGAACCCATCTTAACTAAAAGGCTAAAGGATTGAATTCATCGAGTTGTTATGAAACCATTTAGCCTATAAGACATATTTACTAGTGTTTCACAAGTACTGATAAGAAGGTCAAATGAGCAGGCATCTCTCTGAATTCTGCAAAGCAGATAAATATAACAATTGGCTTCAGCCAAGATAAGGGGATTTTGGAACATAAAATAATAAGTAAATATTGCCATCTCTTTCCATTATGTCAGGTCATTACACTTTCTGGCATTTCGAATTTTAGAATAATCAACGGATAAACTAAACAATCTCTAAAATAGCAGAATTGATTTGCTAATGAATTCCCAATGCAATTTTTTCCAAATAAAGCTTCGTTCTAAATTAACTTTTTTTTCGACAATTTTGTTCCTTATTAGGTAATGATCGCAACTTCAAAGGGTTACAATAATTTGTGCTGTGATTATTCTTTAATAGGAAGTAAATTTTAATTTTGTTGCAGTTTCTACATCCAATTAATTCTACTTAATACAGTTTAGTCTTTGTTCACTAGCACCAATAGAAAAGATAACTTTTTCCCATGGTTCGTTAGCAATATTAAACGACTCTATAGCCTAAGGAATTATTAGAAAAGTGAGATAAACACTAAATATGGTGATAAAACTGTGGTGGGTTTTATCCATAAACCACAAAGTTGCAGGCAATTACGCCTCTAACTACAGTTTTGTTCATTTCTTATTTATAATTTCTGATCGATATTTAGTTCGAAAGAACTAAATTTAAGCTCGAATTCTCCTTAGCTGAATATAGGAAAATCGCTTGAATGCGCAGAAATGTGTATTTCAATATTTTTAGATTCTTCTCAAAATTTATTGTATCAAATATTGAAACTGATGTTTTATATTTTTTCTTGTTGGTCCGGACACATTTAGAAAAACTTTGAAATTATTGTCTTGAAACAAGATCGGTTAAGTACTCGTATTTCACTTCGGTCCCTTGTTTTAAATTTCAGTTCGAGAAATGATTTTTTTTTCTGTAGAATAGAAATTGTCGAAATTGTCTGGATAGTACATCAGGACAACTGTTTCTAGGTAAAGATGAGATCATACTTGTGTAAGATAGAAGAGAAGTTTCTTACATTTTATTGAACGAATAGTAAAAAGAAAAACAACTCAAATTTAAGATCTTAAAAAAATTTTTTTGAAGAATAATTAAATAAATTATTAGCCAAAGTTACCAGGTTTTCATTTTCTATTATTAAAGCTTGAATTTTTTACATTGAATTCATTGACTTTCAGTTTCTATGTTATTGTTTTTCTTTAAGAAGAGGTATTGATTTTAATTTTTTTTTATAGCACGACCTTCTGTGTTGAGAGTCCAGTTAGCAATATACAAATATTTAGGTTATGGTGTGTCTGAAATCTCCATCAGTTTCCCTTCAGGGCCTTCTTACTTCCTTCCGAAGAGTAGCATTGAGACAGTTCTGATGCTTTCCACATTACTTAATCAAATATAATGTAATCTCTCGTGCTCTTTATGTTCACTCTGTGCTGCCAAGTCAGCTGTAATTTGGATGCAGTAACTCGTATTGCTGAGAGGAAAGTTTATTATTAATAGAATTGTAAATATTTGATGTGTTCAGGATCAATGTTTAGTACATTTTACTTCTATCAGCATTTCCAAGAATCTTTTCGAGGGAACGAAAAGGCGCGTGTAAAAAATAACGCAAAAGTAAAAAAAAAGAAAGCTCTTAATGCAAAATTCATTTAACTAAGTCTCTTCAAAGTAACTGAATCAAATTTTGGAAAGTTTAGAAGCAAATTTTAAATTCAAATAGTTCCATCGATGATATGAGAAGAGAGCAGCTTTAAATATTTGAAGCATAAATGGAAAAAAAAAGGAAATACCTCTTTAGAATATTTATGTTTTCCTAATATGGCTATTTGGAATCGAAAATTGCTATAAGCCGAATTAATCAATTCAGTTCGGAAAAAGGAATCAGAAAATGTATTTCGTTAAATAATGCCGTTATAATGAATTTTCATTTCATCATAACCGACATCGCGAGAAATTAATGGAAAAGTAATCTTTTAAAAATCTGATCCAAATATTCATCGATAAATATTAATAGATGCACTAAAATAACACTGACTGCAACCCCACCCTTACACATAATTCACGATGCTTTACGGTTTGTTTTTTTACTTTGTTTTACTGATTGAAAGAACCATGAGTACACACATGTAGTATGGCCTCTAGGCCTATTTTACAGACCCGAGGAAATTAATAATAGCTGTAAGCAGTCGTAAGGAAAGAAAGAGAAAAGGAAATACACAGGAAAGAATCCCGGTAATCGAACTAAGCTAAGTTACTAAGTTATCGCGTAAACCACTCACCGATGTCTAAACTGAGTGCTTCAGGACTGTACGGAAAACTTGACCTGAATAGAAAAAGGTTGAGGCTTATTATTAGTTTTTATTTGAAGGCTAATCTGTTATTTAATTCCAACTATAGAATGTAATTATGTTAGTAGATTTCATTTATCTTTAAAAAAAAACAAATGATTCCTTCCAAATAAAACGATTCGAAAACCAGATAAATGAATAAATGTTTGTTACATGAAATTCAAATTCAGCAAACATTCCATGTAACAAGAATGAAATATGGCTAAAGTGGAACACAGTGAATTAAAATGAATTTTATCAATATAATCCACTGAATAAAAGTCAAAAATGGCAATAGATAACCTAATTTATCTCTCAATTTATTTTTTCAAACAAACTACTTGTGTAAGGTTTTGACATAAGTAAACTTAAATTCGTAATGTACATGTCTAAAATTAAAAAAAAGTCAGTGAAAAAGTGCAATTAAAAAGTCACGGATTTAAACTGTATTTTTATAATTATCCTTACTTTATTTCTGTTTCATCTTTAAACTATTTACGACTAAATCTCATACAGTATGATATTACTTTTTCCAGATCCTGCATCGTTCAAAATTTAATATTTTTAAATAATATAAATTCTTGCAAAATCGATCTAACATTTTTTATTACATTTCTAAGCCACTTAATTGCATTGTTTATCATGCCGTATTTTTCAGGCCTAACTTCGGCTTATTGTCTGTGATTAAAAATTACAAGGAAAAAAAGTATGCAAAGGATGCTGTAGTCCAGAATTTTCCTTAGAAGATTCATTTACTCATTCCTCATTAATCAAGTGGCTGAGCACTAAGAATTTTAAAGGTACCTTAATGATGCTATTACTTTTATTGTTTTTTCCTGAAGGCATTCAAGAGGAATAACTCAAAAGCATTATCCCGGTTGTTGACTAAAACTTTCTACACCAATTAAGGAGGTGATCCTCGGAATAAGCTTAAAAATATTGAAGATATAGCACATATGTAGCAAATTTGTAAATGTATATGTTGTAAATATGTTGTACATATGTTATATTTATATATATTACAGATATGTTCTACATATGTTCATGTATGTTCTACGTAAGATATACATTACATGCTAAATATTATATGTAAGTAATGCTGCAACATACGACTACTATCTTACAACTAGTTATTTTTTAAAAGAGCTAATTCTCTATTGCATGCTCTCTTGAAGTATAAGTAAATTCCCCCACCCCTCGATGAACTCAATTTGATAAGTTAAAGACCAGAGCACTGTCGATAACTGAAAATCGCTGAAATGCAAAACTCAATCTCTTTTTTTTTTTTACCTCACAAATGTATTTTGGCCTCCGAAAACACATTATCTATCACTTGTGAATGATTTTGAAACTAATTCCACACTATATATATACGTATATACAAATACTATAGAACAGTACAGTACGGCTTTTATACATAGACCGAACGATAAGATAGAGCCGAGTCGATTGGCAGGAAAAACAGAACAGGGTCGCAGCAGCGCGTGGAAAATCGTGGGAACATGACGCAGTAGATAGAAAGACCACACGTCAAATGTATAGGTTCCGGTTATAATTGAAAAGGGTCAGAAGAGCGAATCGTCCAAAAGCGGACGTCAAAAAGCAGGGGATTCCTAATGATTTATTTATTTAGTTTATCTACTAAGAAAGTTAAGACTTTATTTAGTACTTGTCGATGAAAAGTAGCCATTTTTTATTGAAATTGAAATTTTTTATTTAGCAATTCTTTTATTATTCGAACCTTTTGAGTTAAAAGAAAATGTGGTAACTGCTGATGCTTCTGAATGTCAGATCTTCATTTTTAATTAAGAAAAGTGACTTTTCACGGATTTTGTAATGTGATACCATGATATTTTTAACAACTTATTGAAAAAATTTACATGGAGATTTTTTTTTTTAATCTCTCTTGCTTAACTATAGTAGAGTATTTATTACAGCATTCATTGCATTTCATTCTTAGAAAGATCATTGTTGAGTTTTTGTTTTTCAATTATGATTTCTAATAAAAAAGAGATGTGAGAGACAATCCTTTGTTTTTCTTTATTGAAAGTTATGCAACCCGGTCTCTAACAATTGGGTTTCACCGATCAAACGACATAAAATTTTGAGAAACCACCAACTAAAGCTCTCAACGGAATGTTTGTGGTTAGAAGACCATGAATTGGAAATTCTGAACGATTCTTAATCTTGAAGATCCTTAGATGAGAAGATTTAGAGACCATTTGGAAGCAACCACATGATAATCCCCTTAGGACATCAGTGGAGCCAATCTCGTTCTACGGATATTTAGAGAATACTAGAAGGTCGTGAAATGACCTCGATGCTACACAATGGCTATTATGTTCAAAATAAAGATCACTGATTTAAGTAAAGTACGTAATAGGATGACAAAAACATACACAAACCCCATAATAAACTGGTTTAACTATGGAAACTTCTATCATTTAAGGTAGGTGATCCATGTAAGGCCCTGCTCTTTGTAAGGCCGATGTTTCAAAAATCGCAGTTATTGCTGTGTGATTGCGATTTCGCTCTACTCACACAAAGATCCATCCAACTCAAGGATCCTTAGGCGGCGTCGAATCGCTAGCACCGCCATTTTGTCAGTGCGGTCCCTCGCTTTGCCGAGATCGGTTGTGGACGCTGAAATTCTAATTCCCGCGCACAGCAAAACGTAACTTTTCAAGTAATAGGCTAATGCTGGCATTTTCGTGTAGATTTTTATTCTGCTTTGATATATGATGATTTTGCTTTGCTATTGAAGAAGGACTTTATTACTTAAGTGCAGTATAATTAGAAAACCAGTACTGTTCCTAGGAAAGCCAGTGGTCCCTTGTAATGCCGATCAAAAAATTAACGGTTGGCCTTGCTAGGGCACAATGGCCTTACTAGGAACATCTTCCCAGAATTATATGAATGTCTAAAAAATTATGTGACATTAAAGGTTGGGATTAACGTAACTACTTAGTTTAGTATCTAATTCATTTGTTGACTAAGTAGGTATTTAATTATGAAGAAGCTTGTCTTTAACATTTTTATTCAGTATTACTCTATGGCCTTCTTAGGAACAGTTTGACCTTGCAAGGAACGGGCCCTAGGAATGCCGATTTGGTGGGGGTTTTTTTTTAAGTTTATTATTTAATTAAAAAAGTTATTTGATTCTTATCTGATTTCGTTACAATATCCAGCAAAACGTTTTTTTAAACATTTACACGACTACATCCTTAGTTTTACTATCGCGTTCTAAGTGATGTTCAGAGAATAATTTTTACGCGAAGATATTAACAAACGTGTTTGTCACTTTGTTTTAACAACATATTTTTAAATGTAGTTTAGGTATTACCGCAGTCTTTGATTGTTATAACGCTAGTTTTATGTAAAATGGCTGAATTATTACATCGGCCATATAAGGAGCCATGTTCCTCGCAAGGCCGTTTGGAAGAGTTTAGTAAAACTTAAATTTGATAGAGATTTATAAGCTCCATAATAAATGTTTTTATTTTTTATGTTAAATAATGAAACAAAGTGTTACTTAATACTTAGTTTTTGTTTTCTTTTCCCAGTAAATAAAGGAATAATACGGTTTAGTTGCTATGGTGGCCTTTTCTGGTCCACTCACCTTATTTGTTTGTAATACATAAATACTTCTCAGTGCTACTTCAATTAGTCGGATTCACTAAATATTTCGCTGTTTTTACTTAGAATTGGTTTTATATTATCCATAATAATAAAACTTTTATTTATTTCTACTATAAATTAATGTCTTCGGGAAACTGACGATTAACCAACCTTACGTACGATACAGTCAATGCGGTACTTTATTCTAACGCATGCATCCACTGTGTGAAGTATGCCTGTATATAATAGTAAAATATAACATAAAATTTCGTTTATGTGTATAACGTTATAATAATTTTATAAAATTCTAAAATCTGTAACCTTCTTAAGAACTAAAATTAAAATTAAAAGCACCTTTTTTTTCCTAAAAGAATTTCACTTATTCTCAATGTGATAAATGCTGAGCTAAATAGTTTATCGTTTATTTGTTTTTTCAAGTAGTTTTTTTTTTGTTTCCTTCGTCAAATTAAGTTAACTTTGTTAAAAGAAAGAAATGTAGAATATTCCAGAAGTGCAACCAAAAAATAACCAAATAAATTATCGAACTTCGAATTATCATTTCCAAAAAAAAATAATAATTACTGCTTAAAAAAGCAAGAATCAACTGCTAAGGTAAATTGTTAGATCGAGGATTTGATCAACTTGGCAGAAAGCCAAAGGGTAAAGATTCAATATCTAGATAAGACTTGGATGTTCTTTCGTTTTATATATCCATTCATACTTAAAAGAACGCTTATTTGTATTTTTAAAGAAATTCTAGTATGAAATAATGAAGACAAAAATTAATAGCTCTTTATCATCATTTTATGGCATCTAATTCAAAAGATGCCACATGAAATAATAAAATAATAATATTATATGACACTTACTCAAATTTAAAATTTAGTAAAGAGCAAGGGTGTAAATTTACGTTTCCTAATTTAGAGACTGTTTCATCAATTCAAAACAACTAACTTATCACCAACCCTCAAAAAATTGCAAATAAAAAACGTCGTAGCTTTCATAAATAGTTGTAGAATTAAAATTCTAAAAATGTAGAATTCTTCAACATCATTACATTCTTATGTGTTAAGAAGAAAAGAAATAGGCAAACATTGAACGTTTCAATTCATAAATAATTAAACATAACATAAAATAATAAAAAAAAAATTAGATTTGGTGCAGCTCGCAGCAAACTCTCTGGTTCATTTTTACTTATTTGTTATTTAAATGTGAATACCCCAATGTATAATCAACTTCCACTGATGCTGAAAACAATTAAATATAACAAGAATTCCTTGTATTTATCTCAATTAAATTTATCCTATGTGCTTTGGTTACCTAGGAGCATTCTTACAGGAGCAGATTCTGAATACGTTCAGTGAAGGGAACAAATCAGAACTTTCAGACTAAGGTAAAGTGAATTGTTTTATCATTTACAGAAGGCCCGTAAGTTCACTGCAATGAACTTGCTGAAACAAAGCCTATGTAAATATCTGGGATGTCACTGATTTGTATGCTCTCCAATTACTGTGCCGTGTGCAGGTTGTACATCAACATGACTTCAAATTAGGAATCGCTTAGAAGGCGGCATCTGCCATTGTTGCTATACAATACGCTTATAATATTCCAGGGAAGTTGATGCACTGTCTGGTGGACTGAAAGGCCAGAGTCTAATAACTGATCACGCCGTTGAATTGCACTTGTATTTTGAACAATGCGATTTACAATCTAACAATAGTTTAATCCATTCAAGCAGGCCCAACTTTCTCCTCACTCTACACTTAAAATATTTCCATTATCTTCTCAATATTGATAATTCGATAATATTAAACATACTGTTAATGGAAAATCGATTATCCGCGCCTTTTTAGCTATTTCACAGGAAAAACAATTACACTACCATCTGGAAACCTTTCTTCAACTGATCCTATAAATTCTTGTATGTTTCTGTAATATTTTTGAAAACTTTCAATCTTTCATTACAACTTCATTGTTCTATTCCCGTTTCTTATATTTTTTTAATTACTATTGCCTTTCGGGTGTATTGATCAGCAAATAACCTAAAATTGAAACTTATCGAAAAGGATTACAGAAGGCAGTTACAAATTAAGTTTGTCAACTGCTGTCTGTGGTGGATATTATCACTAACAGTTGTGGAGGTTAGTGCTTGATGAAGTTTAGATTGATAAAACTTTAAAGTTAAATAAAAATTAAAGAAATCAAAATCTATTATAAAAATAGATTTTTTACCAATTATTACCAAGATTTTTTTTGTTATTTATTTCTTATTATTGATTGATAGCAATTTTAAATTTTGGACTCCCCTTAAATACTGTATCTGATCTATGTGCAAGAATTTTTTTCAATTAAATTAAAGTTAATAAGGAAATTTAATACCATTTCTGTGGAATTCGTTCTGAATTAACAACTTCATTCCCATTAATTACTGATTTATCTTAATAACACAACAGTGATAAATAATCAGTATTACTTGAAAGGCAAATTGCTACACTATTTGTTGTTTTTTTCTTTGTTAGAATTTTACACATTCCACTCTGAAATTCCCAGTCATACCGAAATGCATATCATTACTTTCATTATTTTAAATAAAGTAGAAATATCTCAAATTAAAATATTCTAATTATATGAGCGAAGCGAGTCTCTCCATTCTCAACTAGATCATATTTTGTGAACCGTTTATTCAAAATCTATTGTAGTTAGAAATATGAAATTCTGAAATATCATATTTTCAACACTCAAAACTGTAAATTTTAGAGGAATGATTTGTTTTTAAAAACTTGTAAAAAAGCCATAGCAAAGGCCATAACAAAAGCGCCATTAGTTCTGAAACCGTAACAAAAATTTGTAATTTCTAATAATCCTACAGCGTCGTAGCATCAGTCACTTTTAAATACCTTTAATATTCACAAGTGTATATATATTTATTAAACAAATTTTCGGAAGTGATTTTAACAGTGCGCGAGTCTACTCAAAATCCGACTTTTTGCTAGTATATCTACAAATCTCATAAACCTATTTAAGTTTTTTTTCACTCCATTCAAAGTTAAGACTAGTTCTATATCACGTGTATTTGTGTGTGTGTGTGGTCTATTTTTTTCTTTTATTTCACTTCTAATTTATATATCTTCAGTTTCCTTTTCTTTTTCGATTTTCTCTATCTAGTGATTCGTGTTCCTTGTTTCTGTTTTTTTTTTCCTTTCATTTTGAAGTATTACACTGTCTCTCAACTTTTTTCCTTTTTTTATTTTGACTCACGCTATGGTCATGGATTGCGAATAGAAAGTCTCTGGGCTGCGTCTGGCTCCTGTGGTGCATGCATCATTTCGTTGCTTCCGAATATGGATGACTCCGGAGGTTGACGGGTTCCGTTGTAATTCATACCATATACTGTCTTTCGTATTTCATGGTTTTTTTTCTACGTTTTTTTCTTGTGATTCTGTTCCAATATTACTTTTCTACCTAGGTAGATAAATTGATTAACATTACTTCTTGTTTTATAAAATGGCTTTTTCTGAGGTGATAGCTAGGGCAATTTCAAAGATGAAATCATTACTTGAAGTGTAATTAAGCTTCTTTTAAATAAAGATAATCAATGATAAATTAATATCAAAAATGCCATGAAATTCGAGCTATCGGATAATTATACGTTACCTCAAAATCTCAATGTCATTTGACTAAGACAATTACCGTAAATACTCCAATATAGGCCTCCGGCGTTTATTTGCAAAACTAGCCTCGGCCCCCAGCGCTTAATAGAGACCGGCTGCTATTAGAGGCCGGCGATTATTAACAAAAATCTTCAGAACGCAATATTTTTTACACTTAAATACCAGCTAATATTACAAAAAAACTACTTTATTTGAATTTCACATGTACATATAAGACTGTTAAAGATAAATGGCAATGTCTTTCGGTACCTTTCGCTGCTATTCGTCATCCGAATCCGCAATGACGGGCGGCCGCCTCACCGGAGGTTTCTTTCGCGTATTCCTCCGCGCGAAACTTAAAGACAATGTTAAACGACCGTTTCGGCGGCATTTTGTAAGGCAATGTACCATAAGGTATTACGCACGACTATAAAGATACGGACGCCTACACTAGTTACCTGTAGGCAAATATCAAAGATCCGACTACTATTAGAGACCGGCTATTATTTGGTCGTTTCCCCTCTGCAGCCCGGCGCTTATTAGAGACCGGCGACAATAAGAGCCTCGGCGTTTATTGGAGCATATATGGTATCTTAATTTTAATAAAAAAAATTAATATTCTCTATTAATATTAATATAGAATAATATTAATTATTCTAAAGCTCTAATAATTGTTTTTCAATCTATGAATTCAAAAACTATTTTTATAAGTTAAGATATATGAATTAAAAGCTGGTAGCCTACCAAGGATGTTTTCTTCCAGCAATTGTATTTTTCACAATTTAAAGTGTTTTTGACTAAAATTGAATTAGTTGCATATGAACTGTTAACGGAGATTTAGTGGCCGAGATGAGTTCGAATAACGAAATACCTAGAAAATTTCTTTCTCGTTTCTGTTATGCAATGTGAGGAATCGGTATTTTATTTAAATTTTTAATAAACCATCTTTCTACCTTAAATCTGTGTAAGAAAAATGAAATTTCAAGGTCTAAAGTATTAAATATTGTTCGAAAATTCAAGTTAAATTTAACTATACATCCAGTTTTTTTCTTCGACCTTCCTATCATTTTTCTGCTTTTTGTTTTCATTCTTCGGAATCAAGTTTAGAATTAGGGATGTCGTCGATAAAATCTTTCTTCTAATTCTCTATCAGTTTGTTTATGTTAGCTGAATTGGTCTACTTTCAAATCCATATGTTCTTTTTGTGATTTCTTTTTTGAACATATATATATACGTTACTATAATGCCTTTCTCAATAATATTTTCTGAAAATCAGTAAAACTTAAAAATAGAGAAGTGCATCAATTGATAAGCTTTCCTGAATGATCAATTTCATCAAAGAAGTCCTCACGTTAATTTATTCTTTAGGTTAGGTCACCTTGTTGGACGTTTATGTCCACTAAAAGCCTTCAATCCTATCATTCATTAGGAAAAGGTTTTTAGTTGTGCAAAACAGCACAATATTTATTATTTATTTTTTTTGTTTTTTGTTTTTTTTTGGTTTCAGGGATCACTGCCGGATGTGGCGGTGATCTTCACTTATGTTCTTGCCTTTCTGGGTTCTTCAATCAGGGAGGGCGGATCGGGCTGATGAGTCCCTTGCAGGACGAAACGACCGTTCCCTATTCCCTGTCATAATTGAACCAGAAAGCATTTTATTTATTCATTGTGCTGCCCTTGTTTCTATTTTTCATTTTAAGTCTGTCGTGTGCTTGATTAGAAACTACGAAACTGGTGAATTACCAGTAATAAATTACAATTAATTTTGGAAACGATGCTAACTTGAGCAAATTTGAGTTTTGACCTTGAATTATAACTAGAACTAAGATTCAAACAAAAAGCATCTATAACCAAAGCAAAATTCATCACCAAAATTTATAAAATTACCTTTCTTCTGTTTTGGTAGCTTGGACAAAAAAAAAAAAAAGAAAATTAAAAGAAAGGTCACCAATGATTTGCTTTATTGTATTTTTTGAATGTATCAAAGAAATATAATGAATTTCGTAAAATAATTTTTACACAACATCGACTATATATAAAAATTAAATATTTTGTCATCGAAAATATTACGTAAAGATTTAGGAAATAGGAAAAGTTAGTTAAGATGATGAACTTTCAGTCTAGACGTCACGGATTGATCAAGTCATTTCCAGCCGAGGATCTTTGAAACCAATGCTCCTTTTTATGTCTGAGAATGATGACAACACCTTTAGAAACATTGCATTTAATTAGACAATTGTTATTAATCACTGAAGAATAATTAAGTTCATCAAATAATAACAGTGAAGTTTAGATAGAATTCTCAATTCGAAGAATTTTCTCTATAAATATAACATTACATCAACGAAAAACGAAAAATTAAAAAAAAAAAAAAAAGCTGTAATAAAATTCAATCAATAACTTGCAAAAAAGCATAATGAGAAATCTTGCTTAGATGCTGAAGTTTATCAAAACAAACCAAAAAAAGAAGGTTAATGGTATCAATGCCACTTTTATATTTCCCATAAATATTATTATCGTTTGTCGGTTTCCTTCCCTTCTTTCTCTTCTTTCTTCGTTTTTTTATCCCATTTTTGTTCAATCTGGTTCCACTAAGGATCTACAACCTTCCCTGGAGCAATTAGAGAGACCAATGTCCAAGAAAATCAGCTCTCAACAATTTTTTTCCCTATTCTTTTTGCTTGTGTTTTCTTTCCTTATAACTACCCTAATTGGACGGTGGATCCGCTAACTAAGTTCTCAAGTCACATTCCGTGGAAGAGAGAGAAAAAAAGAATTACATCTGTAGGGTTGGAAACTACTTTCGTGTTGCCCTCAGTATTATCTTCTTTTTTTTTTAACTTTTACTTTTACTATTTCTTTCTTCTTTTTTCTTTATCTTACTTCCTTTGCTCAATAATATTTTATTCATTTTTAACTTTCAACGATGTTACAAACTTTTCAGAAACCATACGATATAATCAAATTTAAAATCAGATGATTCTTTTAAAGGATATATATTTAGATACATTTTATAGGTATAAATCATTTTATAAAAGTTCAATTTAATGAATTAAATCGAAATCTCGAAAAACAGAAAATCTTTTAATCTGTTTAACTTAACGACTATTTCTGATTTCATATTTAATATCTCTTGTAAGATTTAAAAATTACGATTTAATAATTAAATTGTAATTAAGATTTACAAATGATTTTAAACAATCCTCTCTAAAATGAGCTTTACATAAGTCAAACTTATCAACTCCACTATCTGTAAGTAAAAAATTAATGAATACAATTTTTATATATGAGCACATGATGTGTAATATATAATATCAAAATTTCACTTATCATATAATATCAAAGAGCCATGAAAAGTTTCCGGAAATCATGAGGCAATTTCCTTTGTAAATTTTTAAAATGCATGAGAAAGAAAGTCAATCTAAATTTTCCGAAAAGGTGTAGTTTTTTATTTTTTTTTAAAAATTTGCATATTTTAGTGTAAATTTGTCTGAAATCATTTAACTGAAATATGATTACTTTTATTTAAGAAATTGAAATTTTTGTGATTAATTTTTTTTTTTTGAGAATAAATTTGTTACATTTTAAAAATATTATTATTAGATTTTTCATTTCAGCTGTCCACGTTATTTTGTTTTGAATATTTTTGGGGGATGAAGCAATGATAGTGTGGATTGGACATTAAAAAGTGTTCTTAAATGTTTTCTTGGTCTATGTCTGTGGTTCTCAACCTTTCTCCCTCTTGCAGAAAACTTATGACGTGTACTTTCGGTAGTCAGATGGAACAATACTGTAGAGTGCAAGAAATCTGAAAAGCCTGCCTCTCTAATTCTATCTTGGTAAGAGCAAAGCGAATACCAGAAACATAAAGTGAATCCTTGATAGTCCTTCCTTACTGAGGATTTGAACCTACATTACTAGAATAAGCAGAAGATCTTTGACTGCCCTTACATTAATTCGTAATTTACAGTAATATTCGAAAAACTGAATAATATAATAAAAACAATAAAATAAATAATAAATAAATAAATCTATTACAAAGCAACAAAGCAATTTATCTTTTGTAATATTTAAGTATTAAATTTGCAAATTAATTAAAAATAAGTGACTAGATTATTTAACTTTACAATTATTTTTTGCAATAATTTTGAAAGCTTAAAAACCAATTTTTAAAATCACTTTAATCATTTTTAAAAATAATCTGTTAATTGCTAAAAATAAGTTAACGAAATAAAATTAACAGTAATAAATATTACCTAGCGACTTAGTTACTACGAATTCCAATTAATAAATATCTCATGATTGATTATTACAGAAGAAAAGTTAATTACAAAAATTGTTGTAGTACAACTCGATTCGCAGAAATTCTAGTTTCCATTAATTATATTCTCTCTATTCATCAATATTCATGGTATTCGAATATTTCTCTATAACATCGACCAGTATTTTGTGAAACTCGTTTACTGTAATTTACTGTATCAATAGCAAATAGAAGGCTTAAGAATTAAATTGTATTAAAGGGCAATTTTAAATTCCCAAAAGAATTCTTCGTTCAGTTTCCCATTATTTCCAAAGTGTATCTCGTTGGCAGTAAACGCAGATCGTTCATTGTGACTGATCGGTTGGCTTAACAAGTTCACACAGAAAGTCAAACGAAATGATGTCGGAGGCTACATAATGCCATAGATATCATAATGCTATTCAGTCATCCAGTCAACAGGCTTGGGAGATAACCCAGGCGAAACTAATTAAAATTAATAGTTACGTTTTGTCTCTAAGAGGATCAGTTATCCACAATAAACAAAAGATTAGGTTCTAGAAAAATGAAAAGAAACAATTACCTTTAATAAAAAAAAGGAAACATTAAATTAACAACTTCCATAATTGACAAGCTTTTACAAGTTTAGATTATCTTACATCTTTTATATAAAAAGAAATATCAATGTTGACTTTGACTTGATTAAAGTTTAAGGAAATATAAGAAGTGTGGTCTGAAAATTCAACATCATAAAACACATATAAACACATATACATATAACAATTCAGACTATTCTAATTTTAAAGGCATCTTACGCTTTTAGTTTAAAACAATAAGAGGAATCCTACTGTAAAATCGGATATTTGTTTGGAAGCTACCTGTTATACTTTGATCTGAATTGCAATGAATATTGGATTGAGTTTCAAATACATTGAGTGCCAGGGAAAATTTTAATGCCTATTAGAAATGTGACAGGGTAGGCATCGCTCAAAATCTTGCTCCGACAATTTTTTTATAAATCAATATCTATAAATAGGATCATTTCATAAGGTATTTTAAGGATATTTACCTTATGAAAGTCAACTTATGAAAACATTTTTAAAAGGCTGAATTTCAGAAATGATTATCTTGAACCTTTTCCACATCCAGTTTCATTTCTTTAGTTAAGTAAAGTTTAAGATGGAATCTAACTAGCTTTTCTTTTTTCTTTTAATTGGCAAGATGAAAAGAATAACATATAAAGTGAATATTGGTTACAATAAAAATCAACATTTTCTTGAATTATCATAAATTTTACAATGTTCTACACTTTCTGCTTTCTTGTATTTGTTGCGCAATTAATAAAAGCCCATCGCCACAGTTCAATGGTCAGGTTTGCAATCTATACAAAATTAAAAATACAATCAGGTTTCAGTAAAATAAGACAATAGAGAAAAGCGAAATATTACGTATGATAACAATGAAGTAGTGAGTAGTATTAATAACTTGGACGTGGTTTAAAATAGTTTGAAATTCAAACCACTGAATATTTCAGGTGGGTTCTCGTTTCTTGGAGCTAAAGCCCACGTTTTAATGCAATATGATTTATTCTGTCTAGTAAAATATCAAGATATAGAAATTGATAGAAACCATTTCGGCTATAAGATTGATATAAAAATTTCTTTAATGTACAAATAACATTCTTCTTAATTAATAATAACTGATATAAATAATAATATATGAAAATAAATATGTATGAGTCTAGGTGTAAACCTGGCAAATTAATTGTTTATTTCATAATATCATAATATCTTTTTCATACTGAATTTGTTTTTGCTTGTTTAGTTCAAGAAGATATCATATTATTACTATCATTCAAAATTTAAATTGAAAAAAAAAAAATCACTGAATTTTTGATCGTGAAATAAAGTTCTGTTTCTGATAGGTAATTAAAAGATGGAAACTTTCTAGGCTTTAAATGTTTAATTATCTTCTTTTTTTTTTTGAGCAGATATTCACTTGACATAATCTCTAATTAAGCTTTATTTAAATCCAAAGAATTAATTGTGTTAAAAAAGATTTAACTTAATTTCGACTTCATTTCTCCGTAATCTTTCTTCTGAAAGATTAGTCTAGACATGATTTCGAAAAGCAGGAATGAAAAATGACGATAGGACTTCAGTTCAATCCATATTAGTATTATGATATAATTATATTAATTATCTTCCTGCAAGAGAAGGCTCTACAATCAGTTTTTTCTTTTGCAGACAACATTTTGATGCTCATGAATTGATTCTTTTTTTAAACACAAATGTATATGTTATTTTATTTTTTAGAAATTAAAACAGAAAAATAAAGAAAAGAAAAAAAAAGAAACCAATGACGCAGTATTCTTATTATAAATCTGCGAATAAGAAAATTAAAAAAAAAAAACTTTGGCCTTTTTTATTAATGTTGCAGTTTAAAGTTTCTTTTCTTTTTTAAACCAAATTCTATTTATATACAAAGTTTCAAAAATTCTGCAATGTTTTAGAAATTTTTTTAGAAAAAAATCATTGATTTTATTGTTTATTAAATAATTGTTAGAATAAAGTGTTTTATTACACAACACCCAACTTTATTTGATAATGAGCAAAAAAATCAATTTCAAAATAGAATGAGGACCGTGTCTGTATTGCAGCTTGATTCTATTAAGCTTTGTTAATAACATTTATAATCTTATTAATCTTGGATAATTCTTTTTCGCTATAAATTCGCTCTGCTTAAAGGGAAAAAAATGTAATCAACTACATCTTGATTAAAAAGACGTGTCATCAAATTGCAATTTTCCCCAGGAATGTAAATTAAGAAATTGCTTTTCCCTAATCAGTATTAAACTTTGTTAATTACTCTTTGCTAAGAAATACAGAAGATTAACCCATCCGATTAAATCATCCTAATGAAATATCACCGTTAAAATTAATCAGGGAGCAGTATTAAATATTAAAAGCCGGAATAGAAAATTCAGTCACTTAATGAATTTCTGACTACAAATAGTTGTTCGTGCTGATGAGATTGAGGAATTGCATTAAGGCACCTTATCATTTATTTATGTTAGTGACGAGTTCAAAATCTCTCATTTGAGGGAAAATATAGAAACACTGATGCCAACTCGTCTGTTAAGTATGTAGTTATCTGACAGAATCTATCCTTAAATTAGGGTTAAGGATATATCACTAGGTCATGGAAGCCCCACTGCACTCTGGTTATTTAGCAATATATCAATCGCTATATCGCAGACATAACAGCTTAAAAGTGGCCTTTCAAAAATAATTTTATGAAATTATTTGTTTAAAAGAAATGACCAAGCTAAAGGAAAAAGTTAAAATAAATTATCTCAAAAAATGATGGCTTAAATCTTTTTCTATTAATAGCAACAGATGTGACAAAAAAATAGAACTATTTATTGATAACCGACGTGAAACAACGAAATTAAAATTATGAAAGAAAATTAAAATTAGGAGTTAGAATCCTAAAGTTTTCCAGTGTTAAGGAAAAGTTGCTTTAAAAATTTTCAGTGTACAACATCTTCAGAAACTTCACATTCCTTTTTCAATTCTATTAAATCATGATTATTTTCTTCGATAAACTAAAAGCATATTGCTTCTTACATCGTCTTTAGAATTGTCCTACTTTTTTCTTTTTTCTTTATATACTTAAAATACGCGTAAATTATAAGAAGATAATTGTACGGGAATCAAACAATTAAGGTATCAAAGTTAAAAACAATCGAATATTGCATCGTATTAATAAAATCAAATTTTAAAAATAACTATTAGAACCTTTATTCCAAATGACTGTTATTTTCTCTAAAATTTGTTACAGCTGGAAGCTGACTGACTTATTTTTAATTTTCATAATTTGTAAGTTGTTTTGCTAAATTACCAGTCTTTTCATTCTCGCTTCATTTTTTTTTCGTTCACATATTGAGCTTTTTATCTTACTTTTCCCCACCAATACAGTGAGAAAAAAAATAAGTTACAGCTGATCCGATTAATCGTGAAGGATTCTCGATAGATTTTTTTGGGGGGGTCAAAAGAAGCGTCTGCTAATCCATCATCGCAATCTGCATCGCGGCGTTAACTGACCGGCGGTGGCACCGATAAGGCACGGAACCCCGCCGTTCCTCCCTGCGAGTAATGGTCCGGATGGGCAGATTCCAGAAACCCCAAGTCATAAGACCTTCTTTCCGCAGCGTAAATGGGATTCCACTCCACTGGATTCGGCATTAGACCACTATTTGTCAAGCTGGTGGCCGGCCAACGGATTGCGGACGAGGCAGAGGAGTTGGAAAACCATCGCTGTGCAAACCACGCCTCTGTAAGGAACAGCCAAGACAGTGTCCCCTCCTCTAGAAGCCAGTAGGGGACCGCTGTTTTCGAAGGACCACATAAAAAGACAGCGGGTTTTCATTTCCAACGGCATCCGTTTATGGGCCATTGCATTGTGGTAAATAAATATTTTCAATATAAATTCAGTCGTCTCAAAAACATACGACCTATCGACAAACGTTTGTCTTCATTTGAAAAAGTCAGTTTCTACATTCTCAAAGAATAATTTTAACACTTTAAATTTCTATATTCTAGTTTTGGTATAGTAAACCACAAAAATTAAATTCTGAAAACCTTTTCATTTTACTGTTAGATTAAAAACAAAAAGTAATAAAGCCGTCATTAAAAATGAAATACGGATACTAAATTACTCTTATTAATTAGCTGTTAGATACTTCTGTATAAAAAGAATATACTCTTAATTAAATTCATAGATTATCTACTTCACAGAAATCTTCTTCACTCTTTGTTTTAATTCTTACAATAATTTCGTAGCGCTTAAAAGCGTTTTAACTAAGCAGAAAAAGTTTTGCAACTTAAGTAAAAATGGAACGATGAAAGGCTTTTTTTAAAAATTTCAATACGGTACATTTTTAATGAAATTGTGTTCGTTTCAATTGTTACTTTAAACGCCATTTGTTTTATACATTTAAATTATTAATTAATTGTTTTAGTAAATTATTGACTAAAAGAGTAAAAATAATTAAATTATTGATTAAATCTATTTGACTCATCTTATCTCAGGATCTTTTTTTATTACTTTTCATGTATGCCTTGCAGATGTCTGTTAAATGCAGAAATAATTCTAAATTTTTAAATCAAATTCTGCTTATGGTTTCTTTGTTTGTTTGTTTTTAGAAAATAAATGGTCATTGCTGTTTTACTTTGTGTTTTTCACATTTGATAAGTACAGTTTATTTCTACGGTATATATATAATGGTCAAAAATGATAATGTCTTTCTATGAAACCTATTTTTTTTTATTATTATTGTTATTATTTTTCTTATTTAATCATTTTAACTGGTTTAATTTTTATCTGTTCCTGTCTAGATTCGTATTATGCCTAAAATAATAATTTATGGATGTCTGCATTCAAAATGTAATCAAGAATCAATTAACAACATTACTTCATTTTCAGCAACGCTGTAACTCATTTGAATATCAGAAGTAATTTCGCATCAAGATAAATATTTACAGTAGGTCCATTACATAAAAATCAAAATATTGCTTGAAAATTATTTCTATACATTAATAATATTCGTCGAAAATGATTTTGTTAAACGCATAATTTTGGCTGATTCTTATTTTTTTGGTCCAATTACGAAAATGAGGTCAGAATTTTTGTCCTACAGACTTCACTGTTTTGTAATCAACATACCTCATTTTAAAAAAAAAAATGTAGATTTTTGTTCAAAACAGCCCGTTTTTCTTTTATTTTTAAAATTTTTATTTCTGTTTCAAACCTTTTTATAATGAGCAAAAAATCATGGTAAATGCATTTAGCTATTCCCTATGAATCATTATTTATGTCTAATCAGAAAAAGGAAGTAGAAAAATCTGCAGTGTATGACTAATATTGGCTGAAAAGAGCTGCGAAAAAATATGGAAAACCAATTAGTTTACGATAATTAATTCAATTAATTGAAGATAAGAAAATCTTGCATAGTGTGGCTTCCTAGAGCTTCCTTCATAAAAATGTCTCGTAATTGTAGAAATCACTCAAACAATTTTTGTTACTTGTATTGTCAATTATCATTCAAATCACAAAGAAGAAACATGACTCCGTTGGTGAGAAAATCGTATGAGCTCTACTTTAGGCGTAAAGTTGGAGATCAGGACAAATCTTTGGCCATGATATCTGTTGTGCTTCGTGTGTAACTTTGCTTAGGCTAACTACTGTTAGTAGTTGGCTCAATGGGAAATTTCGTCACAAGCCATTTGCAGTTTTCACCGTATGGAGAGAACCAAAATACCAACGGAATGCTATTTTTGTATCACAAAAATCAGGGAAATCAGAAGCAAGATTAAGAATTTAATTAAATACCTTAATATTTATCATCAGTCCGTTACAGTGCCCAGCTACTACTGACGGTGCCACTAGAAGCATGAAGTTTTCGATTCAAAAGAAGTCATTGGTGATGCAGAGTTCCAGACTGACCAAGGAGGTGATGAAGAAGCAAAGGACCCATCTTTGCTAGGAAAGCAACTAAACTTCATAAAAATTAACCAGGCAGAACTTAATGATCTGAATAAGTCTAAAATGCAGGCAGAATTTTTGGCTTCAAGACTGAAAGGCTGGAATCTCTTTGAAAAAGGAAGTAAAATTTGTTATTTTCGACAAAAGCAGCAGGAATAGAACGCCTATTCTCCATGCAAGATAACTTAGTGTACTGCAATGATATGGACTCTTTATTTGATGCAGTATGAATTTTTTTTTATAGTTTCTTCAAAAACAAGTTTGAAAGCAGTCTTTCTTCATAATGGAAATGAGAATCAGTCAATCTTCCTTGCTTTTGCAGCAGACATGAAAAGAGTCCTACGACAATATGAAATTTCTACTGGCAATGTTACAGTATGAGAAGTATTATTGGCACATTTATGGAAGTCTAAAGGCGATAGCTCTTGTAATAAACTTCAGTTTGGATACACAAAGTTCTGCTTTTTTATGTGAGTTGGACAGCTAGAACAGGAAAACCACTTTATCAAAAAGAAATGGTCAAAGAGAAAACAAACATACATCTGGAAAGAAAACTGTTTGTGAGCCTCTTGTTAACTCCAAGAAAGTGTACCTTCCACCACTGCATATCAACTCGGTTTGATGAAGAACTTCGTCAAAGCGATGGATCCTAATGGCCAAGGTTTACTAAACATCAAGTTTCCTCGAATCAGTGATGCAAAAATCAAAAAGATGTTATTTGTTGGACAACAAAAGAGCGCTCATGAAGAATCCAACTTTAGAGCGAAGCTTGAATGAGTCTGAAGCAGCTGAATGCCGATCATTTAAAAGTCGTGAGAAACTTCCTGGGAAATAAACAGGCCGAGAACAGCTTGTTAGAAGCTTCCTGAAAACTATAGAGTCCTGGAATGCAATACGTCTCTGAAATTTCATTTTTTGGATTCACATTTGGATTTTTTTCCCACAAAATCCTGGACATGTAAGTGAACAACGTAGTGAGCGCCTCCACCAGGAGGAGCCCAAAAAATGGTTGCAGATTACTGCTGGATACTACAAAGGAAGATTCCTCATGCTAAATACAGCAAAAAAAATCAACTTTAAAAGTGTATTTTAGTTGAGTTAACTGTACATGTATTATACTGTGTATCTTACCAGAAAATATCAATTAAAAAGTTTAAATGCATTTTACTGAAAAACCTGCCTTCCTCATAAATTTTGCAAAGGCATTTGAATCAGCACAAAAATACTACAAGAAGCACCCTATCAGGTCAATTTAACACAAGAAAAGTAAAGTTTTAGCACTAGCGTATTAACTAATAAGAATAATACCAATGAATATTGGAAGCTTAACTAGTTTACAATAAATTCCTTGTTTAATTATCATGAATATTAAGTTTTGATTTCTTTAAAAAAAATTCGTTTTGATTCTGCATAGGATTTTTTTTTCGGCTTTTTATTCATCAATGTGATATTCATTTGAAGGTTGATAATAATTTTCAACTATACAAATTTTATGAGTAACTAGGGTAAGACAAGAGTTTTAAGCTTTTTGTAGCAGGAGTTAGGAAAAGCTTCTTTTTTTTTTGTTCTTCTTTTTTGCCTTGAATATGAAGTCCATATTAAGTTTGCATCCAAAATCCAGCTATTTATTAAACAACATTATTCATTACTCATTATTTGTCTTTATGCTTTTAGAATGCTCTAGAAAAGCTTTTTTCATCTACCTATTTTTTTAATTTTTTTTTTTACTGTAAACACTTTTCTAATAATAATCCCTACTATTTCAATTTACATTACGAATCGAGAATTTAGTTGACGGCATTCTCTTTACTTCGTCAGGCTGTGTTGGAATTACTTTGATCCCATTTGGCAATTTCGACATTTTCTTTGATAATTGTTGATTTAAAAGGGCTTATTTATGTTTTGAATTGCATTGTTGATCATAGAAAAGAAAAAATACAATAGTATTTTTTTAGTATTTTGATTCTATTATTCATTTTGTTTTTAATAGCTTATTATGCTTTGTGGATTTACCAGATTAATCTTTTAATCCTTGTGGATTACTACTGGTTTTCATTTACCTACAATAATGCAATCATTCTATTTGGAGTTTATTTGTATTTTCAATTATTATTGTGAAAGCCTAATCCGGCTTTCAGTAATCCCACATTCTCTAATCCGATATTTGAAAAATCTACATTCGGTAATCTAACACTTAATGATATCTTTTATGATAGCAATCAGTTGGGCGAGGGAACTCAAAGAGTTATGTTCAAAAATGAAAGAGCCCAATGTATCTGCATATAGGGGAATAGGGAATAGGGGAATAAAGGAAAAAAGCTACAAAAATTATATACATTATGTTGATATTCTTCAAAACAATACTCTTCTAAATATTATATATTTCTTCTAAACAACAGTCATTTACTTGACTGACAATATTTCGATCGGCCTTTTGCCGATCTTCATCGGGCTACAATTCCGTTGTTGTTGTTTTTTTAAACAATTTCACAATTTAATATACATTACATCGTATTTTAATTTTTTACAATTGCGCATACTTAATAACAAGTATATTCTGAATAACCATAATATCCAATCACATTTGTTATACTGATTACAATTAAATATTTTTAATTTTTTTTTACGAAGTGCGTTTTTACGGGTATCCAATAAGTTAAAATTATTACAAATATTACACACAACGGCTAAAAAATTATTCTTTTCTAAAACTTATTTACATTAAAAGGCTACTAGTTTCATCTGCAATTGCAGACATAGTAAGGCGAAATGTATATAAATCTTTTTATACTATTCTTTCAGAAATACTTTACCGTGAAGATTTCAGAGGAAGAGACAGTCCTTATTTATGAATGATTTTGGCCACAAAAATTTCATCAAAGAGTCTAATATGATTAGTCAGAACTTGCATTCTACAGAGCTCTAAGGATAACTAAATTTCTTATGAAATGGTAAAACATGATTTCTGTCAGAACATCTCCAAAATTTTGCAGAAAGTAAAATAAATTCTATTTTGAACATCAAATCTTTGTACATGAGCTAGAGCCCTGGAGGTCGGGGTTTTTTCTTTGCTAATTTCTAGACCAGATTGGGCCCAGATTATACTCCGGCCTTGTCAAATGAATCCGGATTTGTTAATCGAAGTTGCGGATCGACCTCTGGTCTCATTGAATGGAAAGTGGAGAAGTCTTACATTCAACGATTCAATAATAAAGTTTAACCTTTAACTTTACCATTTTAAAACAATTTAATATTAAAATGATTACTAGCCAGTATAATCAATGTTTTATTTATATATTTATAGCACTTTCCCAATTTATATATATAATTGTAGTTCCTATTTATTCAAGCCAACTTCATTATGGTATTTACGTTCTTTTTACAAAAAATGTGGATAATTTATTCGTTTTTCGAGTGCATATTCAAAAACTTGTATAATAATACAGAACCCAATTAAAGAGATGGAATTAAGCAAACAGAATTTAAAAAAAGAAAAGGCACCCATTTTCTTTTTTTATGGAAGAACAACTGGACCTTTCCCTAGATAATTCTGTAAGTTGAAGGAGTTTGCATGGATTTCATCACAGGGCATTTTTAATTACGATGTCATTAAACCACAGAATAATACAAAGGTAGAATGAGTCCCATCTTAAGAGAACAGGATCCACCTTGGGCAAATGCATTATGAATTTCATTTCCGCGCCATGAAGTACACGTTTAATTAACCATCTTTGTACGGATAGCTTTGAGATCTTCAGACTCTGCTTAAAGGAGAGCCTACATTTCTCTAGAAGAAGACTATTCAAGTTTTATTGAAATTGGCTTTCTATCCGCCTATTTAAATAAAACAATGACGAATATTAGTAAATTTCACATTTTTTGAAATTTTGAACTTGAATGAAAAAATTCCATGCTTTCATCTCGATTTTCTTTCGAATTTATTTGCGATCATTTTGCTTGGATTCATCGGGAAAAATCTTGCAATATACTAGAATGTAGATAAACAGAAAATGGAAATATCGACGAAATGATTTTTTAAAATTATATTTACATGTTTACAAATTACTACATTATTGCATATCATTCAACATTATTCTTAATGAATAACTTAGTTTTTTCCTGAAAACTTGAATGCTTATTACTACAGCGAATTTTTGATGTTTGTATGAAATTATAAATACAGGTGGTTTGGAGGAAAAACTGTAGTTAATCAAATAATATCACAATAACCAATGACATATTTTTTTAGAATTCTCCTACCTACTCGTATATACAGATGTTTCAGACACAGCATTCTTATGTATATGTGCATTGAATGAGATATGAAAAGCTATTTTTTTCGCTAATGGTATGTCATTCCAGCATTAGAAGAATCATAATATTATCAGAGATTGAAAATGAAGAGAGAAATTTTTTTATCAGGTGCTGAAGACAATGGATACAGAAAAGATTCATGATCTCGAGACATACAGAATTAACAACTGCTTAATCAAATTTTTTTGTTAAACTTACAGAGTTAACGTCTCATCTCGAAAATGTCTAGAAATAAAGAATATTTAAAATCTATTATCCTAATATGAATGGAATTTTGAATAGGAATCACTTATTGTATTCTGATTAATTTTCGCGGGTTCCACATTTTCGGTTCTTTAGTACATGATTACTTTGCAGTTAGCTCAAATTTCAAAGTTAATTAAAGCAATTCAATCACTTCCAAATTTTAAAACTCTAATTGATAGTAAAGTAAACCTAATGATTTTGTTGAATCATGGTTACCATTATTTAACTTCCAAGCAATCAAGTCAATATAAACCACAACCAATGCCTCAGGTGAAGATCCACACAAAGCAATTACTTATCTAGATCTGATAGTTTCCTTTAAAGATCTTTCAATAAAAGATCTTTAAGATCTTATAAGGACTTTTCAAAATAAGATTGTTTTTAAAGTCTAATAATATTTTTTTATATAGGTTTATGGAAATTCATAATGAATTTAATAAAAATAATTAACAATTTACATCATATTTTTGCTTTTTATTTATATCACTTGCAAACTTATTATTAACTTACTAAAAATATGTTTATAAAATATTTATCTTTAAGTTTTAAATTGCATTTTTCCTTGTCTAGGTTTTCTTAATGATAAAGTACTTAAACCGAACCAAATTATTTATTACGTAAATAAAAAAATATATATTCTATTTCTTTTTTTTTTTTTTTCTTTTTTTTATAAAATGCGATTGTTTTCCTTCTCAATCTTCAAAATATAAGAAAAATCAATATTTAACATGAATTATTCATGTTTGTATTTATTAGAAATATCGAATTTCATTACTCAATAATCTTCTCTTACCAAAGAAGGTTGAAAATATTTAATGTTTTAAGGCAGACACAATCTGTCTTAATAGATGTAATATTCAATTCTATAAAAGATGTATAAGCATTTTTAATAAAAAGATAGCAAATACAATTCCGGAATTAAACCGGAAATTCCTTTCTTTGTTTACAAAACAGCTGATAGCATTTGCAAAATCGAATACCAATTATTTTCATTGGATATATCTTTCATCCTATGTAATTGACTGCTATTTAGTAAATATCCACGCAAAATAGCAATAATGTACTGTTCTTAAAATATTGTTTATTTATTATTTATTTATTTCTTAACTTAAATTGGCATTCAATTTTTGGAAGTATTCATCTCTTTAAATAAGAATTAAATGTTTATGAAGAAAATTCCTTTAAATACAAAGGATATGTTAACCTAAAACGTAATTTATAACTCTAATTATAATATACTGTTACTACTTAATGTTATATAATATACTGTTACTGTACTTAACTGTAATTTTCTAATAAAACTAGTCGGCTACCCGTCGCTTCGCTCCGGAAGCCTCGCGTATGTAACGGAAAACAATTTGTTATTTATTAAAAAAAAACACACACACACAAATTACATCAAATGAAATAAAAATAAAAAAATTTTAAAGTTTTTTTTATTTTTATTTTAATTTTTTGATGTCTATATTCTCTCAATCCACGACTGCTTTTAAAATCAACGTGTGAATATTTTTAGTTTTTTTAGAGATTAGAATGTAATCCTTGTGGTCTAATGCCTAAGACGTCTAACTTCGGAGCAGAAAGTTGCATGTTCGATTCCAGAAGATAACTTATAGAAATTATTTCTATTTTTGTAAATTACAATAATTGCACCAGACTGACAGAGAAATAAAAGATTTTAGTAATATAGATACACTTTTCAGTGGCATTTGAGTTACAAATAGCGAATTTTCAGTATTCTACCTAATAGAAATAGTGATTATTTTTTTTTCTGTTCTTTTTTATCCAATTCCAATTGATACTTTTCAGTGGTTTTTGCGTTACAAATACTGAAAATTATCTAATAATCTAGGCTATCAGATTGTTCGATATAGATATTTGAAGAAGAGATGTTCAGATGGACGTTGGTTGATATAGATGATAAATAAAGATCATAGCTTGTATACGAAATTCTTCGCGATAAATTAATTGTGACTATTCTTTAGAGTGAAGATAACCAAATTCTGTTGAATTGTGATTCAAAGACATAAAGTTGTACGTGAATGAAGACAACGTTTTCCAAATATATGGCAACTTTATTTAGAGTTTGTCCTTGAGCTTTATTGATAAACATCGCATAAGAAGGTCGGATCGGAAATTGTTTTCTTGTGAAAGTGAATGGAAGTAGATTATCGCATGGTTCCATAGTTATCCTATGGATGAAAACAAAATCTTCTTTGTGAGTTCTGTTATAATTTCGGTTTCTATAACATCATTATCGAATGAACGGCATTTAAGTTGAGTTCCATTGCAGAAGGCAAACTTGGGATTAATGTTTCGCAACAATATTATTGGAGATCCAATCTTCAATGACAAACTATGTTGAGGAATACTGCTGAGATTCAATGCGTTCAGATATTCGGGCAGATAGAAATGTTCGTGTGGTGGATTATCAGAAGTGTCAATTTTATTTGCACTTGTATCTCTGTAGTCTCTCCTTGTATTCTTTGACTTATCATTCGATTGATGTTATCGACACTCTTGTTCATCTTGGTTGATGAGCCGCATATGCATCGTGAGTTTTTTGACTTTGATGTGATTCTAGCTTTTGAGTTACAAATAGTGATTTTTCAGTATTCTACTTAATGGAAATACTGCTTCTTTCTTTCTTGACTCTTTTTTTCATTCAAATTGATACTTTTCAGTGGTTTTAAGTTACAAATAGTGATTTCTCAGTATTCTACCTAATGAAGTACCGCTTCTTTCTTTTTTGACTTTCTTTTTTATTACAATTGTTCCTTTTCAGTCAAAGTCAGTTCAGTTTTGTTAGATAAATCAAAAAAACAATATAAAGACAGTTGTAGTTCCCATGGCCAAATGGATAAGTCGTCTGACTTTGGATCAGGAGGTTGCAGGTTCGATTCCTATCGCGAATGTTTCATTGTAAAAATTCTTTCTATTTTTCATTCTCACAGAAAACTGCGCCGGACAGACAGACAGAGAAATATAAGATTTTAGTAATATACATAGATTGAATGTAAACAATTTGAAAACTTAATAACAATAATAATAGCTTACTTTATTACTGTTTTATTTATAATTTTACTATTTAGTTTTTAAGTTGAATACAAATTAAAATAAGAAAAAAAATTCAATATGCACACAAATAAATAAGGTTCTCGCATCCTTAGCTATCATCTCGAGAATCTGGGACAGCTGTTTCTGCGGTTGTTAGGCGTCATCAACAAATTAAAATAATTCAGCAATAATTAAATAATTCACCATACCATTCTTTTAATTTTAACTTAACTCATTTAATTTTTCAATATTTTTTAAACTAATTATCTTATCTTTTGAGTACAAATTTAATTTCCTGTCGTTAATGCATATCAATGGAAATCAATCTCGGGTCAAAATAATATCGAAGGATATTGAATGATGAGCAACACTGAATTATTATGTTTAAATTTTAACTCCTGACAGTTTATAAATTAATGAACGAAAGGAAGTGACACAAATACCATACATTCCTATTATTTAATATACATCTGCCCTAATCAGAGAAATCTGTGGGAAGTTCGTATTTATTTCAGGTTAGGAGAAAGAGAAGAAGCAAACCATTCAATTTGTTCTGTCTTCTTTCATTCAGTTAAATAGAAAAAAAGCAACTAAAAACTTGAATAGATTTAATCTACTTTAATATTTAATCTACTGATTCATTATCATTTCTTCTTTCTTTTAGACTATTGACGTGAATCAATCTTCAACAATCGTCTCTAAGGAGCATTTAAATGATTACAAAACATCGAGGCAAACGTTATTAAACTTTGATTATCTATAATTTTTACTTATAACTATCTGACCTAAATTAGAAACATAAGAAAATACAATTATATTTAAAAATTGATAAGTAATATATTCCGTATTTCGCTTTGTCAGAGAAATCGTCATTATTTTATTTTATTTTATTTTATTTTATTTTATTTTATTGTAATTGTAATTCATTTTTATTTTATCTGTGATAATTCATTCGTTATTAATTAAAAAATATAAAACTTACAACGAATTAAAATTTTTGATAAGGTAATCTCTGTTTGGGCGAATCCATTTACTAGCATTTTTTAACGTAATATTTAACAAAATTTATGTTCATTCAGAAATAATGTTTGATTCTATCGTTGATGCGTACCACTCCATTTCCTTAAGCAAGACACAAAAGAAAAAGAGATATTATGGCGAGGAACATACTTTAATTAAAGGAACACAACTTTCTTAACCTTAAAGTGGCTTGAATCATCGCTTAACATGCTTTAAAGTTCTCAATTTTTAAAGAGCAAAGTCATAACGTCATCTTTAATATCACAAACATCCTTTTTATGTGTGTAGAATTGTCAACTCTAAATACTTCATCAAAGGTTAGAAAAAAAATGCTTTAGAAGTGTAAATGATACATTATGAGAATTGTCATATGGCGCAATGATAGGATATTAATGGGCTTCGCTTAAATTTCAAATAACATCGAATGGAAGATGTTATCATTGTTTATTTAATTAATAAAAATAATGTAGTACTTATTTATAACAATAAATACAACCTTATGTTGAGAACCTTATGTTAGAATATGGTAAGATCTTTTTTTATGGTTGTTACTGTTTTACTTTTTATTTAAAAAATTTAAAGGATTCCTGTCAAAAGACGTTTTCTCTGGGAAAATATAGCATGGTAAAAGTCATTGTTCACAAACAGGGATCGTCGACATTACTCACGCTAGTAACTACAAACCAATTCCTAACCAGGCGCAAAAGTTTCAATCTTTTCAGAACCACGTACATACGTTGTTTTGGAAGCAAAATGGTAAATAATTTTTAAGGAGTTTCAGCGACACATTTGGGAGCTATGGTGTATCGACCAAAATCGGTAGTTATTGTGTTTGTTCTGTCTGTTCACCCTAACAACTCCCGAACGGAAGATCGAATCGACAAATGGCTTTCACTATCGTGTTCAGAGACCCAAGCACTGTGGGAATTGGGTATTTTCGGGGCCCCGCCCCCCATGTTCGTGATATTTGGCATTGTTTTCACTGCATTTCCGATATTAGCTTAAATGTTAGAAATGCAACCATTTCTTGTCGGGTGTCAGATATAGCTTGATGCTTAAGGTCTAGGACTTAGATATTGAAGGTTGTTGGTTTGAATCCGTATATCTCCTTTCTTTTTTTCTCAATGTTCGCATGGTTTTTTGTTTTTCTTATTTTCCTAACATTTTTTATTTTTTTCCTAATTTTTTTTTATTTTTCCTGACATTAATATACTTCCTTTTTTATTAGTATTTTTAACTTTTTCATTATTATGGGTCGCCCTTAAATTTATGGTTTAGCACAAAATTACATTCATTTGTTTATTTCCAACCTAATAACGTAAAGTAATTCTATCTTAAATTGTATCTTGACTAGTCCGAAGCAATGAGCTGAACATTTAACTATATATGATCAAAACAATATATTATCAGGTCATATTGCTGTGCTTTTCCCTGTATTCCAACAATGAAATGAGAGAGTAATCTTCAGAAAATTGAAAGCTTCCATCCGCCTTTTATAAAAATTGCTATAGAAGCGCATCTGTGATATTCTGAGTACCTAATTACTTGAATTGTACATCCGTTTAAAAACAGTATGGCCCCCCAAAAATTGAGATGATCAGATAATTTTTTGATTGCATCAATCGAAAGACGAACTCATCATATATACTACGATTTTCGAGGATGACATCTACATGAAATATTGGGATGTTCGTAAATGGCAAGAGAAGCTGAGAACTACAACGGAAATTTATTGAATTTTAATTTAATTGAAAATCTTTTGGAACTATCTAGAACACCAGATAAAATACTAAAGTAGACATTCACGTACTATTTACGACTATTATGGAGGAGTGAGCTAAAGTACAATTTTAGATGCTATTCTGCTTTACTTAAGACATTGATTGGTAGCAAATGCTTTTCCGGAAAGCTTAAATAAGAGTTTACATAATAAGATATCATTTCTTTTTAGCATTTAAGTTTTGTAGATTAAGACACTTTTCTAAATATTTTTTATTTTGTTTTTTTTTTTTTAGTTGCTTCTTTGTAGAAAATGATTTGAAATTATATTAATTTTCGTGTTCATTTGAAATAGATTCAAAATAAAAGGTTTTATTAACATTAGAGATTTGTCTTGCGCAAATTTTCCACGTAAAATTATTTTTAAACTGTGTTATAAACGATATTCTCTTTCTTAGACTTGTAAATCAAGCTACTGTGCAGCTTCATACTTCCAAGAAATAGGTTGAAGTCACCATTTTTCCTTTACACCTTAAGTTATGATGTTACATTTCATCTTTGTTTTGATATTGTTGCTTTTTATATAGGAAAGAAATTACGCCTAGTCCGCCTAGTCTTACCTAATGGTAGAAACGGCCCTCTTCAACAAGCTCTAGCTGTTTAGAAAAAATCATAGATTAAAATAATTAACTTTAAGACCAACGATGAAAATCTTATTTAATATTCATTAACATATAATCCGTTATTATATGACCATAAAATAAAATATATGAAAAAGAAAATAAAGTTTTCTTGAGAAGTATGATGTTTATTGCATTGCTATCAAAAATATCATATTAAATCTTATTTGATATTATAGATTAGTTTAGTTCTCCTTAATTTTATCTATGGCTACAAATGTTCACTATGCATTCGCATGATATACCTAGGCAGCTTTAATCGAAATATTTACTCTAGAAGCATAACGGATCCTCCAAAAATGTAGAAATCGGAAATTAGAAATGGCTACGTAATAATAATAGGCGGATCAGAAATTGGAAAATCATCAGAAGAATTAATTTCGCTATCCCAAATTTGACTAAGCGAAACATGGAAAGTAGAATAACATTACTCAAAACTCTTTCTCCTAGTTGGATTGCTAGGAAGAATGTCAATAAAGTCAATTTGATAATTTTATAGACGATTTCACACAAAATAAAAAGTTGTAATTTAAATTTTATTGTACTTCCATTAAATTGAAATATCCATACATGTAAAATAATTTTGGGTATGTAAAGTTCATTTAATCAGCAAAGTAAATTTAATTTCGATCTTTATAATACAGAAACGATAATATTCTTTGAAACTGAATGTATATTCTTTGAAAAAAAATATGTAATGAAATTCGTTGTGTAAATTTGATGAATGGAATCGTGTGACTGGCGTTGCGATGAAGCTATAATATACGTTTGGCATCCTTTGTAAAGTTATAAATCCGAAATTTTAGTAAATATTGACAATAACCCATTGGCCTATTAATGTTATTATTAACATTTATTGTCAAGACCAATTGAACTACATAAAGAAATAACTATAATAATGCAGTGGATTCAGATAAAGAATCGTATTTTGAAAATTTAACTAAAAGATATTCATTGTGCCTTATTTTTTAGATCTGTAATTGTATCTTGATCTTTTCTTTAAATCATGTTGAAACGAAACAATTAAAGATAAATCTTAGTTTTGTTCTTTTATTTTCAGTAAATTCATATTAATAATTTGTATTTTAAGTTTTATATGTTAAATTTGACTTCTACATACAAATGAAATACATATTTACAGAAATAAAGGAATCAAGTTGTATCAAACGATTGTGAGAATTTTCTTACTGTATTAAAAACTAATATATTTACTGTTTCTTTATTATCGTCTCTCCTAGTATTTGGTTATGTAATTTTTTTCCCAGCATGGCTTAAAAATGAATTTTTTACATGACTTTTAACACATGCTGCATTGCTTAAAAGTTAGCCAAGATACTTTTAAATACCTTGAAGTTTTGATAAACCAATGCATTACTTTTCAATGTAGTCGACTTCCCATTAAGAGCATTCTCAGTTGATCAAGAAGATCCTCTCCATTGATTGAGAAAAAAGTCATTGGAACAGTTCTGGAAGCAATCTTCATTAAGAAATAGTTAATTCAAGCCAAATAAGAGGACTCGAAGAAAATATTGACCAGGATAGCAAAAAAACAAAGGAAGTAGAGGAAGATATATTCTTGAAAAGCCGCGTAAACTTCAAAATCTTTGTTGCTTATGTAATACAAATGTTTGCAAATGTATAAGACTTGTTCTACAATTCTTCTAGCTTCCTTTTTATATTGCAAACATTTTAAATTTTTATTAAGTAGTTTAATTCCCCGAAATAACTTGATTTGTTTATAACTCCGCTAGCTGAACGATTAACCTATGAAAGATAAGCCTATGAAAGATTTATCCTTACATTTCTTGTTGTATATGTATTATGAACGTTAAGTTTGCTTTATAATTAATATGTTTGCTTTATAATTAATCTTTCATAAACTTTGCGTTCAGCTAGAGGAGATTAATTTATTGCCCTTTTTATTTTTAATTCGTTTTTGATGTTTTTAAATTCAAGGGCCATTATTTTGTTCAAGCTTGTATTTTGTTTATGTTTCTTTGGATTACACTGAGCTATGAGTATTAGGCGAATCCAACTGACGAGAGTTAGGAATCTCGAAACGGTCCATCTTGGGTTCCCGGCACGAAATTTCCAAAAATAGCTAAGTGAATCCTTTAAATGTGTGCGTTTTTATCCTTACTTTTCTTGTTATATATGTACTAGCCCTGCTGAGTATGAGATAATCCAAGAAGAATTGATTCCAAGCGGTTATGGCAAAAAGTGATATTTTATTCCTTTTTGAATGAACTCACTATTTGATAGCGCGCGAAAAAAATAGAATAAAAGTAGGATTGGATATTGGGATACCATCAGTAGTCCAATGGTTCGCATTCCTGACTGCAAGTATAAAGGTCCTCGGTTCAAATCCCATGCAAGGCGGAAAAAAAAATTATAATCTAACTTTCTGAGCAATGGAAACTAATAATGAACAAATTGCGTCGGATAGGCAGACAGAAAAATAAAAGATTTTAGTTATAGATTATGCACGTGAAATTTTGCCATTACTGATTTGTTTATTTTAATTTTCAAAAATTTTCTAATTTGAAGAACAGGTTTATGAAGATTGAGGTATTCCCTCCGAAAATCATTTCAACAAACACGATAATTTTACAATTAGAAATATAAACATCTTGGAAATCCCTTCAGATCTTTATATCCTTGAAATCCCTTTATATCTTGATCATCTCTTTATATAAAACAAATTATTCAATTATTATCACTGTAAATAAAACAGCACCTGTTGATAGGAACTAATTGGTTCCTAACAGGACTGAAATTGTAATCAAGTTAAGGAAATAAATAAAAAAAAAACTTTTGCAAAATTGCATCTGTAAGTCACCTGACACATTGTTTAATATGCATATATTACTTTCTAAATTTGTATATACTTTACTGGCTTTTATGTTTAGATATAGATTCTACTTACGAACCCTTCTATTTCTGTATCCTTCCGACGAAGTTTTTAACTCAGGAACTACCATTGTTGAAAACATGAAATTCCGTGGACATATAGATCTTGCCGGTAGATTCTGAGATGTCGTTGATACCATAGTTCTAAATGGAAGTAGTACTAAGATACAGAGATGTGCTGTTCTGTTTAAAATGAAACTGTTGCACACTTTCATTCTGTTAAATGATCCTGAGAATGAATTTTAATTAACACTTGTGGAAAATTGTTTGTGATTAACTTAAAGTGTTTACTTCTCCACACCGAGAAGTAGCAGTTTAAGGATTGAAGTAAGTAACAGAGGAAACTTTAGTTGAAATAAATTAATACGAGCTGATTATCTTGAATCAATAAAACTGAATATATTCTGGATCCAATGCATTTACAATTCAATCATGACTGAATACTCTTAGTTCCTTAATCTCTTTTAATAATAAATAAAAAGCTTCTGAGAAAAAAAAATAATATGTTCTTGACTTAATTATGTTAAATTCTTTTATTCTAACATTATAGATTAAATAGTTCTGAGAATATCTTCTTTTAATCTTCTTCATGTAGGATCGATTTCCTAAAAGAAATGTTTATTATTTCTTTTACCTGAGGACTTAGTAATCGTTGTAGATTTCCTCGATAACTTTGGTGCTGAACTTAGATTTGGTTGAATCTCTCAAATCCGTTTTTCGGCTAAATAAGCGTCCTTTTGTCGTTCTGGAACCCGTCATGTTCGCCTAGTAACTAAGTTCAATGAACGGAAAAACTCCTATCACAAATCATTGGACGTTTTTAGTGGATTAAAGATGTCTTCAAACTGCTGCATTACTTAAACAATTTGCTTGCAGTAATTATTTCTCTATAATTTTACTTTGGGAGAAATAAATAAACCATGTCTTCTGTACATTGAGCTTCGTACAGAATTCGGACTTTAATTCGAGACTTCTTTTCTTTTTTTTTTTTTTTTTTTTTGAGAGTAGCAATATCTTACTTTCATGTTACCGGTTTATTGTTATAATAATATTGTGTTACATATATAACATCTGATACTTTTAACAATAACGTATCATTTGTTAACTTGTGCCTTTCCTGTAAGCACTACAATGTTACGTTCATTTCACTTGTAAACATTTTTATTTATTTTCGTTGCACAATAATTAATTGCAGGGAATATTTTCAAGTCAGGTATTTTTTTTTTACTTCAAATATTCACAATACTATCCCTGTTATGATAACTGAACAGAAAGAAATTATATGTCATTGCCATTTTTAAGAATCCAAAAAATGATATTCAAAAAAATAGATCATGAAATTGTTTCTATACATACATATGTACGTACTTCAAATAATATTTATTATCAGAACTAAGATTTAATTATTAGAAACTACATCCGCTTAACATCATTTGTAATCACAGCTCCTACTAACTAACTTTTATCCAACAGTACTAACGAATTAATGTCTCCGTTATTATCTATATTACGATCGATCATATGACAAAATATAAAGGGGGCCGTTCAAGTATTACGAAAGCACATTTTTAGTCATTTTTAGCCTCCTTCTCCCCCCCCCCCCCCGTTTTAAGTAAAAATAAGCAGTTTGCACACCCCGTTCCCTCTTGTGCTTACGTGAGATTTGCCAAATCATTAACAGTAAATGCCACTGAACAATAAACTAAAACATTCAAAATTACATGATATTCACTCTTGAATTAAAATGTAACAAATTAAATCTATAAGTACACATGAAATGTTGAGGGAAAAAATCTATCTCACGCAGCACACTCTCTCGCGTGCATGTTTGTCTGTCTTACGTAAGCATTACTGTGATACCCCTTGTCAGCAAAATAAGCAAAGCTTGAACTCCCTTCCCCAACTTCTTTGAATGCTTAGGAAATACTTGAACTAAGAGCAAACGCTCTTAGTAAGGATATTTTCGAATTACAATTTTAGCTCTATTGAATAAATTTAAATACAATTCATATTGTTGATTGGCGAATTTGTAAATAACTTTTATAGATTGGAGATTAGACATAATATCTGAAAAGATTTGTTTTCTATCAAATTCTCATTTTTCTCGAGAATTTGTTTTATAAAAATTGGAGGATCTCGAAATTCACAAAAAAAAGAAAAATTGTCGAGTTTCTGCCAAGCTTCAAATATTTATTTATTTTGATTTATTATAATTTATGATTCATTGCTATTTAACTTGTAGAAAATAAATGTACCGAAATAGCTTTGAGATGGTATCTATGCCAATTTTTATTATCTATCTAAAAAATGAAAGTCGTTTTATTCGTACCTTTGAGGATACTACTATTAAAGCCTAAACTTAATAGGAAGTAATTCGGTTTTTTAGCAGTCATAATATCTCCTGAAAAAAATTGGAAAATTTCTCCTAAACAATTTAATTTTAAAGAACAATAGAATTCCTGTTGTATGAAAAACCTAAATTTCATATTAAAAAAGTTCAACTATCTTACTTCCCACTACCATTTTGTGATTTCTTTTTTATAATACTTCGTAATATAAAACAGAAATTATCATAGCAACTGCTTTTTTTCTCGAGAATTCTCAAGAATTCAAATAAATTCAGAATTCACGAGAAAAATATTTTTCAAATACAAGAAATCTCAAATCCCGGAAACCTAGAAAAGCTCGAGAAATCACAATCAAATTTGATTTTTTTCAGTTTTAAATTCTAGGGCATTTTGTCCTCAGTTTAATCGATTTCCATTCATGTAGAATTATTTGACGATCGATTAAATATATTTTCTGTAATTAATTTAAAACTTTCTATCTTATCACACATATTTACTGAAAATATGTGTCATAATCACTTCGTATTTAAAGGTTGCTTCTTTATAACTCGATAGATACTTGAATTCTTTTATCTGCTACTTTTGTAATGTAGTAAGATTAAAACCAGAATTCTTTTTATTTAATACAAACATTTGATTTTGAATTATTAATTTCTCTGTGTTTACCTTCCGCTTTAATGTCGAAATAAGATCTACTTTGGAAGAAATATCCAACTGGAAGTCTTTGTTTATCACTTCATTTCGCACAGATGGCAGATGGTTGAAATTGAGATCGGAATTATTGATGTATCATTTTTTATTGGTGTAACTTTTTGGCATCTCGCACCACTTTGACTGATTCATTTTTTATATGTGCTTTCTGGATTTATGGAATGAATGCAGTTTACTAAAGTTAGTTTTCAATAACCCTTCAAATTTCATACATTACAAAAAAGCACTAACATTTATGTTACTGTATATGGTATTGATTTGATTTTTGATGTCATTGAACTTAAACAAATATAAAATTAAGACATATCGTGAAATTGTTTAAAAGTAAGAATTTAAAATAAATTTATAACAATTACATACTTACCACATTTCCTCAATATTTAAAACAGTAAATTTATTCTTAATATAGCCAAGTTAAAGAATTCTAGTATAGGCCTATGCAGGAATTTCGGGAGATAAGGCTTCAGGCGTTTTGTGACCAACTGCACTAATTTGAGATCTGATGGTGAAGCCCGAGGCTGGCCCGCCGTTAACCCCTGAAAAAGACACCCGGTACTCATTTTAGAGACGGCTACCCGCACCCTAAAGGCCCCTACACACGTAACTACATGCTTGATCAAGCCTGCACAAATACCCCCTCGCCACCACACGTAACTGCATGCTTACAAGCATCATTTTGTGCTTGAGATATGTCGAGTTTGGACGACGACGCTTTGCTTGCTTTGGCTGCGTGTGTCCTGATTTTAAAAAGAAAAACACGAAATAAGAAACGTGGCATATGGTGTAAAGACTGGTTACTGAAAAGAAAAACCTATTCTCACATTAACTTACTGCGTGAATTGAAAATATATCCTAATGATTGGCATAATTATCTGCGAATGAACGAAGAAACCTATTTGAATCTTCTGTCACTCGTAACACCCATAATTTATTTATTTATTTATTTATTTATTTATTTTCTTCACAATGATATCCCGGTCGGCGTTTGGATCAATGTTTTTATATATTCTTAATAATAAATTATATGCTGTTTCTTTCTTAGCCTTATCATGATAATCTTTAGATTTAATCCGCCAGAGACAAGGATTACTTTGGTAAACCCGAATGAATTCTTCGAATACTTCTGTGTCCTTTATGCAGATAACTAGCCATAGTGGAAAGGAAACTCGGCCGAGAGCTGAGTCGCAACTGACCTTTTTTTGCAAAAAAAACCTCCACGCGTGCGCAAGCCGTGGCTTGTCAAGCATGCAGATGGAATTTCCATCATGCATCAAGCCACTTGATCAAGCACAATTTTCCATCCACACTATCAAGCATGCTTGAAACTGCATGCTTGTCAAGTATGCAGTTACATGTGTAGGGGCCTTAAGACCCGTCTGGAGAGGAATTTAGCATGGAAAAATCAGCTACCTCCGCCGGGACCTGGAATTGAACCCCTCTTCTCCAGACTGCAGTCAAGCGGCTTACCACAAGGCTATCGAGCTCAAAAAAAAATTAAACAGAAGTTTGTAAAAAAAGTTTAATATGATAGTATTACTTTTTCTGAAAATAGTAACAGTTAGATTTAGTAATATTTTTTTTTATTATTATTATCATTTTTATTCTACTAACTATAGTTCTGTTAGGATTACAAAATAAAATCCCATCAAAAGGTGCTTAATAATAATAATAACAATAATAATAATAATAATAATAACCTTGGAAAATGGGAATTTGACTAACAATATGGTCAAATCCACAATTCTATTCAAGTAACTATTTCAATAACTTTTGTGATTCCAATTATATTCTTTCTTACGTTTTTTCTCTCCCCCTTTTCCTTCAAGAGTATTTAAAGAGACTATCTCTTTTAGAATGTAATTTATAGATTATTTATTTGAAATCTATAATTTGGCAAATCTATTGCTACCTGTTTATATCTATTATTATATCACCAGGCCTTTGTACAAAACTTGAAAACAGACATTGCTGGTTCTCGATAGCCAAAAAGGACAGGGTAAAACTAGAAGTATCAAAGGAAGATATCCAAGCGATGCAGCCCGAATTGATATGCCCTCACAGAATGCGTGAATGGGTCGTCAATAGATATATAAATTTTAAAGTCAAATAGAGATTTCACAATTTATAGAGAAATTTTTATGACTACATAGATAATCTTTCCTATAAATAATTAAGCCTACTTAACTTTCAAAAAAAAAAAATCTGCTATAATTATTAAAAAGTGTAAAAAAAGACTCAATCACATTATCGATTTCTCTTTATCTCTTATCGGAAAAGAAATCTTTTTTTTTTCTTTTCTTTTTCTTTTTTTTTATAAAAATACGAACTCTTATCATAGATAATTTTCCCTAAGACATCTCAAATGGTCAATTCAAAAATTTTTCAAAAAATTACACATATAATAAAAGGGAATGAGAATGGCTCTCCTTAGACATTAGGAATTGCTTATGCAGGCCTTCGTTTATTCGATCTCGCTTAAATTGCTCTTTTTTCCGGTTGCAGTCCGAGCTTATTTGTTCCTTCTCTTTCTCATCAAGAACCAGATTCTCGCCGGATATCCGATATGCAAAAATGATCTCTTCTTTGCTTGATGAGGGAGGGAGAAGGGGAAAAGAAAGCCTTACAAGCAAGCGAGGAGCTCTCCTGACGCAATTAGCAGATGATGAGGAAACGGATCTAACTTCTTTTTTTTTTCTTTGAAGAACTTTTCTTTTCGTTAAACCGTAATTATTGTAACTGTGGGTCAATGGAAAAGTTTTTAATCAAGGAAAAGCGTTTCAGGGGTTTGATTAGGGTTTGTTTTGGTTTTATTTTTATCGGCAATTTTAATAAAAGCTGAACCACTATACAGCAGGAAAAAATGTATATACTGTTGTATAAAAAGAATCTCTTCGTTTTCTTTTTTCCTATCCCGTTCTTCTTTCAATTAACTTGCATTAAAAAAGGAGTATTCCGAACTTTTAATCAAATTAGATTGGAGTCTGGTCGATTTCCAAGAATTAAGAAAAATAAGCGGTTTGCAAACTGCTTGAAAATAAATTTGAAATGAACTACTTTGAATGGTTTATTCATAAAAATAATTTTATTTACTGAATACACAATCGATGTAACTTTAAAAGTTTTAGTGAAACTGACATTCTTATTTTTCGAATAGAATATGATATCATTGACCTTGGCTGAATAGAAATTTCTCCATAACAGTAATTTTCTAAACAACCTTCAATCTAACATTACAGATTTGTATTGATTAACTATAGTTGTAAGAATAGATATAGTTAACATGTCAATTTCGAATACATGTTCATATGATGAAAAAATAGTTATTCCAAAAGACAATGATTTCTCTAAATGTAAGAGTAAACTTCAACAAGTTTACTATTATGTAAAACTATCATTGCCGTTTTGTGAATTGTGTTGAGCATTTAAGACCTCAATTAATGAGGAGCTGACATTGAGTAACATTTTTTTACATGCTCTTACCATATCAATTTCATCTTTTGCGTTACTGCGATCTTTCAGCTTGAATGGCAACGAATTAAGGCAACGACTATTTTTATTTTTAACTGTTTTTACCTATTTGTCCTGTATATATTATAATTACATATATTATGTTAGATTAGATTCTATGAATATTATATTAGATTCTATTAACTATAATTGTTTAATATATATATATATATATATATATATATATATATATATATATTTAAACAATTATATGTATCGTTACTATATTATAAATAATATCATCTTCACTCTTAACGTGAAAATAATAACGCAAATTTTCGGAAAGTCTTTCCTTTATCAAGCTTTACATAATAATTTCGAAACAAAACAGAAAAACAACATAAATTTAATAAATTTAAAAAATGACATCCTCACATATTTTTATTTGTTTTCAATATTCAGGGACTTATAATCGTTAAACCAAACCTGTAATTGCTTTAGATATCCTGTGTAGAAGATATAGCAATAGAATTAATCTTGCAGTTTGAAAGTTTTTTTTTCAGCAGATATTATAATTTTAAAAATAAACATTGAGTTTTGGTTATTGTAGTTTTAAAGACTAAAAAGAAAAGAAAACAACATTTTAAGGAAAGTAGACTTTAATTCTTTCTTATGTCTTCATTTTTACCTAAACATTAAAATGTTTCTCTTTAAAACTACAAAGTGAAAATGATTGAAGATGAAAGCCTTAGCAAAGACAGTAAAAAGTAACAATGGATGCTTAGAACTTTTTTTTGAAGAGACTTTTATTATTTCACATTTTTATGTTTCTTTCATTGATCGGATTCTAGTCGTTTCAGTGTCATAGGTTCGAAAGGCTAGAGATTTTTGGTCCAAATTTCGTTTTGATCGGACAATTTTTATGAGGCTTTTGCGTCTCCTTCCACACCGCGATGTATAAAATCAATGCATCTTATGCTTTTCAGGCAGTGAAGGCGTTAAAAGGTGAATTTCGATTTCGAAATCACAAAATCGCAGAAACCAATATAGCCGTTAGCCTTTATTTTGTTTTGTTAAATTCTAATTTACGAAATTATTTTACATGGTGGTGAAAAGTTTTTTTCTTTCATTTCTTTTAGAGCTTGCGATCCCAAAATATATCAAATTAGAAGCATGCAGTAGGATCTATGTTCTTTGAGTGCTACAGCAAACCTCTCAAGTCTCCAATGTCCTTTGGGAACCAGGATATTACGGTTTGCCCGTTGCCTTCTACAGCACCGAAGACAGCCGAAAATAATTAGGATACATTCAAAGATAGACTGAGGAAGATCAATCTAGGCAATTTCACAGCCTTGAAACGAATAAAAGAACACATACCCTAATGGTACTCAATTCAATCACTTGCCTTCAAAATCTCCGTGTAATTCTTAATTAATATTCCAAAGGAATTTAAAAATTCTATTTATATATATATATATATATATATATATACATTTGAGGTTTTGCATAATAATGAATATTTGACTCTTTTAAATCTACACACTTACATTCAGTTTGTGATTTATATCGAATAGTGGACAAAAACTGATAGTAAACGGTATAAAGCTGAACTTTGTACGGTTTCAAATAATCTTAATTTTATTTTTTAAAAACTTTGTTTATTCTACTACTTTTTTATTATTTTTCTGCTCTGATTAAAATGATTGACATATAGTTAAGGATTTTGAACTTATTTGAATGATTAATAGTACCGTTATAACTATTACCACAATTCCTTTCGAATGTCCTGTGACTATGTTAAGAAAGCCCTAATCATGCGGCCCTGAAATGTGGGTGCCCAGGAGAAAAATTAAAAACAAAAATCATGAACCTCTTTCTCAATTAGTGCAAAAGTTTTTCTTTTAGTTTTCTACAATTTTCTCCAGTAGCGTACCAAACGGGGGGGAGGGCAATCCCCCCCCCCCCCAAAAAAAAAAAAAAAAAGAAAAAAGAAAAAAAGTAAGAACGAAAAGAAAACCTTTATTAAAGCACTGACGTGTCTACATCTTATTTTGGAAAGTGATTTTTGAAACAATTTATTTTTAAATAGGCTTACATTTGAATGGACTCTTTTGCAACATCCTTAGCCCCTCCCCCCAAAAAAAAATTAATCCTGGGTGCGCCACTGTACTGTTCTACATATTTTAAAAGCACCCAGGGATGTGTCAGTTCCTTGACAAGCCTCATCGCATTTCACAAAACTAATCGCATAATAGCATTACTCGTAAGCAAAAAAAAAATAATCGGATAATCAATTCAAAAGACAATTTACGGTAATTTGTAAATATTGTTTTTTTACCATATAATGAAGCTGTACCCAAAATATTTTATTATTGTTGCTCTTAACAATGATTCAGGGAAATATCAATAGAAATTTTCTAGAAGCAACTTAATTTTATCATTACTTCTTGCTAATTTGCAAAGGTTTTTTTTTCTAAATATCTGCAATGTAGATGTTATGGTTTTAGCAAGAAGTTCCTAAAAGAACTTGAATCTAAATTTCTTAAAAAGCCACTTTTTTTTTTTCTTTGTTTTAAAATCATAAAGACATTAGAAACGAAAACCCTCCTTTATAATAATTATAATAATTACAATAACTAATGAAAGTAAAGAATACATTCTTTAAAGAATACATTTCCGAAAATATTAATTAAAAACATATTACTTAGTTAATTCTGAATTATGCGGAATTAGTGATTTACTAAATGAATTAATACAGGTCCTCCTCATTTAACGACCTTCCTGTTTAACTACCACTCGAACGATCCAGCCCAAGCGTCTTAGGGGTGTTTCACAGCAACGAATGCGAACGAAACATATCCCACCAATGAACCATATCGAAAACCTGAAATCTCTCTGCTGGCTCATACTAGTACGATTTTAATTGGGTTTTTTATGAATAAACTTTAATTTTCTTGGGTATATCATTTTTATAATTTTTGCTGATTCTATTTTTATGTTCTGTAATATGTAAGAAATACAAAGTAAAACAAAGTTATCAAGTTCGAGTTTACTTTAGATCTTTTCTTTATTCAGAATAAATAATAACGATTAATCTCCTCGTTTATCGACCAATTCGCTTAACGACCTAGTCGTAGGAACGGAATTCGGTCGTTAAGTCAGGAGTGCCTGCACTCATCACTGTTTAAATAATGATTGGAAAGTGCAGGAGAAAGGCTTCACTAATATTTCGCCGATTACAGTAAAGGAATAGACACATGAAATTAGCAATGGAAGGTGTTGGAAGGAGAAAAAGAATAGAAGAAAATATACACAAGACAGAAAGGAAATGATCATGCCCTGTCAGGAATTCGAACCCATATTAAACCATATCAGACAAGTTAGTAGACAATCCTTTAATAAATCGGCTATGCCTCAAACGGCCTTGTTTTTGTATGTGATTTTTGTTTCATTCTTTCAAGCTCTAATTTCTTCGTAAGGACGCGCACGAAAATCTTAAATATAAAAGTTAGATCTCTTATCTTTAAATATGGAGGCTAAATGCCAAGAAGTTCCATCTAGCGATTCTGAAGTTTTTAGAGGGTTACAGACAGACATACACAAACCAAAATTTATGAGCCTCATTTTTCAAGGAAAATAGGCTAAAAAGTGTGTTTTAGTCTGAGGGAACCAATTTTATTTTTAACTTGTTTAGTTTCTTGAAATGAAAGCCATACTCATCTAATAAAATGAATAATTAACTTAACTAATTCAAAATAGTAAATTTCAAGATTAATTATTTTAAGAATTTTCATTCCGTTAAACCGCGAAAGCTTTCACCTCATTAAATTTAGGCAATTAAAACAATTTCTTATGGATAAAAGATATTTGTTAATCAATGTAAAATCCATTTAGACTAACGATAAGACTGGATCGCATTGGATTGGATAGAATATATGCAGTTATCATGATTTAATTCCTTTCAAGGAAACTTTGCTCTTATTTCTTGTAAATGTTTGTGCAATGTCTGGCTTAAATATAAATTTTGCAAACTCATGCAATGCATTTTCATTACATGTTGATTCTTTCTCCAAACTTCTTCGTTTATGATTTTTTTATTATCTCACTCAATTTCAATAAAGCCAAATAAGCTTCATATGAGCAATAAAACTCTGAAGTTTAGTTTCTTTCGTTTTTCTTTACTATGTACACATTTATTTGTCTCTAATATTGTCTCAAAAATAGAGAAGCATATGTTGTCATAATTGATTTCACTTTAAATATAATATGGATAATATGCAATACTAATAATTTGTAGCATTTTGCCATTTTAAACAAGAGTTTTCTTCCTAGCTGATGACTTCAGATGAAAAGTACCACGCACTACGCAACAGAAAGTCAGGAATTTCATGGGCGATGATTGAAAATTGGAAAAATATTCTTTATTTTTAATTTTGCTTATTTACAAGTTTCCTTGAGTAATTTAGTGAAGCCCTGCGAAGTTTAAATAAAATAAATTTTTTTTTTTTAATGTATATCAGTCCCATTAGGTATGCTTATATAAACTGCATACCTGTGTTATGTGACTGAGAGTTTACTATATTAGTAAAAAAAAATTAAAAAATTAGTAGTTATCGTTCTTTAATATAATGCTTCCATCTACCAAGTCAGAGATTAATTTGTGTTTTATTTCTTTAAATGTAATATTGTCTTTGTATTCAATATTTTTCATAAGTATTCTTAAATACATATTTAGATTATATATAATTAAAGTAAGTATTTCCATTTTCCTTTTTTTTTATCAATTTATGGATTCTGAATAAATTTGTGAAGCCGTTTCTGCACTAGACACATTTCCAATGAAAGATGTTAAAAATATAAAACATTATATTTTTTAGCAATCTGAAACTAAAAGTTATTAAATCAGATATTACTTATGATTAAAAAATTTTGGCACTTTTGTTTTGTTTTTGTTGATGTACAAATTAATATCTAGAAACAGAAACAATAAAAAAGTATTTTTTAAATAAACATTTTTTTAAAAGCTTTTAATTACATCAATTACATTTTAATCCTTGTTTGCATTTGTTTTCTTTTTATTCATTTTTTTTAATGAATAAAAAGTGCACAAATGCAAACAAAGATTAAAATTGTTAAAAAAATTTCTGAATAAGTCTTAAAAAAAAAATCTTTTTTTTTCCTCACTTTTTATTTGTCAGTTATTTCTGGAAATAAAAAAGGGATATAATTTATTGAGCTACCTTAAAATATTAAATTACAAAAATATACTAATAAAAAACAATGCCTTGATTTTTAGAATTGCTCGAAACTGTACAGTACGTACATTATTTTATTATTAAAAATTGTAGATGATTTTCGTTTTGTTGGGTTTGTTTTTGAGACTGGTGTCATATAATGGCAACAAGAACTATACCATCATTCAAGCGGCAACAGCCTGTGTTGACATAGAATAATCAATATTGGTGAAAAGAAAAACATAAAAAAATAACACAATTAAAGAGCCTCATTTATACCAACTGTTTAATTAATACCAGAATAACATTATTATTTTCAACGCTTATGGAATTAATTTGGAAGAAGCTTTTTAAATCTACGTGGAAATAAAGAAATTAACGTTTTCCTCAATAGATTAACTGCTGTATTACTGAAATGAAAGTTTTCACCAATAGACCATTGAACATACCTTCTGCAAAATAAGATATATTTTTTCAATTTTCTTTTTCATTGTAGGCATAACCAAAACAGAAAATGACATTCTGAATTTCATAAGATAAAATAATAAACGTATAGATGTAATGAGTTTCATGTTATTATTTTTTACCGAGGTTAAAATAATACTAATACTACTACTAATAATAATAATAATAGGGAAGAGTGTTGTTGGGCCATTTTTCTGAATTATCATAATAGATTCAGTCTTACTAGCACTGTTGCGATTTTTTTAAACTCAATTCTTTGATACCTTTCTTCACATTTTTACTTTGGAAACCCATTAAGTCAGCTCAACAATTTTTCAAATAAAAAACAAATTTATGTTGCATAGTGGACTAAGGTACAAAATAGTCGTGTGCCTCGGGACAACCATCCTATACCTTGAATCTTACTTAAAAAAGAAGATTAAATGGAAAGAAAACAAAGTATAGGCCTACAGTACCAATTCGTATCTAATAATTGACATTTTTCTCTATACGAAATATTTGTGTGTGGGTCATCGGAATGACTCGTCTCAAGGGCAATTTTTTTAAAGCATTTGAGGCATTAAAACACAAAATATATTGTAACTTTTTCTACCATAAACCACTGGGCCAAGGTTCAAGACGAAGTTGTGACTCGAGGTATACGAGTGTCTATACTTCAACAAATTTGGCTGGTTGCACGGTACTATACAAACAAATTATACAATTTTATCACCATTATGGTCATCAAATAACGGAAAAACGAAGGAATTGAACTTTTATAAGATACTTTCAAAGTATCTACTTGTACTCTCCTTAAGGAAAATAATTATTTTATAGAACGAATAAACAATAAAAAATCCTTATGTGCGAGTTGAAAATAAACTCAGTCAGTCGGGGGCGAAAATTTTTACTTATTCCTCGTAAAAATAACTTAGTACTCCAGCATATGTAATCCTTACGCAAACTCGTCCAAACTCACAAGTAAACCTTCTCTGGTAAACGCTTGTCCCTCTGCCTCTAAGATTTCACAGTTTTTCTACTTGTGACATAAGCTTTCAGAAAATGTATGGGTTTCCGGAAAACCGGTATCAAAGGAGAGAAGGTTTACTTGTGATACTGGTGGTCATAGCTAAACGAGAGATCACTAGGACCCACCACGTCCCATCTATTCAAATTGGTTGAAGGTTTCTTTTACATTTCAGTGGTTGTAAGAAAGTTGGCTCCCTGCTTCCCATTTACATTTCTTATGTCGCGAATATAAAGAAAATCTGTAGAATTCTTTTACATTTCTTTTTACAAGAACAGTCATGTGAAATTTCGTGTTTCCACCTCAAGCGGTTCAGATATATGCGTGTCCTTCCAGAAAGTTTGCCCCTCCCCCATTTGCACCCCTTAGTCGGGATCCAGATTTTCGTTAATTTTTAAGCATTATTCTGGAATGCATGTGAAACTCCTTGCCAAATTTGGTAAAGATCAGTTGAGAAATAGAGATGTTGTTTCAAGACAAAAATACAACCAGACAAACAAATAAGCAAACAAACAAACAAGCAAACAAACTTTCGCGCTTATTATATTGATGTAACATACGACAATACATGGCTATTTTATCAACATCAAATAATCACAATTCTTTTAGTTTTATGAATAGCAGATGGCATTGAAACATCGCAATAGAAAAATTTGCATGCCACTTATCAATGTCGTAATTTTTCATGATTTATTTTATTTTGCCGTTCAACTATTTGACTTGTAAATGAATCGTGAATGTATACATGAAAAATGAAGAGGAGGAAAAGATTTGTATAAAGAGAAATCTAATAATACAGTCGAACCTCCATATATCGAAGTAGCAAATTGCCGGAAAAAAATTCGATATATAGAAATTTCGATATACAGAATTTTATCATAATTACTCCTAAAACATTAAAATTAAAGCTAATTTTCATATACGAAACTCAATTTCTAATTTAAACGCGAATCACATTAAATGAAAGTTAATACGGGTAATTAAAAATTGAATTAATATGAAAGATTTATTGAGTACTACATACCTTTAAAAAAAACAATAATCCAGACAGTGGTTACAATGATCACAATTACATTTTTGTTAAAAAAACTTCGAATATCTTGCTGAACAGCCAGTTTTGCGGCTTTTATTCAGTCCACTAAAAACTTCATCAGGAACATTTTCCGCGAATTGAAGTCCACGACGTATTGTTTCAAACGCTTCTCGCATTTCTTTTTTCGATGGCTTGGAAATGTTTTCAGATTCATTTACTTCCTCTGGTTCTTCGATTTCTTTTTCAGTTTCATGAAACGAACTCAGTATGTCTTCGTCTATAGGATAATCAACAACGGCATTCCGATTTTTTATAATAGTCGGGAATACCAAATTTAGGTGAAATGTCTTTTTTGCGCATTCCGCTATCTACATTCATCAGCAATTCAACTTTATCCACACTTTTATCCCAATAAGTCTTGATAAAAAATTTCGATATATAGAGATTTTTTCGATATATAGAAACAGTTTTTCTATGTAATGAACATGGAGATTTGCTAAGAGTTCGATATACAGAAAATTTCGATGTGTGGAAGTTCGATATATGGAGGTTCGACTGTATATACATATGTAATATAATATACAGAAAATATATAGATATGCTTTAAAACAATATATAAATACGTATATATTAAATATAATATACAAAATAAATAAAATAATATATAAAATACAATCATGACTTAAAAGATTCTTCACAGTTACTAAGAAAAGTATACTCGTATATCATATGCCATGAAGTGAATGAGATTGGTGAGCAAAGAAAGTTTCCATATTTAGCTGTCATCTAATCGAAATTCAGACAGAAAAGCAAAACATCAACAGCTTACTTTTGTTGCTTCTTTTTCCCTTCACTGGGAAAATATCAGGGATATAAGAGTAGTTGCTGCTCACTAACCTTTTTAACATAGATAAAGACTGACTGATTTATTAAGCCTCACTTATTTAGAGAAATATGCTAAAAATGCTGTAGCAGTTCTTTTCTAAAATATAGAATCAAAGGACAGAGGACTGAGTTTCAAATGTTATCGTTACATTAAGAATACGCTTGAAAAAGAAAATATTTTATGTTAAGAATATTCTTGAAAATTCAATTTTTCAGTCTTCGCTGTTAATAAATATCTTTCATAATCTTTCAAACCTGCTGCAGATAGAAAGCGATCCACACTTACGATCTCCAACAAGGCGTAGAAAATATCCCAATCTAATCTGAACCAAATTTCAACGCCCAATTAGCGGCGCCAACGATAATTTATTACCTAATATTATGGTTAATAACAAGAGCATGCCTTGAAATTACAATAAAAATGTTAAATATCGGAAATTAGCGCTTTTTAGAACTTTTAGATAGAAATATTGATGTTTTTCGTTCCTTTACAGATTCAAATTGTACAGGAGATACACTATAATAGTAATAGACGGATACTTTTTGTCTGCACATATTAATATTTTTTTCTTTATGAACAGCAGTTAAAATGAACATACAATTAATTAAGCTTTTATCTGATACCTGAAGATGTTAGGCGTCTCTCACTGTAAGTTTTGGATAAGTTTCTTTTCCAGTCTTTTCTCTGCTTCAATCTATTTGTTTTCACTTATTTTCTTTTTTTTAACTGATTTTATTAATATCTTATTATTATCTTCTATGTCAACCCTTTATCCCAATAGGAAAAGCAGCATCAACTAATTTTCAGTTTAAAACTCTTTAATTAACTGTTTTGAGAAGTTTGAGAAGTTAAAAATAGCTTGTTTTCTGCTAAATATGATAAACATAACATAACATATTGATTTTTGTCTTATTACTTCCTGTTTATTGAAAATATCCTTTGAAGGGATTATTTAATTACTGTATCTTCTTATAGAATTTCATTAGAGAAACCATTAAACTGAAGAGCAAATGTTTTGACGCAAACTATCTGATCATCGCATTGAATGACGCGTACAGTCTCGGGTTTCTTTAATTCGACAGAAGCTCTTGGTAGGTTTCTGAAATTACCATGATGACTCATGCCACCATGACGCACTGAAATTCATAGGTTTCATTGGCGAGTTTTTGAAAAACATAAACCACAACAATCGAACATTGGAAAAATAGTTCGAAAGCTTCGCCATGATTTATCACAATCGTTACTGACTGACATTAATTGCAATCTCAGCAAACCACGACGACTTACAAACATTGCAGTAACTGATAAAAACATTTTCATGATTGCTTGAAAAGTTCTATAGATTCCTCAGCTAATGATAAATTTTAAATTCCCACTGCATCAGCTAAATATACTGATGGCAAGCAAAGAAGGTAATTAATAGCCTACATTATAGTAATAAACAAAAAGTCCTTAAAATGAGCAGTATTTCAATCGGAAATGTGAAAGAAATCACTTTTAAACAAAAGTTTTCATAACATTGATAATGCTATAATTGAAACAATTAGAAGATATGTAATATGTATTCTACATGATGTTTATATATTGTTAATAGTTTGTTTGTTTCAACATTTTGGTTCGTTTTGTAATCCAAACGAAAATTTGAGGAAGAGGAAGAATTTCCTATCCACATTCGATCATCTATTGTGAAATCATTTTTGTATCAGTCAAAATAATTTATCTGTAAAGTGTAATATAGTAACCGACATGTTCACAAAACTTTTTTTTTTTTTTTTGTTTTTTAGTTATCAAATGAAAATTTCTCGTCAATTATGATAGAATCCATCAAGTCTTAATAAAATTTGCTTCACTATAATTCAAAATCTAACTAGTTAAAATCTAATTTTAAGAATATATACACATAGCAACTTTGTTTCCCATTAATGATTCAATTTTCTTTGCATAGATGCCAATCATTATTCAACAACAATGGGTGAGACCAAATTGTTTACCAAGTGACATCCTGGAACAGCTGTTTCACGCTCATTGGTGATCATCAGCCAGGAGCAGTCAAAAAAAATTCATTGAGGCCGGCGGACTGCCGGCACATGAATTTTCTCACTAATATTTCATTAGTGAGTTTTCTGTTTATTTTTGCTTTTGAGGCATGACTGTGATTCTGACGAAGATGCCAATCATGTTTTCGATAAATTATCAGAAATAGATAAGAACAGCATAGGGAATTTAAAAATATAATTCGTACCCCTTATAATGTTAATATGTCTAGAGAAATTCGTCAAATCTGTGTATCAAATAATAATTATGTTGTAAGAGTAGCAAATAGCAATTTAAAATCTTTAATACATAATTCCCACAAAACAAGTAATGTAATGACATTGATGGTTGTTATTTATAAATTAAAATGTCGTACTTGTGGCGGAATATATTTTGGTAATACTGGACGTACATTAGGTGAACTTGTTCAAGAGCATATCTATTTTAGAAATAGACATCCAGAAATATTTGATTGGGCAAACCATTGTATGACACTTGAACATAATCCAAATCCCTTGGTAACTGTACTATATAAAAACATATTTGACACAACCACAAGATTTATCATTGAAGCTTGTGTTATTAATAGTTTTTATTGCTTCAATAAAAAAAAGCAGTGGAAATAATTTCATTTTTATTAGAAAAATTCAAAAACCATTATAAAAATCATTAAATTTTTCAAGGATTGTAAACATTATAAACATCTATCTTTGTTTGTTTAAATTATTCTACGTTTGTTTCTATTATGTTTGTAATTAAGTCTGAATAAGCAGATAAAGCAGCTTTTTGCGAAATATAGCGATGTTTAGTGAAGAAAACTTGTGTTTCGTATGGTTTTTCTATACTTGAATAGATCTTGAATTACTTGACAAGAGATAATTATTTTCTCCAATATAATCCTCATTTACAAAAGTGTTAAAACTTCTTTAAACTTAGTTGTATTAGAATTGGATAGGAAAAAATTAAACATTGATTTTCTTGGAGCCTTTGGCTAACGTTTTCGTCACAACACTGTATTTCGATTTTCCCTGTAAAAGACTATCATTTTGCAGCCACTATTAGCTCAAAACGAAGGATAGAGCTGCTGAAGCAACAGTAAATGAAGATTTTGTTTTTTATAAAGTAATGATTAATCTGAAACAGAGTACAAACTGTTCAGAAGAATCATTACGTGAATCTCTAACCATAAGATTATCCACATGTTAATAATCAATTTATTGCAGATCATTAAAACTTAAAAAACAGTATTTTGAAATTTTTACGTTCTACACAGATAACTGATTTTTTTAAGTTATCTTATTTATATTTTAATTAATCTAAGAATCTCCTTTTGATGGTTTCTTATTCTTTGTTGTTTTTGTGTTTATTTATTATATTTGTGGTATAATTAATGCTGCAAAGAGATGAACAATGTAAGATCATTTACGTATTAATTGTTTTTCTGGATCTCTCTTCTGTCCTTTCCACTAATTTCATCCGCTCTAATTGCGTTGATTAATGAAATGGAGGATGAACACTGCATATGACACTGAGTAGCCAGACTGAAATATGGACCAAAGAACATTAGGACAAGCAAAACAGACACTGACCTCTACGCACAAGAAAATGGCATTCACTAGTGGGTCATCGCTCCTTGGCTGAATTCATCTCGGCTGATAAAAATACGAAGACCGAAAAGAGAGAGAAAAAATGTAAGACCCAGCCAATCTTGCCAAGTCATCACAAAGCGATGAATAAAAAATAAGAAAAGTGTATAGAATACCTTGTGAGATAAAAAACAAAGCAAAACCGTAATTGACAGAATAATTTCAAGGGAGCATTGATTAAGCCAAAGAAATTACTCAGATAATTTTGTTTTGGAACATTTATATATAAGAAACTTCATTGTATATATTAGAAAGTGAGGGACGATATTTCAGACAGAACTGAAACAATTTATTTTTGATATCTGAAGACTTTTGAAGGGATTTCAATCGTTTACCAAAATAAGGTAAATAAGAAGAAACATCGTGATAATATACAGGGTATATCACTTGGACCCGGTGAATTTTGCATACAATAGTAACAATTAAATGATCTGGTTAATTTTGCAAATAGTAACAAGAATGTAATGACCTATCAATGCACCTCTAATGGAATGAGCTCCCTCGAAATGGAATGAAATTCGACATCGCATCGATACGTTCCTGCAGGTCCAGAAGGTGTTGTGGCTTGGTTTTGTAGACCTGTTAACGCACATGCCCCCACATATATCCAACATAAATCTTGTAATATATTTATTAAATCCTGTTTCCAAATCGTTGATCAATTGGGAATTTTTTAAAAAAAAGCTTCATTTTTAATCTGCTGCATCCAAGTCCATTTTGGATCAAACTAGTATATAACATGAGAACAGTGATATTCTGCTTATCGCTGAGATTTGGCGCTCTGATTCGTTACAACACTTATCCAGACAGGTTAACTCAGTAATTGAATGAAAACCAAACCTTAACATTACAAAAAGATAACGACCCTGGGTTATTCTTTGCATTATCATTTGAGTTCATCTGTGATGCTTACATTTTTGTTTCAATACACTGTTTTTTATTCGTGCCCTGTTTTTTTCGAAAACAAATCAACTGCGGTGAATAATTCTATTGAGTGCTCATTAAGCAGCTAAAGAGAGCTGATTTGGATTTGTTCCCCCTTATCAAGAACTGCAGCATGTAGCAAGCTTTAAAAATTATTTTATTCCTTGAAGAAAAAGTCAAAATACAATAGTAGTATATAATCTAACAAAGGGATTACAATCAGGCTCTTTTTCAGAATAAATAGCAATACTATTCTTTCCTTCAATTGGCTGCTGTGAGTCTTTCCTGTGTATTTATTTATTTATTTATTTATATATTTATTTATTTATTTATTTTGTATGATATTACGATGGAAAGACTACTGCTTTACCAACTTTGGATTTTTTTAAAATGCTTATAAAATTGCAAACGTTGACGAATTCTGCTGTAACAACTCATGTCGGGTTTTAAAATCTTGCTCATGTTTTTTGTTGTTGTTGTTGTTGTTGTTTTGTTTTGTTTTTTATTCCAAAAAAGTATACTTTAAATAATAAATATATAAATATCTGTCTCTGTTTAATAAATAAATACCTGTTTATATTCCTACTTGGGTATTTCTTTTCACAAACTTATTTTAGTACTGTAAATTAAGTAAATAGTGAAGTAAAAATAGAAAAATTCTTCACCATTTCATTGTTTTCATTCTTTTTTTAAAATTGTAATTTTACTGTTCATACAGTATTTTTAGCTTGTACGAGTACATAAATACTAAAGTGCTTTGAAATTACACTATATATTGTCTATCTATTTATATCTATCTACTTCATATTGTCTGTCTATTGATCAGATTGTATTTAGTGGCATTTATTGAAAAGATGCAATTATGTGTGGAAGTTTTATTTCAGACAGTTACTTCTATTGCAAAAATATTTCTTCAGTTTACGAAATAAACTATACTCTTACAACTAGTTAGGTGTAACCAATTTTGCAATTTTTTTAAGTGTTTAAACTTTGGTTGCGATGCTAACTTAAAATAAAAAGTTTTGGGTACTTAAATTGAAGAATTTGAACGCACTTTGTAGATCAGATAAATTTAGGCTTATATTGTACAATGTATACTCTGGATCATTAGTGAATTTAAGTTATGGAATTGTCGGATTTCTATGGTATTGTCGGATATCTTATTTATATGCAAGATTTCACATGGATTAGCTTTGTTAAAGTAAATTAATATCTTGGGGGTTTAAGGTCGACTAATTTATTAATGTTTACGCTTTTAGAAATGTAACCAAGTCTCATCCCTAAATTGGAAATGTGATGACCGATTTGCAAATTCAAACAAACAACTTATTATCTTTAAAAGCTTATGCAAAATGAAACTTGTGCAATTAATGTTTAATACGGTTCGCCTTATTGTATTGTATCGTCCGATTTTAAATGGACAGCTGCAACTACATTAGAATTGAGGTCGATTTTTCTCATGCCTCAATTTGGTTATTCGCTTAGGATGTCGTCAGCTTCTCTATAGTTCAAGAGCTCGACCTCAGTGTTTCTAAGGTTGTGACCTGGCCTATTGTGAAGCTAGTGCCTTTTCTGTTCACCTATTTACCTTTGGCTTCTATTATCTTGCATATACTGCCTTATCTTAGCAGACAATGACTCCCTTGCCGCTCTGGCAAATGCATTTCTTGCATCCTTGTTTTTCTCTTTTTAACTTCTCGGCTTTTTTAACAAGATAAAACTTTCTTTTTTTAAGAAAATTTCAACAATGTTTACTTTTAATATCGTTTATTCTACATTCTATTTTTTTTCCTCGTACTGGGAACATTCGAAACTAAAGCTTTTTGAAAAGCCGCCAGCATATTTTACAAGTTACTATGAAATCATAATAAGAAATCCTGCAACTATTTTGAACTTCTATTTTTTTTTATTTTTTTTATCATTCTTTTGTAAATTGTAATCTTAATGTTCATATTTCTGGCTTAAAGATATTATTTATCGCAAAAAAATAGATTATCAGTAGCAAAATTAAGAATCCTATATTATTTCAACGTAATAGGATAGATGACATTTGTAATGATAAGACTTATCAATATTTACGGTTAAATACTCTTATGGTAAAAAAAAAAAAAAAAATGGTAAGTGATGGTTTCGCTTATGTTATGCTATCACAATAATTAATTACTAGTCCTACGAAGAATGGAAGTAATGTCTGCATCAATATAATATTAAAGTGCTAGCAGGTCATAAAAAATTAAAGAAAAAGTAAGATTTTTAATTAGCCAGGCTTGGACTGAGCAATTTCAGAAACAGTAAAACAGTAAAACTTAAGCAGTCTTTAGAAAATGGAAACTGAACATATAAAATTATTGAATTCATAACAAATTAAAATGATTAGCGGAAGCCTTTAGAGTCAAACTGGCACCTTGGGACAGCTGTTTCGAGCTTATTAGGCTTTCTTCATCCAGAGCTCCCTAGCAAGCAAAAACGAAGGAAAACGAGGATACGAGGGAAAATAAATGATGATTTTCCTTTTCCTTTTACCCATTAGCTTTTTTTTATTTTATTTTTTGCTTTGTGGTCAAATTCCTTTTGAGGTGAGCGATTAGCTGTCCAAAGAATTGATTTCCTCATTTTGCTGTTTTTATTTTTCTTTACTTTAGTTTCTGAACATCTTACTTTTCCCCTCGTATGTCTTTTAACCTTTTGCTTGCTGGGTAGTCCTGGCTGAAGAGAGCCTAATAAGCTTGAAACAACTGTCCCAGGGTCTCAGCTTGACTCAAAAGGCTTTCCCTTATCATTTTATGATGATTTTTTTTCCTTTTCCTTTTCTCCATTAGAAGTTTTTTTATTTTATTTTATTTCATTTAATTGTATTTTCTTGCTTTGGGGTTAAATTCTTTTTGTGGGGATTTTAGCTGCCCAATGATTTGGTTTCCAAATTTTTTTAGTTGATGGTTTTATTTTTCTTTTCGGTAGTTTCTGAGGGGTCAGTTGCCTTATTAAGAGCATCATTACAAAATAAGTTTAGTCATATTTATATATATTTTAATATTCTAAAAAGCAAATATTGTATTACTTCACAGTAACAGAATTACGTTAAAGAAACTATACATCATAATAGCATAAAATCATATCTAACTTATATCGCTAGATTTCACAGTATTCATCATAAATACTGTATATAGGCTAAAGATATATAAATGTTAACTTCTTAAACGCAAATACTCCCGAATTCTTATTATTCTTTCAAAAAAATTCTGTTTTTCAAATTCTGTTCACGAATTCTTTATTTTGTTGCAAAGTTCCTAAAACCAACAAAGAAATTAAGGATTAAATTGGAAGATCTAAATAGCATTCCATTTCCAATTATTAGTTTACTTATTAAATTCATAATTACTGCGAAGTAGAACAAAGTAAAGTTACATAGTTTATCATGCAAGTTTATTTTGACCTCATTAATAAAAATCGCTGAAAATTAAACTCTAAAAGATTAAGCTAAATCGTTTTTATGAAAACAAAACGCTACATTGTCTTTTGTTGTATTTTTTTTTTGATGACTTTATATGTTACATACTACCAAAGACCTTAGACATTTTTAATAATAGATATGAAAACAGCAGCTAAAAAATGCACTTGGCATCCATTCGCAGCAGCTGTAATGATGCGGGTTGGAAGATGTTTGAACAACTCGTGCTTCCTGCTTGGATGACGAAGGCAATAACAACGAGAAGAATGTAGTCTATTTTTTCCCTTTTTTCTTCTGGCCCCCATTGCATTTGCAAAACCCACTCGAAATCTCGACGAGCCAAAGTGCCTGTGCCTCTTCATTTGCAGAGTTGCGGCATCCACCTACCTCTAGAATCTCTCATTTCCGATGGGAGCAGAAGTGCAAAAGAAAACATCACAGCCATGACATCTACTAGTAGCACTCGCTGTGCCTCTCGACCTCTCTTATATGAAAATTCGTATATGTGTACAGATACACGTACACTTTATTAAAGAGTTAACATGCCCGCGAGGCTTTGCATACATGCAGAGCAATTTTCATTAACGCGATGCTGCACCGGGGATTAGGTTACTCCGAATAATTCAAACGGTTCCGAAGTTGCGGTATCCACTGGAACTGGTCCGCATTTAAAATTCACTGAGCATTAAAAATGATTGCATCAAATGAACACTTATAAATTTAAGTCCTTAATGGTTTACAATTAAATAGAGGATATAAAAAAGTGGTAGAAAGTTGAAGTATATACAATAAATTGTTCACAAACTTCACTATTACGAAAATCTTAACGAAAGTTAAGAATTTATTAGGAATTCTTCAAACTTTTCAATTATTGAAAGTGGGTAAAAGTGGTTTTTGTCTTACTTTGCATTTCTTACTCCTGAAAGTGAGTTCCATGTCATTGCAATTGATGAAGACAGTCACTCTCTGGAATCCATTTATCTGAAGCTCTCTTTCTGAAATTTGCCAACTTAAATTCGTTGAAGTTTAAATCATAAAAATTGTTTAGAAATTTCATTTTTTTTTTTATTTTTTTGAAAGTGTCATATGCGAGAAAATGAAAAGATCAACTGTTCAAAAAAACAGTTAAAAATGTAAGCTTTAAAATATCAGAGGAAATTATACGGTGTCTGTTCTTTGACAGAGCGTCTTTAACTGTAATATATTACAATAACTAAAGACTTAAGTTTTTGTATTCAGAAAGATCTCTGCAAGACTTGCCGAAAGCAACATTTTTATCTTGTTTATTTTGATCCAGAATATAAGTTCATTTTAAAAGTTCATAGTTTATCATCTTTTTATATCAATAACTACCCAATACTAATTTTAATTTATTAATACCTATTGTTTTTAATAAACAAGAATTACTTAAGGCAGTTTTTAGTAGATAAACTAGATTAAATAAATTAAAGATTTATTTTACAAAATTATATTCAAAAAATAGAAAGTGTCAGAATTACAACTATAGCAATTGCAGACACATACTACTACAAATATAATAATTAAGATTAAACTTATAAAAATTTCGTACAAAGACTCTGGAAAAAGTTAACAATGAAATTGAGAAATATTAGTAAAACTTGATAATGAAGTTTGCTGGGATTATGAGCAATGCTTTGCAATACTAGTCAAAACTTCTAGTACAAAACTAGTTTAACTTCTATTTGTAATAAACTTCCTCATTTTATTTTTAACTAAATAAATTCAGTTAAAACAATATTTACAGACTTTCATCCACTACATTATTCCAGAGAAATTAATAAAAATGTTAACATATGAATTGAATTTTATGTTTGTTTGATTTTTTTCGTTAATAACGGGAAGAAAGCATTGCCTGAAAATTTGGAAACAGAAAATCCTCCAATAGACTTAAAATTTGTTTTTTTTTTTTTTTAACAAAGTGGATATTAATATTCCTTAAGCAGTTCAATCTTTCTGTTTTCCAACAAATAGGAAATATCCATTAGCTTAAGATTTTTCTTAACATTTAAACTAATTCTTCAACTTTTAACGTCAATAATGCTATTTTTTTTTAGTACTTGATTTTGTACTCCAAAACTGAAACTGCTTAAGACAATCAAAAGAAGTAACAGAACATTTACGTTCTTAAATGCTTTTAATGAAGCGATCCAATAAATTTCAGGACAGTTTTTCACAATCACGCAAAAGTTGCACTTTTTCTGAAGGAAAGGAACTAAGAAACTTCTTACGAACGATTTTATCAGAGCTTAAGATGTTGCTGGTTTTCTTTTTCAGAACGATTGGTAAAAGATGAGAGCTGATTGTGTATTTTTGAAATATCACTGGTTCTTCATCCGCTCTATATTGAGTCAAATTGTCGTGCTTTTGGAGCAGTGGTAAGAAAATTTCTTCAGCAATAAGTGTGATTAAGGGCTTACCAATCTTTTATATAGAATGGGACTGAGAGAGATGATTCCTTCACCCCAGGCCTTGGGCTTTATTCCGCTTGCCATCGTCTGGTAGTTAAGCCAGCTTCATCCGTCTCATTTCACACCTAATCCGGATTAACTTGGAATCTGAGCGGAACCAATGGAGAAAGCCATTGCCAATCATAAAGCGTCTCATCTAAATTTCCGTTAAAGGAGGAGATTGTTTATTAGTGGCTGGCTTAAGACTTCGTGGAAAGATTTAAAAGGTCTTGTCGTTTCGAAGGGTGACACGTGAAGTCAGCTTTCATTTATGTTCTCTTTCTGGTTGTTAATAAATTATACATGAATCTTAAATGCACGAAAATAAAACCTTTCAATTACGATATATGTTCTCTTGAATTGGTACTAAATTTAACATAACAGATTATAACAGTAAAGTTTAACATGGAATGAACTACTTCTTTTATATTGTAAAATGAAATAAAATTCATAAGTCCTCGAAACTGTAGTTTTAATTTGACTAAAATCATATTACAATAATTTTTGGCTTCTTTTTGCAAAATAAATTTATTTCGCTACTATTTTTGCAATACTTCCAAATGACAAAACGGATGTTCGAAGCATCTGATGTTTTAAACAAAAGTAATGTTAATAAGTTTATTAAAAAATAAACACACGGATAAGTCTTTGTTACTTCCTCCAACATTTCCAGTAAGTTTAATATATAATTTAGAGAAATTTCATTTTATATAGTAGTGGCACTGGCTACGCACAATGCTGAAACTATTCGTTACGTATGTCTTCACGAAGAGCGGGGGCTTAAGTTCTATTCTTGGATAAGATACAGTTGCCATCTCATAAGTTTCCTTTTCCTGCTTATCCGCCCACAAGACAGGAATATCTTTAAGATCTTCCTTCGACATCACTTAATTCTCTTCTCATATCCGGCCCTTTACTTCCTACAAATGACAACGGAAATCAAAGATTCTGTGATGTGAAGAATGCTATGCGTTTTGAAGTAATCCGACCTATTTCTGATTTTTCACTTTCAGAACAAATAAACATAGAGAAAGAAAAAAAAAATCTTTAGTTATAATTCGCTTCATTCTTAGCTCGATGCCATAAAGTCTCGAATCGAGATACTAAATCTTAATGATTTATTCCACAACTCGAAAACACTGAAGATCTCTGTAAAGATCTATTCTTAAATGATCTAACATCTCATAGAAAGAATACCCTCAATGCTTAGAAAGTCCTAATCGTAGATAGATTAACGATGGCTAGAAAACGATGTCGAAACTTCAATGAAAGTGACTAATGCTACGAAAAGATATTTAGAAATTCTCAAATTCTTTAAAAGCTGTGGCATTCCATATCTATGCATTAGCTTTTGATTTTAGAATTGGAATGTATGAGCCGTCCTGTCACACGGGTTCGAATCCTATCATCAGCTTGGATGTTTTCTTCTTTCGTCTGTATGTGTTAGTCTTCCTTTCAACGACTTGTTCTCAATTTCATATCTTATTCTTGGCGCAGCTCGGCCTCTGTCGATCTTGTGCCATTAAAAATTGCACACTGAAGTATGTGTGCGATCAAAGAAACAAACTAACAAATAAACAATGAAATACAAAATCTTTTGAAATAAAAAGAAAGTAAAATGGAAAAAAAATATATTATGATATCTTATTTTCTTTTAAAATCCCGGAAACTGAGGTATGAATATGATAAGAGAACCTTTTAATCTTAACACTTGAAAAAGGGAGATTTTCAACAGAAAAATTACAAAAAAGAAATACGGAAGTGTTGGACAATAGCAATCTTAAGGAATTTGCTGTTTATTTCAGTCAACCAAAGTTAACTAATGGTCATCTAAATAAAGAAAGCCATTAATTAAATAAACAGTCAAATCTAAAAAAGAATGAAACTTAATTATAACTTTACTGAGTTCATTGATAGCTGAGTATATTGATAGTTGATTTCCACATTCTTTGGTACAATACTTTCAAATGGATATCGGGTTTTTAACTCGTGGGTTAAACGCGGGCGAGCTTCGGGCTGACCATCCGACCTCAGCTAATTCTCTATAACGAGAATCGCTGGAAGCCTAAACCTCTCGCGCATTCCAGTGCTTGCCTGGCCTGTTGCGGTACAGTTATTATGGTACAATACTTTGTCGTGAACAATGGACAGCACCAGGTCATAAAGCAAGAAGAATCTGAACTAAATGTAATTATGAGACCTAATTTTCAAACCTTTTAAAGATTGCAAAGATGTTTCTGCTTACTTCATGAATCAAATAAAAAAAATCTATCTAATTAGATTTTCTTGAAGTCCAAATTGAGTTTATCAAGATCAAAAATGTATGCCTCTTCTGTCTTGAAAGAACAATAAGATAGCAGCTTCAAGCCAATCTAGCGTCAATCATAAACAATTAAGAAGCATAACTGACGAAATTGTAGATTACTGGAAGCATTAGATGTAGCTGAAAAAGGTAGATAAAAGTTAGCTGCAGGTTGCTAGAATTTATTTATGAAGGACATTTAATTCTTTTGATGAGTAATAAGGATGACGGAGAGAAGGTTAAAACGCTTTTATCTCCATGTAAATCTCACAGTAACTTGTCATTTGTGCTAAATGGAATGGTGCAAAAGAGGAGAAGGGGGCAAAGGTGGGGCACTTATGAAGATTAAAACGCAACCCATTTCTTTATTTCCACTTCCCTCCCACCTATTTAATGCCTACTCAGGGTAAGAAATTCCCCCTGTTCTTGATATCCGGCTTATACAAAATAAGCCCACACTTAATGACATCATAAATTCTCAGGAGGAAACTTTTATGAATACATGAAAAAAAAGGTAGTAGTTGTTAATGAAATAAACTTTATAATGAATAAAAAAAAATGTATAATTCGAAAAAATCTTAAAAGGCATGAGCTATAAATATTTTATCAAATTAAATTTGTATCTGTTTTCTTAAAGATTGTTTGATCAACTTACATAGGATTTGTAAAGGGTCTTCGATCGATTTAATCAAACTTAGATTTTATTACTATATTTTTTAGTTAAGTGCTTAACAATAAGTTATTAAGAAAACAAATACCGCAGTTCACTTGTTGTTAGCAACAAATCTAACGAAGTTAATAACGTTTGTGATAAGTGAATATAACTCCCCACAAAAAAGAAATTTCAATGCCTTTAATTTAAAAAAGAATCATGTAAGTAATAATGAAAATTTCTTTTAAGATCTCAAGGAAATTTTCATTATTATTTAAATGATTTTTTTTTATTTATTTCTTAAACTGTTCTGTAATAAATAAATTAATCTTAATTCAGTAAGAATTTTTTCAATAATTCTTTCTAATGGCTGCTATACTTTTAATGATTTGTAAATAGCGTGTTTTCTTTATTTGAAATAGAAGTTAGGTAGCGATGAGGTGATTAATTTCTTGGGTCGTCGTCAATGAACAGACTTTTCTCTCTCTTATTATTTGTATCTCCAGAGACAGACCTTGGGAAATACTATTACATTGTAATCAGATAGACAGAGAATCTCAGCCTTTCCTGCCTCTGGATCTAATAATCTTGGCTCTGAGACAAAAGGGTAATTTACGATGAAAAGAAATCTTATTAGCAGCATTGAGTACTGGAACAGTTAACGTTTTTATATCCTTCTCTGTATTGGTAATAAAAATAAAATTATATCTATATTGCGATAGAAATTTTGCGCTTGTAATTAACTTGTTGTTGTGTCTTTCAACAAAAAAAAGTTTATATATAAAATTCAGAAAGGTATTAAATAAAAAAAAATTATTTCGTTAATTTTTAAAAATTTTATTTCGTTATTGATTTTCTGAAACGATAAAAATTACAATTAACTCCTAATTATTCGTGTCATTAAAATACGAAGAAATGTCAGAAATAAGGAATATTTTAACTTTGCGCAACATATTAAATAGTGAAAATAATTTAGTTTACTTTTTTTTGCTCTCGCAATTATCCTGCAGCTGATTCTATTTGTTTATCCATATTATTTATTTACTGAATAGTTCTGCTGTTTATTGATTTTTCTTCTAGTTTATTGATTTCATTGTTAAAGATCTTTCCAAATAGCCTACAGTAGTATCAATAAAGAGTTTGTTTCATTTTTTTTTTCTGTTTTTACTCTTAAACCAACCAGAAACCCGCATACCAATACGAAGTATTGTTAAACCAATTGAATGTAATGTATTGCATACTTTTGTAAATTAAGAAATGTTTGATTTCTGTGTATTTCAATTAACATTACAAATCCAAAAAGAAGAAAAGTTAATGATATCAAGAAGTTTCAGAAAGAACTTCAAGCCTACTTTCGTTAAAAGTTTGCTTTTTTTTTTCCCTTCGTTTTTTACAATCGTGAAAACAAAATACAAATGGAAGCCGTCTGTTTATTTCTTAAATTACAATATCTGTTGAATTTATCCTCTTTTTGAATTTTCTATAAAATTAAAATTGCATCCACAAAAACTTAAAGAGGCTTAATAAGCGGATTAAAATCAATCTATGTCTTCTAAAGTTTTTATTAGATTATTTTTTCTCATGTCTAAGCGTAAGTTTTTCGAAAAGGACCATCATGGAAAAAATTTCGAATATAAAAGTAACAGCCTATGGATGTCAAGTTTCATGAAGATCTATCCAGTCGTCCAAACGATATTAGTAGCAAAAGACATGCAAACATTCCCAGACTGATTTCACGAGCTCACTTTCGTAAGAAAATAAATTAAAATTAAGAATTTCACAATTTCTCCATTAGAACTTTTATTATTAAAGGAATAGCCTTATATCCAGTCGCTAGAAACAATATTCATAAATGAAGAAATAAAATAACTTTCGTATAAGAATTTCCACTAAAACAAATAGTAATAAAAAAGAGCAGTAAGTAAATAAATCTTCATTCCTTTGTGATTGATAATTCTGAAACAAGCAAGACTAGTAAATAAAAATCTTCAGACCAACACATGCAATTCAACGACCAAAAAAAAAATAATTGTACACCGATATATACTGATGAAATTTCGATTGAACTATCTCAGGAAATGTCAGAAAACATTCATTGAGAGTAAATATCCTATATCCTGCTTAAAATTATTATTTTACAAAGGATATCTTAATTCTTTTTTAAATGACCAGTCAACAGCAGATCTTCCATTATTTTGATGTATACTATTACCTTCAAGTGGAACAGTTGTGGGAGCAGGGGAAGGTGTCCAAGTGGACTACATTATCTCTATACTCTTCAGCTGTTCACTGTCCGCGTTTACGACAGACTTACTTTAGTTTTGAAACAGATGGAGAAATCGAAAAAATTAAAGCAATCAAGAGAGCTTGGGAAAGGCTCTCTTTCCTTCCCTAAATTCCGGTTGCTTTCCGGAGAAGTTTGAATAGATTTCAAGCGAAAGTGAAAAGATCCCTTTCAATATCATTGAAGTTTCGATGAATACTGAGTTTTGAGAAAGCAACAAATTCATACCTGGACTCAAACTGGACTATGTATTTTTCAAGCATGTTTATGTCGGTTAGGATTAGGTAGTCGTATGAGCAGCAGAACTGAAATTCATTCTCTCTACTGATATTTATTACTTACTTTATCAATTAATAAGCTTGTAATTGAATATTATTATTTATTTTAGAAATAATTATAGTCGTTATGGAAAAATTTCCAGAAGTTAAAAAAATTATTATTAAATTAATTAAATAAATAAAAAAAATCTATTGAATGACATGCTAATTAAATATTAATAAATAACACAAAAAAGCTTCCTGAGTTGTATTGAATAAAAGTTTTACCCGATAGTAACAATTATTCATTAAATAATCTATAATCAATAAATGACATTAATGCAAAAGCACTTATTAAAGGTAAAGCGTCTCGCAAAGATTGTGCAAGACAGTCACAAGTATTTGATTGGTTGGAGATTATTTTGAATATATGGGCAAAATAGATTGCTGGTGCCCCATCTAGAAAAAAAAATCACTTAACACAATTGTCTTACGCTTGTGGCATAAATATTATTGGTTCTCACAATTACTTCCAGGATGTTCCGATGCATTACAAACGTTTGCTAACTAAATTTGACATAAGAAACGTAATTTAATCATCTTTATAGTAACATTATCTTCCTAACGTTTAATAATATTGTTGGACTTGATAGGTTTTACTGGCCGAAGTTTAGAATTTTAAAAGCTAAAAATTAAATATCGTAAATGTTATTTTTGTTAAAAAAAAAAAAGATTGCCAATAAAATTGCCTATAGAATTGCCTACAAAATTTAAAATCTACATATACTGTATGTTACAAAATCTTAGATTCACCACGTAAATCACCTCCAATTATGTTGCAAACTAAAAATCAATATTTTAACATTTTAAGCCGGGAATTGAAATATGTAAAAAAAAAGAGAAAGATAACTGGCTAAATGTTTCTTTTATGATGAGCTATAAGAGATAATAAGGATCAAACTTCAACTTCGGATTTGATACTGTTGGAGATAACAGAGCCTATTAAGGAATGGAAGATGGTGAGAAATAGATTTCTTGTCGTTTTAATTCTTGATTTGTCGTTTTTCATCTTCTCCAAAAAGAATTTTTTTCTCTTTTTCTTTTCTTTTTTTTTTATCGCCTCCCTTTTTCGTCTTTGGTCTTCTCCCTTTTTCTTCTTCTTTACCGTCCGCTGCGAATTAATTAAGGATTCTTTCCTCAAATCAAGAGGGATGGGCTAATGACTACGCCTCATCACCACCGCACGGCTGCCAGTGACGTCTTGCAGATAAGGACGGACGAATGGTAATTAATCTAATAAGAGCTGAAACCCCGGACGTTAGTTAAGACTGCCGAAGACCTGGGCGCGTGTTGGCAAAAGAAGCAGACGAAGAGAAGGATGGGGCATAAGGACAAGTGTGGCTAGTATTAATCTACACCCTCTTGACTGCCTTCATCAAGGAGTCCTTAAGATTAAGCTAACCTTTTCCAAATCGCAATTGGAAGCGAATGCGCGGCAGAGGAGAGGACGTGTCACCGTCTCTAAACACTCGGGCTCTTATCTCTGTCGAATCCAATGGCCTCGCAGTGGAAGGTAGCAGATGGTACGTGGGCTTCGATAGGCGCGTGCCGAAGATTCCTCCTCATTTGCAAAGCTGTCCCCTAATTAACTCAACCTGCCTAATTGCGATTATTTCTTAATTTGAAAATTGCCTAGGCTTGCTGCCTCTCGTTCTTGAGAAGGGATCATTGCCCTCCCTGCATACCAAAACCCACGGCTTTTATGGAAAATCGAAATGTCTCGTGTATATGGTGCCTGAATGGAGACAGAAGGATTGGGGTGGACTCTACCAAATCACATTACACCGCCAAAAGTTTGCGATCGAAAAGACACGTGATATAATTACGAACATTAATTAAAATGCGACCGGGAACTGTTTGCTTTGCTTGCGAATTGGAACTAAACACCCACTGGCCATGTAATAAAATCGTTACGCGTTATTCAATAACTTACTTTCATACGAGAATATTGATTCAGGGTTGTGTTGCTCCCAATTGAATTGCGTGAGTTCATTTTACGCATGCTATAAAAAACAGCATTGGCGTAATATTTTAAAAGTTATATCTTCATTACGGCCAATATTGTTTTGTTAATGATTTTATCTGTCAACACAGGGGAAAGGTTATGTATGATCTTTTTATTTCAAAAACACAAAAAACTTGGTTCCAGCAAAAGTTAGGCTGTCTTACATAAACCAAAATTACTGCAGAGAAGTTGTAAGTTATTAGAGAATTGCGGTGACGAATGCAAACAAGAACAATTAATCTCTAAGGACAATTAATTATAAATGGATAATTTAAATTTCTGTTTTTAATTTTTAGTTACTAGTCCGGTCATTTTAACTTTTTTATAACTTACTGTACTATTTGAATTTATACAATAAGCGCGTAAGTTTTTTTGTTTGAATATTTTGTTTGTTTGTCTGGTTGTGAGTTTGTCTTGAAAACAACGTCGGCATTTCTCAACGAATCTTCAGCAAATGTGGCACGGAGTTTCATATGCATCCCAGAATAATGCATGAACAACAAAAACCCGGATCCAGACTAAGAGTTAAACGAGGGGTGGGGGGGGGGGGAATCAAACTTTCGTGAAGGGTATGTGTATCTCCGAAACCGCTTAAGGTGGAAATACGAAATTTGACATGAGTGATCTTTGTCAAATTCTAAACGATACGTACTCAACGTATTTTCGATTTTCGCGTCGTAAGGGAAGTAAACGAGGGGGTGGGGTAAACTTTGTTGAAGGGTACTTCTACGGAGTTTCCGGATTACAAAATAAGAATATAACATTAATGTGTAATGATCACGTGATCTTTTACTAACTGAGGAAGTTTGAAGTGATAGGTATGTGGAGAAGGGCAGCAAAAAATTCTCCGATCTCCATATGAATTTGATATCTAGGTATATTCGAGTTACAAAATAGGAATATAACATTAATTTGCAACTATTAAGTGACTTTTTTTTACCAGCTGGTAAAAAGTTTCGAAGTGATCTCACAATTACAATTTCTTCCACATCCACATCAGAACAACTCTTTTTGTAACCCGCGAGAAGCACAGGTATTTTTTATATTATACACTGTATTACATTATGTACGTAACTATATTATATAAATTGTATACATTATGTATTATTTTACATGCAGTCTAACAGATAACTAACGAAGAAATTGACGAGATATTTTGGAAAACACTTCAACATGTCCAGCAAGAAAACTTTTACATATTATCAAGTATTAATCCATTCATTATTAAAAAATATCATATTTTAAAAAGTACTATAATGTAAGGCTTTAGAATATTAATCTGTTATTCAGTTAAGAAGTAATTCTCTTGTTTTGAATTTTTTTTTAGGAGAATGTCGACATTGTAAGCATTGTTCTATTCAACTCACTGCTAGGAATTCTTCATAATATTTTTTAATAGTTTATTTTATTGTTAAAAATTGCTAGTTGCCTTCATTCAGCAAAAATGAATTGAATATTTATCTGAAAAACGATCAGAATATTTCTCTGAATTCCATTAAATTCAATTATATTTAATAACTAAATTAAATTCTATTGTACTAAATCCAATTAAAATATTACGATTAGTATTGTATGCAGTCTTTTAGTGCTTTTTAAAAATGTATTTATTCATTTTCTCAGATTGTACAAAAAAAGGAAACCCAGTGAGGCCCTATGACAGAATTGTGCATTCCTTTTATAAGTTAAACTGAACACTGTAGGTTCATCCCAGATGATCTTGAAAAAAAATCAACTAAAGAAAAGGAGAAAAAAAACCACTCATCAAGAGGGAAAACTACAAACGATTCGTAAGAGAAGATAAATTAAAAATTGAATAAATAAATTATTTAATGAATAGAAATATACATCTCTTCCCTTCTAATCATTTTTAAAACAAAAAAATGTAATATTATGTTTGAACTTCTTTTCATTATATTCTGAAAAAAAATCATTGTATATCATTTTCAAAGTTGCAGATACTGCAATAATTAAAAAAAATGTAAAACAAAGTATATTTGTTAAACATTTCAGCAATTGAAAGCATAAAACTAAGCGTCCTACCGACGCGACGTCTTGCCGTGGGATGTGCCAACGGCCCTACGCCGAATAAATAACTAACTAAATAAAAAAGTATCCTAATTTAGACAAGAACCTTAAAAACCAATTGATTGCTAACAGTTTCTAAAAGCTACTTCTAAAAGCAATTTCTAAAAGTAGCTTTTTAAAGCTACTGTTGTTTAGAGTTCGGAAAACATGAAACTTAAAATGAACTATAATAATCTTATTCACAGCAATCAATGGCTACTTAAATTATCATTTTTAGCATTTTTTATTAATCTTTTTCGTTTTTATCATAAAAAGGAAAGTTCTCATAATATATATAGTGGGCGAAAAGTCTGTATATTTCTGAATATAAATGTATGCTATGGAGAAAGTCGAATATATAACGTTTCTGGAAATAAAATCAATCACCGAACAATGGAAGCAACAATTAAATCCGAACGATCGTATACGGGACAAACACTTTCACAAATTATTACCAATTTTCAGCTGCGAAGAAGCCACTATCGAAGAGAACATTATTGGCATGGAAACGGAAGAATTTTACGTCAGGATCCGTGAAGGATTCATATTGGATGGGAAGACCGTCAACACGTTTGGATACATGTGCTGCTGTGGAAGAATTCATAAAGCAATCTACCGTGAAGTCGACTCGCAAGCGTGCTGCCATATTGGATATTCCCCGGTCACCTCTTGCAAAGGATTTGAAAGTGAAACCTTTTCGCCCGTTGTCACTGAATGAGCTATGAGATGTGGCGAAGAAGTACGCAACCTGCTTCTCCAACATTTCCCAACACGAGAAGATAACGAAGAGTTCTGTTTAGTAATGAATATGTTTTCTATCGAGTTCGCAACGTTTATTTTGGGTGAAAGAGAAATCCACATTTCTTTCAAGAACTCGAACAAAATCCACCGTACGAAATGATTTCGCCAGAGATAACAGAAGAACATCTACTTGGACTGTATTTCTTCAATGGACTAGTGAATCAGACGACTTACCTGCATATGACTAACGAATGGTTGCTGCCTGAACTCAGTTGAAAGGCATAGCTGACACTGCAACAAGATTGAACACCAACTCATTTCGCCTTAAGATTGTGTTTGCGCCTTGATGAGCATTTCCCAAAAAGGTGAATTGGTCGGGGATCCGGAAACTTTCCTTCACCTTTACCATGGCCACCACGCAGCCTAGATCTCACCCCGCCAGACAACCCTCTGTGGGAAATCATTAAATAGAAAGTCCGCAATCTGCGATATGTTTCCAAAGCTGAGTTGCAGATTGTTGTGCGCAATGCCTTCATGACTATGACGCCACAAATGCTATGGAAATGAGCGTTCGGATCTCGAGATGCATCCGTCTGTGCAGAGACCATGGAGGAGTGCATACAGATGTTTTGGATCCATAATAGACCCATCAATTCATTTCAAATTCAATTTACTGACAGGGATATACGGACTTTTCGCCACTTCTGTAGAACAACTATTTTTATTATATCTCGATAATCCATAACTAATCCATAAATAAATTAATCACTATTTGGTATTAATATGATTTGAATAGAATTATCATGTACATTTCAAAATAACTTTGCAATTAGAATTGTAATAACTTAAATATTTATTAAAGCAATGAAAAAAATTGAACGAATTAACCACAGCTTGTGTTGTTAAATTTTCTGTAATTTTGAAGATATATTGATCTTTTGAAATGTAACAGAAATATTGGCTGGCCTTTTTTTTTTTTTTTTTTCCTTTTTTTTTTTGGCGCTGTTGAATATACTTGTATGAATGTACAATTTTTAGTACAATTCTACTGAATGGAATTAATGTCTTATAATCTAAATTTTAAAATTTGATGTTTAGGAAACAACAACTTTCCATTATCTTAAGAACCATGTTTTCAATGAAGAATCCAGAAAATGTAGAACTTGGAAAGTTAACTGTTCACATACGGGTCTATCAGCAAAGGTAGTGCGATTGCACTGGAAATTTATAGCGCTTTCGTTGACGTGGGTGGTAATTACACGTCTCCCGAGAGTGCAACGCATTGTTTACTTGCTTTGGGACGAGCGCCCAGAGACTCAGGGGTCCGTTACCCACCCACTGGCCGACACCTCTGGTGGCCGATTGGACCGTTGCACACTCCAACCGGTCACCTAATCTTTCCCGTCGGAGGTGTCCCGGCGCCTCTAGTGACGTTTTACGAGGTCATTTGTGTTCCGGCCATACTGGCAAGGGTATCTCGGAGTGTGTTCCCTTTACGACTTGGTCTTCACGGTATGGGTTGCAACTTTAGTGCTGTTTTCCTAAGAGATTCAGAACGCAGAGCTGCAAATTTGGAATGAAAATTACCTACAAAATTGCTTTCAATGGAAAAATGTTTATTGCTTTCGAAATACAGATGGTTATTGTTACTGGCGTAAATCAATTCAATCTTGCTATTATCAATTCTAATTCATTTTAATTTCGGAATGAAATCATAGCAAAGCTGAACAGCCGTTAAAGTAATTTTTTTTTAATTATATTCTTAAAAAAAAACCAACAGATTTTTTTTTCTTTTTAAAGTTCTTTTAAGGATCCATTCTATTAAAAGGTTGGTTTAAATAGAAATATTTTGAAAATATTGTTTGAAGTGCATTTCAGTTCAACTTCACTATTTTACATTGCTTTAGATAAAAGTACAGTTTGAATTTAGTTATTTCACCAACTTTATTCAGACAGCGAATGAGCAAGTTTTAAATTTTCTTTATCAGCATTTTATTTAAAACTTCAAAGAAATTGTTCTTCTTAAAAAACAATAATAAGCAAATTTGTGATTTTCAAAACAAATTTATACTATAAAAATGTATAATATCGGCATTTAAAAAATTCTAGACAATTGCCTTGTTAATTTAACATGTATACCATAAATATTGTTATATTTATATTTGTAATTTGTAAAAAAATACAGCATATTCGATTTTATTCGAAACTTTTCTATTTCTATATTTAATCAGAATAACCTAGTTACATTCCAATTTACAATAGATCATCATCAAGATTAAACTTCATCAAAATGTAATTTAGATCTTTTGACATAAATGACACAAATTAGCTATAATACGATCAAACAGTATTTTATTTCACCTTTTTAACTAATTAAAATCGCTTATCCTTATTAAATTTAAGCTTATCTGAATACAAAAGCATAATAACACTCTTGGTATCGCAGTTGTGCTCACACCAATCGTTTTTAAAAATTATAGAGATTTGTATTTTACTAATGCTAAGTATTGTTAACTGCGACAGCAACTAATTAGAAACTAACTAATTAACTAGAAAATAATTACTTTCCGTTATATAGTACGCTTCGAAGCTAATTTATAGTGATTTATTAAATTAAGAAAGGAAGATGTTACTCAAATCTTTAAAGGATATCTTTGAATATGAAAAACAATGTCAAAGAAACAGTGAAAATTTTAAAGAAATCACTTAATAATATTACTTTGAACATTAACATCTCGAGTTTTTGAGTCATATTCGAATTTGAATAGTGAGGCAATGTATTATTATTTCTTTAATGGCAAAAAATAATGTTGGATGACGATGACTTTTCTCAATTAATAAGTTGTACATTATATTGTACATTGCATTGAATTGAAAATTTATATTATATTTATATTACATTTAGATTAAATTATTGAAATTTTAATACTTATTTTGTACAATTTTGATTAAAATGTTAACATTAAAATGTTATAATAAATTTACTACATGATGTTTAAAAAATGAGTTGAATTTAACTAGAAAATAAATCTATTTTTCTTGTACTTTTTAAATTGAGTTGAAGTTTTGCGAAGTTGAAAATAGTTATTTCAGATAATTAGTCAAAAGTTGGGGGCACCTTTAATAATAATAAAATTTTCAATCTTTCCCTACAGCATTGAGATGTCCAAAAAATGAAAAAAGGTCTCTGAAGGCGCTGAAAAGAATCTCCTGTAACTGATTGATTTCGCCAAATATTACTCATGTTTAAATAGATTCGAGTTTTCTTCATTGCTTAAGAAATTCAAGTATTTAAAATTTATGTATGTTGTTGAATTTCAATAATATTTTATTTCTGGAAAATAATTATTTCTGAATAGTTGCATTTTCATAAAATAAAGATATGTACAAAATCCTTTGCACATCCATTTCCTAATCTCAAAATAAGAAATATATATATAGACCTTCAACTACCCTTCATTTTATACTTCTGCCTTTTAGCGAATCTTTCGAAAGAAATTCTTTAAGAGAAAGTTAAAGATCCCATGCTGACGACAACGGGTTTGCCTGAATGGAGAATAACGTTTTTGTATTATTGCTTCTGTGCTTTTCTAAATTATCTTGAGTCAATGATTAGCTTCGCTCTCAGCTGCTGCTTTACAAAGACTGTGCTCATCTGTTCTCGATGTCTAGCGGTGGTTTTGGCTCCAAGGAAAAGAACGAACTTCTAAGGAGAAGAGCAATTAGACTGACCCGAACAGACCTAATGAATCTTGCGCCAGTCCATCCCGCAGGCAACGACACCCACAAGAAGAACTCGGACGCTGCCAAGAACAGAACGTCGTCGTCACAAAATTGGCTTGCGTAGATGAGCTTGTATTCCTCAGCGGCTTGATAAGCTAAGAATTAGAGTTATTGATCAAGAGAATTTTCGCTTATCAAGAGAACTCCAAAGATGGGCACAGACTGCAATTACAGCAGCAGATCTTCCTCCTAGAATAATGAAAAAGGAAACCAGAAGATACCAAATGAAAAGGAACACTATCAATCATGAAACTCATTAATTCTGTCCTTTCTATCTTTTCTCATTTTTTTGTCTTTTTCCTAATACAAATATCTTTCCCCGGTGTTTTCAAAGTTTCAGACTGCTTTCATCAATAAAGAAAATTATTTACTAATATCAAAAACCTACCAATCTTAGAATAGGATAAATTAAGAGATACTTCAATAATTCCACATTAGTAAAACTTAATTTCTTATAAAATAATATAAAACTGATTTTCATTTGCTTAATGATTAATACTTTCAATTTTGTAGTTTTGGAAAAAATACATAATATATCAACGGATAAATATAAATTTTTGGCTAAAAGTTTTGCAAAGTTAGAAATCTAACGAAATTCCTCAGATTAAAATTAAGTAAAATAAGAATCTTCTACTACTCTACTCTCAAAAATGTAAACATCTTATATTATAAAAGCGTTATTCTGTCTGTTATTGTCATAAGACTTAACGTTTTTCTAATTTTTTGACCAAACTATAAGAGATTAATTAGTCATACAAATGGATAAAATATAGATCTTTTTAAAACAAACAAAATGCTACAGAAATCTTTCGAAAAAATTTTTTGGTTTCCAAGATGTCGTCTTTTAAAGGGTCAAATTTTGACTTTTTCTCAATTTAAACGAAAAGTATAAAAGTTGGAAGAGAACATTATATTGAGAAAATGTTGGTATTTGAAAGTTCTATTGAACTATATATCAGTTATTCACAAACGTTTCTGCGTTTGCAAGATACATGCAAAAATGTGAAAAATTTTTGGTGTGTGGCGCCAACCCGCAATACATCAGAGTTATCCGGAGAAGCCACAACGGACTGAGAAGTCGTATATTCTCCGACGATCTAAATATTAATTTGCTAAATAAATAAAGTTTGTTTTTTTAATGCTATATATGCAAGGGTTCCGGAGCGAAGCGACGGTACCCGCTTAGTTTTTAATTAAGAGCTTGTGATGTTTGAATTGACCGTACTTGTCTTATTTAATGCCACACTAATGTTTACAAAAATACTACAATAGCAACCAGAATTTTTTTTATGTTTCCATTATTATTAGTATTAAAATCAATCAGTTATTGAAATGTAATAAGAATAAAAGCAATCAACTAATTTAACGATCTAATTAAACTATTCCAATACATAAAGCATGAATATGGAAAGAATCGTTCTTATTCAATTAATAAGATTGACAAAAACTTAATCAACTTATATAATTGGCCAAGTTAGTCTGTCTGTCCGTCTGTCTGTAACTCGATATAATTAAGCTATTAAGATAGATCCAAGGTTCTCAATGGCACCATTGAATCAAAAGTACTCAAATTGGATGAAAATATTAGTTCATTGTGTCATTCCATGTTGTTTCCATGAAATTTTACCTGAAATTCTAACAAAACATACGTTCAAAACCAAATAATTTTGTTACCACTGCACCGATTTTAATGAAATTTGGCATACTTACTCAGTTTTTAACGCTGATTTTCAAACTCAAAACCATTTTTGCCGTAGAAGCTTCGTTCACAAGTTAGCGCAGTATTTAGATTATACAAAGGTGAGTTTTAAATGCCTTTCGGCGTTTTGAGTCAAAAATAATAATTATTCTTTACATAAATTAAACTTTAGATATGGTTGGTATTTCGTTTTTCTTTTTGGATGGAAAATGATCCTTTAGATTAAACTCTCAGAACCTACATTACAGGTGTACAGGTAAGAAGTACACCTAAATAGGTCTGATAAACATTAAAAAAAAAAATATAAATATACATATAAATTGGCTAAGTTCGTCTGTCTGTCTATCTGTCTGTCCGTAACTCGATATAATTAAGCTATTAAGATAGATCCAACGGTTCTCAATGGTACCATTGAATCAAAAGTACTCAAATTGGATGAAAATATTAGTTCATTGTGTCATTCCATGTTGTTTCCATGAAATTTTATTCTTGGTAACTGACCTTGACAACTGAAATTCTAACAAAATATACGTTCAAAACCAAATAATTTTGTTACCACTGCATCCATTTTAATGAAATTTGGCATACTAACTCAGTTGTTTACGCTGATTTCAAAACTCAAAACCATTTTTGCCGTAGAAGCTTCGTTCAGAAGTTAGCACAGTATTTAGATTACATTTACTTTATATTTGATAGTTGATAATAAAATGATTTTTCAGATTTTTTTATGCCTGTCAGCCGACAGGCTTTGCTGCTAGTAATATAATATTGGTAAACAACGTATAATATTTACATATTTTCATCTCATTTGATATATCCTATTTTATGCAGTTATTTACTATAACAATAGTTTTTTTTCTGTTAAATGTCAAGACTGTTAAAGTATTATTTATCTTTTTTTTTATTATTATTACTGTAAATTTTCTTATTTTTTAAGTAAATAAAGTAGCTGTTGGTAGTACTTTGGTAATTCCTAATAAGTAAAAGGTAGGACATTAGGTAGTTCACTGTATATCTAAATTGAAATAAAAAAATAACAGCAGTTATTATTATTAAAAATTAGTAATTAACATGTCTTCAAGTTGTTTCAAAATTATCCTTCTCCTTTATGATTTTTTTCCAAAATACGTATATTAATTAGAAATAACTATCTAACCAAATCTTATCTTTCTCAATTAATAATTTATGTATTATGTTGGTAATTGAAAATTTAAATTACATTTCAAGTTAGATTAAATATATATTTTAATATTTCTTTTAATAAAATTTTTATTAAAATATTAATTAATGTTTACCACTTTATGTCTTATAAATTACTTTGTAAGTTGATTTAAGATTTGGTTCAAGTTAAAAATAGTTATTTCAGGTTAGTTTTAATTATCTTACATACAAAAACTACAGACCGTCGAGAAATCTGAGAATTTCATATTTAATGTTCATAAAAATTTTGTTTTAAAAATTAAAATCGATAATTTTTTTTTCAAAATCTTTATTTGAAGTAAAAGAATTAAAAGGAATAATATTTAATAATAAGGACCATGATTCCATCGAAAGAAATGATTTACGGAAAAAAAATAAAATAATAAAATCAGACATTGAAATATCTGTATTTTGCAATATTCTGAAATGTGCAAATATGAAAAAAAAATTGAGAAATAAATAATAAAAAACAACTCATTATTAAATGATTTATGCAATTTTTCTAAAACCTCAAAATTAAATTGTCAAAGATTTTATAGAAAGTACGAATCCTTTACATTTAATAGTATGATAATCTTGAATGTGAATTGAAGGCTACTGTCAACACCGCTCACAGCTAATCTACAAATTAGAAACAGAGTTCTAGACGTTACGAATTGAATATCTGCGATTCGTAATCTCTAAAAACCAAAAAGAAGACCACAATAGAAATCATTCTCTCGTTTTGAAGATATCATTAAGTTACTGAGTCAATAGCATAACTTTAGTGTATATCAAGTTAAATTGTTTAATTTGATTGTTAGAACATTGTCATTAAATTTATAATGTTTTCTTTCAAAGATATCTTTTTAATAAATAGATTAATTCAACGGCGTTGGAAAAATATATACAGGGTTAAGTAATAACAACAAAATGGTAACTACGGAAGGCACAAGGGAACCAAAAAGATTTCACACCTCTAGCTGTCACCGGGGAGAGACTGGGACGGTCGTTTCGTCCTCTTTAGGACTCATCAACCAGACAAACTCCACCGATGACAGACTGAGAAGGATTATTTAAGGGCTATTTATATAAGGGTTATTTAAATTTAAAGAAAATAAAGAAATCACAAATTATTTTTTTCTATTGGCGAATTCTACGATTCTTTACAGATAAGACGTGACTAACATGAAACTAACAAATTAAAAGAAAAAAAAAGTTAAATACTGCTGTATTTCTCATGTTTTACTTTGTAATTGAAACGGAAAAATCATAGAATATTATGTGACTGTTTCTGCCCAATTAAAAAAAAAGACTTGCAAAATTACAGCAGCTTAAGAATCTTTATTGGCTTTTATTTATCTGAATGTTTAATAATATAAAGAACAAAAGTTTCTTGTTAATGTGTTAACTATCTAACATTCTGCATTATCTATATTGTTAAATTGTACCAAAGATAATAAAAAATATAGATCATATTTGGAAACCTAAGTATATCATTCATCCTAGGATAGACAGTTTTTGGTCAGTAATGAAAATGATTGAAATTGTAATAGTTTTGCGATCTTGGCCTTCCAAATGGAAGCCTTCCAAAAAATGAAGTTTTAATTTTATTCCCAGTTATTAACTTTGAATTTTGAATAAACAATTGGCGTTGTTACCGGCCAAAAATATAATCTTCTAAATACGAATAATATAGAAAACCTTGCTAAATGTTTATTAGGAGTTAAATTCTTAATTCTTTAATTCTTAGTTAAATTCTCATTTTAAATCAATTTCATGCTGTATTTTTTTATCTCAAATTTAATTTTGGCAATCATATGTCAAGTTTTCATACTTTATACTTAATATATAGATATAATTTATAACTAAAGTCTTTCGTTTACAATCGTATTATTTAAATTTAAAGAATAAATTAAAATAGTAACATGTATCACTTTATGTATGTAATTTTGGACATACATTAATTTTAAAACATAAGATAAGATTTTTAGTAAAAAAATATAATTATGAAATTTTATATAAAACTTTAAATAAGATATCACTTGATTGTATAATTAAAGATATGCTTTTATATGGAAACTTTATTTCGATAATGCAACGAAGATATGGTTAAATTAAGCAAATAAATATTTTAATTATAATTTAAATATGATTTTAATATTTTAAGTAAAAAATTCAATAATAAAACGAAAATTTTAATTTATAAAATAAAATTATAAAAATGAAGTTTTTCATCTTTTTTTTTAATCGTCTTACGTTCACGACGCAGAGGTCTGCGCAGACTCATTGTCGTTTAATTTCCGACCCCCTATTTAGTGGAGGCCCTTCGATTCAATTAGCTGTAAAAGTAAACAGTGTTTCTCGTTCGAGCCCAATTCGCTGCGGGTCCTTCGAGTAATTCAATACCTCTCATTAGAAATTCCATTTCAACTTGCTATATTTGTTTAGGGGAGAGGTCCAACCAGCTTCGATCATACTAATACATACGTCTTATTGGCGCTGTTCTATTGCAAGGCAAAAGAGATCATAAATTTCCTGGCATGGCACACCCGGAATTTATGGTCGTATCTGTAATCCCATACGCGAAGCATCCATTTTCTTTATTCCCTTTCCTTATATTTATACGACCAGTTGAGTTTCTGAATTATTGAAGGTGATGTGGCCAATGTATGTCGAGGTGTTGTGCATTTTGCATCCATTTCCTCATCTACGCCTACTACCTCTTTTTTTCTTTCCCTTTATTCATTCTTCATGTTCTTTTTCTGTTCTTATTTCAACACAGGAAATTCTCGACAAGAAAACTACCCTTTTGTTTGCATATTATCTTTTTTTATTATTGATCAGAAAATAAACCAACATTTTATTGAATATTAGAATGTATGGTAAGTTTATTAATGCTTTTTTTTTGTGCTTGATAACTATTACTGATAATAAAACAATATATTAATGATATAATTATACTAGTTTTATGATGGTTTTCTTTATGACAGTTCAATTTTAGGATGGTGCAATAGAGATGAATACGTATTCAATAGTCATCAAACTTTGAACTTTGATCTGTTCCTGGATTAGCAACAATCTGTACAACTTATAACTACCATACATATACTATATCTCTATCATATACTATCATATACTATAGTATCTGCATATACTATATCTCTATCAACCTTACGTAATGAAATAAATGTAAAACTTTCTTTTCTACAGTAGCAGCAGATGTATTCAAAAGATAAGCTTGTATTCTTTTATTTACTTTTCAAGAATTGATATTTACAGTACGTTACTAACAATAGTTATTTGTTTACTTACTTATTGAATAGCAGTAGTTATTGATATAATTTTTTATAGTATTTATCTTATTCATATTCAGTATACGATATTTTCTACTTAAGATGGAGTCAACCCCATCGGAAGTCAAGGAGACTTCTAGTAATAACAAAAAAATCTATCCTTTCTGTTATTTCAATTAGTATTTTCTGCACTATTTAACTGTGAAATAATTTGCAATTTTCTGTAATTGAAATTTGTATCGTATTCTGAAGCAGAAAAACGCAATTTAAAGAAGAGATCAAGTGGGTTTTCTTTCAACTTAGTGACGAATTCTAAATTATCATTATTATAGGGAAAAATCAACGCAAAGAATATTTTTTCTAAAATATAACCCTAAATTCGAAGTGCCATTACAATCTGTACAAAGCTTTCAATTTAAACTATTTCAATTCTCTTATCAAAACCTTGGAAATTTTAGAAGAAAGTTTAGCTCCATCAATTATAAAAAGAAAATATAGAAATTTCCTTGTCTATTTATAAAACTTATCAAAGAAAAAAACACGATAAAAAATTTATTCGCCGCTGCCTGGCGGGCGGTACTTATGACGCGGTTAACCCATCATTCAAAAGTTCTTTGATTAGTAGCAATTCACATCTCTTCTCTTCCAAATTTGAACGTTGGCTTCATCTCCGAAGAGCACACTGGATGTCATTAGTGCTTCGTGCGCAGCATGAAATTGCTCCTGACTCGTGATATGGAAACTTTAAACTTTCTTCTTCCTTCTTCGTGTTGAAACAAGTTTTGATACAAAAAAAAATATCGATTTCCTTCTGCTGTTCTTTTTTTCGTCACAGCTCAACATCTGCATATCTGGACATTGTATATTTTCATGCAAATAATCAACATTCAAGCCTATTCTCGAATTCGTTCTTAACCTGAGCGTCCCTAGTCTCTAATTAACGCTTAGAAAACTTTTCGAAGGCGCAATTATTAATGTAAATTATTCAAAGTTATTGAACATTAATATTTTTTATGTAATTAATTTTTATTTATTGTTTTTATTTAACGAGAGGTAATAAAAATTTAGTTTACGACTTAATTCACTTATGTATTAAGAAAGCTTAGAGAATACAGAATAGTTCTTTTGTATTTCGTACTAGACGAGTTTTTTTTTTTTTTTTAATATTTGTGTGAGTTATTTGTGTGAGTTATTTGCATGTAAAGTAACCTCCTATCACCTTTAAGGATTTAGTTAATATTTTCGTACCAATAATGCAAGGATAGAAGGGTTATTTCAATTTTTTACGACAGTAACAATGATGCGACATAAATATATATGGGAGTGTAGAAAAATTAAAATACAATGAAGGATCTTTATTACACGAAATACATGAAAAAAAAATAATGTCGTGTATTTGTTGTGCAAATTTCAAATCTGTAATGTATCAAGAATCCATTGCTTTTCAAACAGAAACGTAAACAAAGATTAGTAATTCAAAAGGACAACATGATATACAGAAGACTGTTTACTAATTGCTTTATTGGAGGGTGAAGGCTTGAACTGAGGCAGAGAGCGGACATCTTGAGCATTATTATTATTATTATGTTTGTATGTTTCAAACCTTGGGTTTCCCCAGCAAAAACAATATGGCGGGTCAACGATCAAAGCACATACTGCCAAGTGTAAAGACGTGTGCAAGAATGGTTAGGTATGTGTGGTTGTGTCCATAAATTTTCTAACTATGCGTGTTGTGTTGAGTACCACAGCCTTCTGAAGTTGTGCATAAGTGTGTTTGTGAAGTCCTAGTGTGCTGAGACTGTGGTGCAATGTGTGAGGCACCCGACCACTGGCAGACAGAACGATGGGTACAACACGTACTCGATCCTGCCTCCACTGCTTCTGGAGCTCATGTGCTAGATCAGTGTATTTACTGATCTTGTCTGCGTGAGTTTTCTGCATGTTCTTTCTGTTATTATTATTATTATTGTGTTTGTATGTTGCAAACCTTGGGTTTCCCCAGCAAAAACAGTATGGCGGGTCAAGGACCAAAGCACATACTGCCAAGTGTAAAGATGTGTGCAAGAATGATTAGGGATGTGTGCTTGTGTCCATAAATTTCCTAACTATGCGTGTAGTGTTGAGTACCACAGCCTTCTGCAGTTGTGCATAAGTGTTTTTGTGAAGTCCTAGTGTGCTGAGACTGTGGTGCAATGTGTGAGGCACCAGACCAGTGGCAGACAGAACGATGGGTACAACACGTACTCGATCCTGCCTCCACTGCTTCTGGAGCTCGTGTGCTAGATCCGTGTATTTACTGATCTTGTCTGCGTGAGTTTTCTGCATGTTCTTGCTGATAGGCACTGCAATATCAATTAGATAGGTCTGTTTGTTGACCTTATCAACAAGTGTGATGTCTGGTCTGTTGTGATGTATGGTTTTGTCTGTGTGAATGGGGCGGTCCCAGTATAGTTTATATGAGGGTGACTCTAATACGCTTTGTGGTATATACTTGTAGTACGGGACCATGCTCTTAATAAGTGAATGTTTGTGTGCTAGTTGTTGATGAACGATCGACGCTACCTGATTGTGTCGGTGGAGGTAGTCTGTTTGAGAGAGAAGGGGACAGCCTGATATTACGTGGTCGATCGTCTCATGCGTAGTGTGGCATTTCCTGCATTTGTCGTCATGTGTGTTTGCATCGAGTAGAATGTGTTTCTTGTAGTTGCGTGTGGAGATGACTTGGTCCTGTATTGCGATCATGAACCCTTCGGTCTCCCCAAACAGCTCACCACTCGTCAGCCATCTGTTCGACGCTTCCATGTCGACATGAGGCTGGCTGAGTTCGTGATGATGTCTGCCATGGAGTTCCTTACGAGCCCATGATTCACGCAGCTGCTGAGTGTGGGTGTCAGGGGTGGTGAGTGTTTGAGAAGAGTTTTCGAGGTTCAGGGGTGTGAGGTGTGTGTCAGCCTTGACAATGGCTGAGTGAAGTGAGGAGTCTTCTGCTCTTTGGTGGAAATGTTCCCTAAGTGTATGTACTTGTTTTTCGTGTAGGGTGATGAGGTTGATGAGTCCTCGGCCTCCCTCCTTGCGGGGAAGAGTCATCCTTTCCGTAGCGGACTTGGTATAATTATTATTATTATTATTATTATTATTATTATTATTATTATTATTATTATTATTATGTGATTATTTTATTTAAAATAACTTTCTATCTTTTAATAATTCCGACATACAATTTACAAGGACTTCGTAGTAACGTCCATAATGCTGTGCTGAAGTTATGTCGTTCTGAACCAACCTCTGATATATCTTTATGACCAATATATCTTCAAGACTGGTATCTAATAAATGAAACTTTGAAAAGAATACATATAAAGAAAATTATATTTTTCCTGGAATTGTTTCTTTCTTCAGTCAGTGATATCTCATTGATGATCAATATACCTCCGCGAAACAAGACGACTTCAAAACGATGAAATACAACAAATCGGTGAGAATACGATTAATTTCTGATTTCTTATTGAGAAAAAGCTATACAATTATTAGATTAAATGAAACTTTATCTACATTATTACTTCACTGCAAAAGAACTTAAGAAGAAAGCAAGCATTGTTCAAGAAAAATGTTTTAATTACAATATAATAAAAATAATAGTTTTTTACCATTATGTTTTAGTTAATTTTCAATTCTCTTTAAAATGTTTTCTTAAAACTTCAATGCAAAGATTGGGATTTCGCATCAACATCTTTTGAAATTTCTTTTTACGACAAACTTTTCGTATTCATCGAACAAAGTAATTAATTTCGTTTTTAAATTATCTATGGCTTAAATAGATAATTTAAAATTAAATAAATAAACTTAAATAAAACAAAAGATAAGTAACTCAACACGGAAAGTCATACTAAGAAAAAAAAAAAGTAATTGTTCAATATTAGGAAACAATTTTTCATTTAAAATCCCGGTTATTCAAATACACCGTCATCAAAAAAACGAAAAACCTACAATGACTATCTGAATACATATTTACCCAATTAATGAGGATTGCTATATTCAGTCTGTTTATTTTGTTTTATATCCTCATTAACTGGGTAAATATGTATTCAGATATACCTTTACGTTTCCAATTTATGCAGGAAATGGAATTTTTTATGATAAACTCAATATTCAACCATAAAATGGTACAGTCTCTTGACTTGGATATATCAAATTTTCCATGTGATTGTAAATATTTAATAAAAATTGATATACTGCACCGATGTTATATATCACCCTTCATTTACAGTTAGTAAGTTCGCAAACTCTTTTAATTACCCTAAGATATTAATTAATAAAGCAAACGTAGTAGTAAATTATAATTACATTAAAATTAAGTACTATATCACAAGTGGTTTTCTTGATTTAAATTGAGCTTTTAAATTCATAATGAAAATTATTATAATCGGGGAGGGTTTTTATTTTTTAAAATATAAGCATATAAAACTATTTATTTTTAAAAATATAGCAGTAATCTCTTTAGTATTTGAAATTAGTAATTAAAAACATGGGTTTTAATGAAAATGTCTAGATGAATTCTGTTTTTCCGGTTAGATGAAACTTTCATCCAGGTTTGGATGTTCTACTAAACTCCAGGATCACGAAAAGATTTCCTTTTTCATCTTTCTAGGCTGGGTGTCATGAGAAACTGAAGAATTTAAAGGATTTGTCGCTGCAAGTAGACACTGTGTCTTCCATTCTCCAAAGTTATGTCTCTCTCTCCCCACATTACCCACTTCTATTATATTTGTCAAGGTTGATTTGTTCTCTCAACTGAAATGTGAAATTCCCTCTTCTTTGGGTTTGGTTTCCACTAATGGTTCCTCTTCCAAAAAAATCCTTACATTCTAAGTAAATCTATATTTTGACGTTTTTTATTAACTAGTACGTTAAAGTGGATGGAGTTTCTAACAATAATATAGACGTTTAGAACATTTTCTTTACTCTTAATAAAATTAAGAAACTAAATAATAATGTTAATGTATTATATCAATTGCTATTATATATATATATATATATATATATATTAATTATATGTAAAACAATTATATATAAAACAATTATATGTAAAACAATATTAAATGTATGGCATCGTTTATACTTCAATGTATTGTATATTAATAAGTAATTGAAATTGTATGTAATATTAATTAAAATAATTTTTAAATAAAATCATTAACTTATAACTAGACCGAATGATAATTTTGTTTTAAATTTCTTTTTTCTAATAGAGATTTTTAATAGGTGTAGATATATTAAAGGTTACAATTATATCATTTTTCATAAATGGAATAACTTTAATGCAAAAATGACAAGGCCAGCTTGCATATTGACAGTTGTTTTGTAAGTTATCTACAAAAACTAGTAGTGAGTAATTTCCCAACTATCATTTCTATCTTATGTCGACAGATCTAATCAGAACTAGTAGCGTGACTGCCATCTTGATCTCGCACACTTTCAAGCATGGGATCGCTAAATCAAGTATTATTTCAACCTTTGCTAGAATCTCAATAAGTTTCAAACATTCTCTAGTTAATATCGATCATTGTTGAGACCATCTAGTAATTGCAACAGAATCAGCAACAAGTGAATCACGATATTGTATTTAAGTATTTTTCAAATAATAAGGAATCTCGATATGAACCTTGAAAGCTAAAGGAAACAATTCAATTAATTAATTATTTATATATATATATATATATTAAATAAATGATACTTTCTTTAGAAATTAAGATGGAGTATATCGAAAACCTGAAATATTTTCATCTAATCAAAAAATATCACAAAGAACTTTTCAAAAAGATCAAAGACAAAATCGTCTGAATTTCTAACAAATTCCGTAAATAAATTTCAAGAATTACTTTTTCTACTTTTCTACTCATCAAGAAGTAATTTCTACTTTTCAACTTACAAGTAGAAATCAGAAAATTAAGTAGAAATTGATTTAGATATTTAATTAGAAGTTTACTTAGATTTCGCCTATATTTTCAAAGAAATCTAAATTTAGTATGGGTAAAATATTTCAAGTTTTCATTTATGGTTCACTTCTATCTGAGATCAGCCTTTAAAGATTGATGAATTGATATAAAGCATTCTCTCTTTAGCATTCTAAAAGATAATCTGAGTTTCTTAACACCAAGTTCTATTTTATGTTATTTTTTCCCTCGTTTACCTTTTTTCTATGTAATTTAAGTAAGGTATCAATTAGTCCTATTCCCCAGTCTCAGCTCCATGAAACCATATTCTCTCTAGGGCTTTGTTTAATGTTTTCACTGCCCGTAAAACTAAAAATCGTCTTCTTTTTATTCCTATCACTTCTGATTTCCTTAGAGCTTGTCAAATCTATGTTTCAATGATCATATCATCTTTTCTCAATGATTCATTCGATTTTTCAGTAGATTCTTAACATTATAAAATTCTTTTAGTACTGAATTTATGTTTATTAACATCTACAGATATTTTGAAAATATTCACGAAAATATAGCAGACCTTTCATTTCTGTTAATTGATATCTTTGATTTCTATTAATTACTAACAATAGATTCATTAAAAATGAAAAAGGTATTAAATACTTTGATTAAAATATTTAACGTGTGCACATTTTGGTTACAAATTTAACAGACGGAAAACACACATGACTAGGTTTAAAAAATATATTTACTCATTAAAAATACATGTCACTTTTAAACTATTTTTAATGCGTAAATAAGTTTGTTAAACCTAGTTATGTATTTTCTCCGTTTGATTAAATTTTATTAAATAGTGTAACGTGCGTAAAATGTTCATAGCAAAAATCAAGGCCACCACACAAATACATTTAAAATAAGTTTATACAAATTTATAAGGTTAATGAATGAACTTATTATAAACGTATTTGTGTGGTGGCCTTGATTTTTTGCTATTAAAAATGTATATTTTTTATAACATTAAGATATAATATTGAAACATACTTGAAATCTTCTTTTAATAGTTTAATTTATTAAATCACTTTAAATCACTTTAGTTTTTCATTATTCCTTAAACTTTTATTAGGTAAGATACTAGCACTTTCAAAATTAAATAATTAAAAAAAAATGATATAGAAAAAAAATGAAAAATACGATGCATATTTTTTTTAGAATAGTCTTTTTTTATCTTTTTTTATGGAATTTATTGACTAAATTTATTTACATAAGTATACATACTGAAGTCAGTGTACTATATTACAAACTCATAGATTCATAGATCAGGTAATTAACAGTAGATTTGGCTTAATATAGTATCTGGATAAAAGCTTAGAAGCATATATCAATATTAGCAGCTTAAAGTCTGTTGTCAACAAAATCATACATTTTTTCTGATTGTATAATAATAATTCGATTATAATTTCAGTGTCTACCGTCGAAGGCAATTTTGAATCCATTTTTTATTGACTATTATAATACTTCAAAATATTTGTATACATTTTTTTTAAGTTTTTTTTTTTATTTCTAATTATTTTGACTGCAAATCTAATAATACAACTACGCACAAAGGAGGTATAAAATGATTCAATGTTAAAAGTGATAATCTACAACAACATAAAACACATTGCCTACATTTCCCATATTTTTCACACCATAAAACGCATTTAGTCCATTAGAATATTATTTCTTCGAAGGAAAGAAAAAAAAAGTGCCAACTGATATATTATCTTCTTGTAGTAATAACGCAAAACATGTTCACAAGGATAAAGCTTCTACAAAAAAAGTGATATATTGTGAAACTCTTGTCCCAGATTTTAATAGCAACCTTTTCCAATTTTCTGAAGAAGAACATGGAAGAATATAAGTTTCAAGAGAGGGGTTTTACTCATTGAAAAGCCGTAGCCCCGAGGTGTTCCTGAAGCCATTACAATATTGCCTCGGATTTTTCATCATTCGTAAAAGCTATGAATCAGTAACGATAAAGAAAGGAAAAAAAATCTCTTACAACTCATATTTCAACCCTTCGTTCTCACGTAACTTCTTACTTAGTTTAAAGCATAATGCTTCATAAGAAATTTTATTTTCAAACGTGCAGGATTTATTTACAATTACAATATAGACTAGAAGAAAATTAAATAGATAATTTAAGTTACATATAAATATGTATATATCATCCAAAAGGAAAATTGTTATTCCTATTATATTCGTTTCATACAGTTTATCTGGATTCATTCATGGTTGGATCATTATATATCAAGCACCGTGTTACCACCAATAGAGCTTTAATTAAACGCAATTTAACATTCACAATTTAACATTTATACTAAATACTTTCCGAACTATATGGGGATATTTCTAGGATTACAATCGTCTGTAAATTAATAATAATATTGTGAAGTATTTCCAGATTTTGTAGGGAATCGTTTAGGTAAGATAATGTGGAATTACACCGTTAGTGGAGATTCCAATTGGAACAATCCTAACTGCGTTTAGTTTCCAAAAGTTTTTAATTTCATAAGCAAATCTGATATTTCTTTAATTTTTCGGTTATGGCTTTATAGATAGTTGTTTCTGGAGATTCATTTTCACATTCTGTTTCATTACGCTGCATGCTGACTACTACTAATATTTGAGAGTTCTGTTTGAGTAAGCAGATTGTTTCTATGAATTGTTCGTACTAACCACTTAACCATGTTCTATTACAACTTTTTCCTTTTCTAGTTTTATCTATTCTCCTTTTCGTCTTTTCCTGTATTATGTTTTATTACACTCCAGATCGGTTGTAATATAATAAATACTCATTACATTTTCATTCATTTTTCAAGATCATTTCTTGTCTATGGTAGAAGATCCTGTTCTAAACAGCAGAGTCTTCTTTAGAGATTTTGAAACTGGTGTTGGTCTGACTGACTATATCTTATTATTATTATTATTATTATTATTATTATTATTATTATTATTATT